>JANAVB010031426.1:0-106508 GCA_029216955.1 Iris pallida
ATAATTTCAAACTCTTTCAAATGGACGTAAAAAGTGCATTTCTTAACGATTTTATAAAAGAAAAAGTTTATGTAGCACAACCTCCAGGATTTATTGATTTCAAAAACCCTGATTATATTTTCAAGTTGAAGAAAGTCTTATATGGTTTGAAACAAGCCCTCGTGCTTGGTACGATCGTTTAAGCTATTTTCTACTTGATAACGATTTTACAAAAGGGAAGGTTGATACTACACTATTTATAAAATATTTAAAAGGAAATTTTCTTTTAATTCAGGTTTATATTGATGATATTATCTTTGGATCTACTAATGAGCCTCTTTGTCAAGAATTTTTAAAGTGTATACAGAATGAGCATGATGAAAGAACTCAAATTCTTCCTTGGACTGCAAATCAAACAAACCAACAATGGGAGGTTCATTCATCAAGCCTAGTACACAAAAGATTTACTAAGAATTTCGATCTAGAAATCGTAAAACCTCTTGGCACTCTAATGGCAACTTCAACCAAGCTTGATATTGATGAGCAAGACAAACCAGTCGACATACGTAAGTATCAAGGTACGATTGGTAGTTTACTTTATTTAACTCCTAGTCGCCCGAATATAATATTTAGTGTTTGCTTGTGTACACATTTTTAAACTAACCCTAAGGAATCACACTTGTACGCAGTTAAGAATATCTTTCGATACCTTAAAGGAACTTCTTCTATTGGCTTATGGTATCCCAACTCCACGTCATTTGACCTAATCGGTTACTCGGATGCTAATTTTGCTGGATGCAAAGTAGATAGAAAAAATACTAGTGGCAGGTATCATTTCCTAGGTAAGGCTCTAATATCTTGGTTTAGCAAGAAGCAAAACTTTGTCACATTATCAACTACTGAGGTTGAGTATCGCTGCAGGACGTTGTTGTACACAAATTTTGTGGATGAAGCAAACCTTAGAAGACTTTGGTTTACAGTATTCATACATATCTATTTTTTATGACAACACTAGCACTATTAATCTGACTAAGAATCCTGTATGTCATTTGTCATATCCTGATCCTGTAGGAGCGATCGTTCTCGCTAAGGCGTGATGCCGCGTGAGCCTAGATTGCGCTTACGCAAGGCAAGTCCATAGCGGCCGATTACAGGCAAAACGACAGGGGTCGTCGCACAGAAGTCCCAAGCAGAAACATTGAATAGTAAGCAACTGAAATTTGAAGCAAAACACAAGTCATGCAAAATACTCTTTTATTGACATTAAACAAAGATTACAATATAGGCACGAGGCCAAATTACAAGTCTCTCAAGCTCACTTTTCTCTCATATTACAAGTCACTCTGCTCTTTCTCTTATTTCTCAATACAAGCTTCAAGCGACGAGTGGCAGATTCTTCAAAATAGCGCTGTCCATGCATTATGTCCCGTATAAGTTCTGACTCCATGCGGCTGCACGCCTCAAAATGCCAAGAAACTCTGTACCTTGATGCATCCAAGCGAGCTCTGCGCTATCGGGCTTCTACCTGTGCCTGCACATGAAAACTGTATGGGTGTCAGTAATCAACTGTACTGGAGGAGTGAGCTCCTCGCCCATCCATACAAAACCGATGCATTTATTTACTTTTTGCAGCTTAATCCCTTATGATTGTCTTTCTGGTCTTGCCTTAGGATCAATTTTGGTACAAAGGGCCTTGGCCTATACTTGGCAACGCAACGATAGAGTCGTGTTATACTCTATTCGTGGCTTCAATATATTCGAGCCAGTGCCTCGCCAAGTAGAAACTTATGCAATCTCGGCCGTGCCAAGGCTTTTACTTATTTTTATGTACCTCTAGACCATTCTCGTGCCAATGACGTCAAGGGGACGACTCGTGCTAGTCGTGCCAATAGACTTGATTATGCCTTAAAATTGAGGCCATGCCCCACAAGGATCAACCAGACTTAATCAACTTGCCTTACGGCCCTTCCTGACTTAACTCGAGATGACTCAATCCTGACTTACGCAACTCTATATCATCGACTTAATACTCGATGCCACATTCGTGCTGAAGCACGTGTCTTTGCTATAGCCAAATCTTATGCTTCTTAGGACTTATATTGCAACCGTGCATACCATCTTTACTTCATTCGTGCTATGCTTGCTCTTTCTTTGATTCGACCGACACCGTGCATGTGGATTGCTGCTCAGCACACCAACTCCTTCTTAGGACTTGTATAGCAACAGTACATACCATCTTTACTTCATTCGTGCTATGCTTGCTCTTTCTTTGATTCGACCGACATCGTACATGCGGATTGCCGCTCAGTATGCCAACTTGACTATATGAAAGGTTACTGGCAATTCAAGCCATCTTGGACATATAGGTGGTACAAGACGAGGGCCTTGTAGCTAAGGGTAGTTAGCCCTGCTCAAGTCTTCGAATCACCGACGGCATGTTC
Source organism: Iris pallida (assembly GCA_029216955.1). Lineage (NCBI taxonomy): Eukaryota > Viridiplantae > Streptophyta > Magnoliopsida > Asparagales > Iridaceae > Iris > Iris pallida. The sequence goes on from JANAVB010031426.1 coordinate 2,421, forward strand.
TTGCCTAACTACCTTGCTCCTCTCCTAGGCTAATACGATCATGTGGCCCCAGGTTTCCAAATCGAAGGTGCAAAACCTTGTCGACAAGTTGTCCATGATCACGTACCTACGAGAACTCCTAGACTTAACGTAAATGCATGGCCTAATCGTCACAACTTAGCTTCCTTAGTTTACTTCTTTTACTTATCATACTTCTCTTGCAGAGCCCAAACCAAGGTTGCCTCGGCGACTGACCTACAGTTCCGACATATTTTCTTCTCGGCGACTGACCTACAGTCCCGACTCTCGACGACTGACCTACAGTCCCGACATGTTTACAGTGCTTCCATACTCTTACTAACTTTAACTCATGAATGGCTATTCATAGCCTTCAAGCATAACTTGCACCAACCGTGTTCTTTATGTGCCAACAGACCATAGCTAACTTTTCCACAGAACCAACAGTGGATCGTGCCTTAAACCGATTTATGTTTCATACAACACCATCAACCAAGTCATACTTTATATGACAAGTCTTGAGATCTTGGGACTAAGTGACTTTGACAACTGCAGAAAGAGTAGGATAGTGCTTGGAATGACTTCGATCGACCGACATAACTTGCCTAACTTAATTATGCAATAACTTGACGAGCAAAGGCTGCATCAAGCTTTTCCTCGAGAGAACGTGACGTACACGCGTTCGACTTGAACAACCAAGTTATTTGGGTGCCTAGACTTATGCTACAAGCTGTGCGATACAACATAACCCAAGGGACAGGCAATGGCTATGCCAAGCCTTGGACGATGGGACCGTGTATAATACCCCGCTCCGCACGAGACATTTGGTTAGCTTGTTTGATGCTATCAGAATGTTAGATCGAGACTTATGTTGGGAATCAGGAGAATTTAGACTGATGCAGTCTCTCTTAGCTGGCTAGACGAAATATGTATTGGAAAGTGGCTCGCTGGTGGAGCTACACTTAGTAGAATTATGTGTGATCGAATCAGGAGGACCCTTTATTGCAAGTGAGTAGAACTATCCTTTCTCCTCCTTACTCCTTCATGTTTAATAAAATGAAGTATTGAAATGCTATGAACTGTCCCTAAATGTCCCATATGTTAGTTGCTGAATAATAGAGATGCTTATGCTGAGAATTATTGAAATGTACAACATATTGAGCTGCTAATGTGATTCGATATATGTTAGTTGCTGAATAATAGAGATGCTTATGCTGAGAATTATTGAAATGTAAAACACATTGAGCTGCTAATGTGATTCGATGCCTGAGAATGAATTGATAACATTGTTTCTTATGTTTAATGCTGCTGAAATGGCAAAACACTTGAATAATGAGATGCCTTGTGAATGACGGAATAAGAAATGAATTGGCTATGCTATCGACCCAATGAACTGAATGAAACACTAGAATCATATACTCTTTATATAACTGTTGTAAGAATATGAAATGTTGCCTGTCCCTTATAAGTAATGAAAGAATGAATGAATGTCATCTTCCTTGTCGAAAGGAACGATATAAGAAACAATGCAATGAAGCAATGGATGAATAATGAAGAAGTATGGGATCCTTTAGATCACTAAATAAAATGATGATAATGATGAAATGAATAAGTCATTAAATATGACTAATGATGCACTGTTGCCGTTACTTTTCTTAATATATTTTACCATGTAATTTTGTTCACAATCGAGTCAGACACGCATTCGCATGGTCATGGATAACTTGTATACAAGGTTTGAGTTTTAATTTATTCGAACGGTTCCTAGGGCCCTTGAGACCGATTCGGCCTAGAAGGAAATAATGATGAATGTTGTGGATACACGGATAAGGCGGGGTGGCATATAGGCTCGCCACCTATGTAACGCCCCAGTCCCAAAATACGTAGGACTAGGAACGTAAACATGCCAGCTGTATACATACGAAGTACACTCTAATATATGAAAACCTCGTATGAATACATAAGCTGTAAAATGCAGTAGAACCATAACTAATCTCATCCACACAAAATAAATGAATAAAAGATATCATAAAATAATAATGAATTGTCTTGATACAATATGTTGGGCGGAGACAAATCTACTACCAACAAGTAAAGAAAAAGTACATGAGTAAAGATATGAATTTAGCGAGCGAAGCAAAGACGATCCAAGTGCAATCATCTTCGAAGAAATAGCGATGGTCACGGCTAGAGCTAAAGCACCTGCGAAAGACACGAGCACACACATGGGGAGATAACCAGGTCCTCAGAGGGACGTAACAATACACATAATATCATGCCATATAAACTGAATAAATATTGCTCAAATAAATAAGTCAATTGAATTATAACATAGTCCAATACGCACCTATTGAACGAGCGTACCATCCCCCCAACAAAACAAGGACAGGAGATGGTAAACTAATTCACGGTGACGTATCTTTCCATGCCATGAATCCAATACGGTATCTGGACCTCAACAAGGTTCAATACCTTCTCATCGAAGTAGTAAGTCACACCTACAACCAAACAAGGACAAGATGTGACGAACTAATCTGTGACAAGTTATTGTTCCAAGCCACGGTCAGATACATGTACCTAAACCAAAAGTACTCATACCTAACGGATAGGGTAGCCTACTGTTCTAAGTGAAATATAGTTAAGAATAATCCTTCCTACGCATGGGCCCTGGCTGAATAGGATCGGTATAGTCCCCCCTTGGGGCACCAGAGGCCCAATCAATAAGAGCATGACATTCCGCAGAATCGTCAGTGGCCGTCAGTAATCATGGTTCATCAACCCCGTATCTCCAGCGGAGAGTCCGAGTCACAAGGGAAGTGCATCGAAGCCCATACACTAAGGAATTGTCCTCCCCGCCCAATGCCTACTGTGTTGTATCCACAACACAAAACTACTATAACCGCTAAGTCAAACTAGCATATAATCTCTATTAGCGGTTATTCCTATCGCACGGCTTGTATGTACTGGTGGCCAGCCAATTATGCACGTCCGTGTTCTACATGCGACACACAACTTCGTGGCACTACGTGTCAAGGCCAATGACTGCAACACACAAGGTGGTCCCTTAAATCTAGGTTTAATGTGTAAGAAAAATAATATATAGCAGGAATATAAATGAACAGTAAGTTCTAACATGTTATGCCATGTATCATAGTTTATTTTGCATAAAGAAAATAAATAATGCATGAAATATGAGCTAAAATAAATAAACCGCAAATGACAAGATGTCTTGCCTGGTAGGACGCCTGGTGTGCTGCGATGATCAATGTAGCACGAACTGCAACTTCAGTGCAACAACTATGCAAGGTGACCTCGGATGGTGGCACAGATGGTTCCATTGGGTCCAGGACGGTCAGAATAGTTAAGGTCGACATAGGGCAGTCTAGAATTGGCGAGGGAATAGGAATAATGGGATTTAGTCATGGACAAGGATTTATAACCGAAGAAATTTGAGGAAATAATAATAATACATATATTATTTAAAATTATTTGCAATGCTTCGAAATATATTCTATAAAAATAATTTTTGGAAAAATACTTGAAAATCATAATTAGTTTTGGGGCAGAAAAAAAATCCTAAATTTATCAAGATATGATTTTTATAGGATGCTATATTTTAATTAGATGAAAATATCTCAATTATGGTTTATAAAGAAATTTTGAGAATAGACGTGAGGCTAAGTGCAAAAATATATATAATTTTTGATACAAAATTCCTTGTAGAAAATATACCTTTCTTTACGAAAAAAAAACAATATAAATAATAATGATGAAAATAACTAATGCTAATACAGTATTATTATTTTTAAAATACTAATAAAGTTTTTACAATTTAATCCACTCAAATATATACTCACCAAAGATGCCTATATACTAACACATAATCATACATACATAATATTAGAATATAAAGTATTAAATTACACGAATATCCTCATAAAAATTGATAATAATAAAGATAATAATAATAATAATAAGGATAATAATAATAATAAAACAAAATAATAATATTGATAATAATAATAATAATAATAATAATAATAATAATAATAATATTAATTAACCAAAAAAAAGTTAAAATATAATACATTGGTTCTCCTCATTTCGAGGAGACCACAGACCAAGTTTTAGAAAAAAATTAATTTAGAGAGAGAGAAGCAGAGAGGGAGAGAGAGGAGCGGAAAGAGGCGGCGAGCGGAGGCGCGGTTTGGTTTCCGGCCAGTGGCCGTGGCCGTGGCCGTGGCCGTGGTGGTTGTTGTGGTTTTGGGGTTTTTGGCTGTGTCGTGGCGGAGATTGTTGGTTTAATGGGCGGCTGCGGGTGGCTGGCTTGGTGGTTACACTGGTGGCGGTGGGCTGGGAGTTGGCCGGAGTTAGCCAGGGTCGGAGGCAAGGTCCGGTGGTGGTGTCGGGTTCTGGCATGGGTGAAGGCTGTGGCAATTTTCAGGGACGCGGGGTGGAAGCAGGGTTTGTGGTGGAGATGACGACCAGGACGGGGGTCTGCTGGGTTCGGGTGGTGGTTTGTGTCGAGGGTGTGGACGTCGTGTAGGGTAGTGGACAGGGGCCGAGTTAGGTTTAAGGTTTGGATCGGGAGTGTCCGACACAACAGAGGAGGGGCTGGGAGAAGTGTCCTGCGAGACACGGGATAGATTGGCGTCCGGGGTTGTCGGACGCGGGAAATTTGTATATGTAAAGGACGATAAGTAGTGGATGGGACACGGACACGGTCATGGACACGATGCACTCACTTTGTGGAAATTTGGAGAAATATTGTGGAGAAAATATTGGAGGAGTACCTGCCTATTTATAGGATGTGGGAATTCCCAATTGGATAGGATTAGGATTTATTTAAAACCCAAAGTAGATAATTTGCTACTAATTCAAAATCAATCAAATCTAAATCCAAATCCAATTCAAATCAGATTTAAATTCGTCTTTTATTTTAAAATCAAATAAGATAACTCATCTTTCAAACATAGATATTATTTTAATTATTTAAATAGATCCATAAAATCAAATCAGAATTTAAATTGCCACAATAATTTAAAAATATGTTTTTCCAAAAATACTATAATAACTAATTTTAAAAATACATTATTATTTACAATATAAACTTAATAAATCTTTATGAAATATATATGCATACGGGAATAATATTATTTATTATTAAAAACTGTTTTCATGAAGACTTTTTATAAATAATAAATAAATAATAATTTAGAAACTTTGGTGCGATAACAAAATAATTATTATGTATATTATTTTGAAACTATAAAAAGATAGAAAATATTTTTCTAAAATTTATACGCTCGCACATATTCGCACTCGTCGAGCAAATTCGAAAAAAATAAACTTTCGCGTACGAAGTACAATACGACTATGTGACGTACAATACGAAAAAAAATTAAACCAGTACCAAATTTAATAAAATAAAAATAGTAGAAATTTGGGGGTTTTACATCCAACCCAACTTAAAAGAATTTCGTCCTCGAAATTAAGAATTAGTAGGGGGTGAGAGGACACAAGGGGGTATCGATGGGAAACAATCTATAACAAATCATGCCGTAAGAATCCACGACCTACCTCATAAAAAAATAATACGATATGGTCACGGGTAATGAATGAGGGTCACGATTAAGAGAACGAAATAGATTCACTTAAATTAAGCGATTAGAGGGTCTTGATAGGGCCGAGTAGTTTGGGATGAAGATATAGCAACTTCGAGTGAGAATGGTCATAGCCGATGGGAAGGTTAAAGGAAGTTATAGTATGACGCTTTCGTCCTCCTAAAATAGGTGAGGGCGAAGAAATATAGAGTTCGAAGGAGGCGTTATCGAATACGAATACGTGATTCAAGGACGACCGAAAAAATTTCAAAAGAGTTGCCAAGGCAGTCGCGGATGGGACTCTAGAGGACAAGTTTAGCTATGTCCCCATCCACGTAGAACGATAGATAAAAGTGAACCAAAGTGCACTTGGTTGATCAGACCATCATGCACCGGTTCTGATAGACAATATGTTAGTGGGGTACCTCCATTAACAGATATGTCACTAACAAGCTTGGTAAAAGGCTAAGCTTGCAAAAACTAGGCTACATTAGCATCATTAGTCTAGATAGTAAAAATATAGGCACGATAATAGATGAATAAAAACAAATATGAATAGTCTAAGAGTCATAAGGATCTAAGTCTTGTTTATTCCTATACTATCATTTTACGGTTTTGTTGACCAAGGCTTGGTTGACCAAATGGGTTAACTTCCTCTAGTCTCTATGGTATAGATAATACCATTTGTATTCCCTTAATGGTCAAGGGTGTGTGGGGTATTCTACCCAACTTAAAGAATTAAGCTAAGGGTGTTTGGGACATATAACTAGTGGGGTCAATCTCTAGCAGGCACGAAGGAAAGATAAAAATTTTGTTAGAAGGAATCAAGCAAGATGCAGTCGATGAGTCAAGCGGTAGATAAAATCTAGGAAAGAGTCAAGTATGTGGATGTGATCCTAGACTTCTAATCCTATCCGCAGGCTTGCTTGGTACGGTAAAGTAACCAAACAATTTATTTTGACCTGCATGGGCCACCATAAAAATATGTAACGCCCCAGTCCTTAAATACGTAGGACTAGGAATGTAGACATGCCAGCTGTATACATACGAAGTACACTCCAATATATGGAAACCTCGTATGAATACATAAGCTGTAAAATGCAGTAGAACCATTACTAATCTCATCCACACAAAATAAATGAATAAAAGATATCATAAAATGATAATGAATTATCTTGATACAATATGTTGGACGGAGACAAATCTACTACAAATAAGTAAAGAAAAAGTACATGAGTAAAGATATGAATTTGGCTAGCGAAGCGAAGACGATCCAAGTGCAATCATCCTCGAAGAAATAGCGATGGTCACGGCTAGAGCTAAAGCACCTGCGAAAGACAAGAGCACACACCTGGGGAGATAACCAGGTCCTCAGAGGGACGTAACAAGACACATAATATCATGCCATATAAACTGAATAAATATTGCTCAAATAAATAAGTCAATTGAATTATAATATAGTCCAATACGCACCTATTGAACGAGCATACCATCCCTCCAACCAAACAAGGACAGGAGATGGTAAACTAATTCACGGTGACGTATCATTCCATGCCATGAATCCAATATGGTATCCGGACCCCAACAAGGTTCAATACCTTCTCATCGAAGTAGTAAGTCACACCTACAACCAAACAAGGACAAGATGTGACGAACTAATCCATGACAAGTTATTGTTCCAAGCCACGGTCAGATACAAGTACCCAAACCAAAAGTACTCGTACCTAACGGATAGGGTAGCCTACCATTCTAAGTGAAATATAGTTAAGAATAATCCTTCCTATGCATGGGCCCTGGCTGAATAGGATCGGCATAGTCCTCCCTTGGGGTACCAGAGGTCCAATCAATAACAGCATAACGTTCCGCAGAATCGTCAGTGGCCGTCAGTAATCATGGTTCATCAATCCCGTATCTCCAGCGGAGAGTCCGAGTCACAAGGGAAGTGCATCGAAGCCCATACGCTAAGGAATTGTCCTCCCCCCCAATGCCTACTGTGTTGTATCCACAACACAAAACCACTAAAACTGCTAAGTCAAACTAGCATGCAATCTCTATTAGCGGTTATTCCTATCGCATGGCTTGTACGTACTGGTGGTCAGCCAATCACGCACGTCCGTATTCTACATGTGACATACAACTTCGTAGTACTACGTGTCAAGGCCAATGAATGCAACACACAAGGTGGCCCCTTAAATCTAGGTTTAATGTGTAAGAAAAATAATACATAGCAGGAATATAAATGAACAGTAAGTTCTAACAGGTTATGCCATGTATCACAGTTTATTTTGCATAAAGAAAATAAATAATGCATGAAATATGGGCTAAAATAAATAAACAGCAAATGGCAAGGTGTCTTGCCTGGTAGGATGCCTGGTGTGCTGCGATGATCAATGTGGCACGAACACACAACTTCAGTGCAACAACTATGCAAGGTGACCTCGGATGGTGGCACGATGGTTCCATTGGGTCCAGGACGGTCAGAATAGTTAAAGTCGACATTGGGCAGTCTAGAATTGGCGAGGGAATAGAAATAATGGGATTTAGTCATGGACAAGGATTTATAACCGAAGAAATTTAAGGAAATAATAATAATACATATATTATTTAAAATTATTTGCAATGCTTCGAAATATATTCTATAAAAATAATTTTTGGAAAAATACTTGAAAATCATAATTCGTTTTGGGGCAGAAAAAAATCCTAAATTTATCAAGATAGGATTTTTATAGGAAGCTATATTTTAATTAGATGAAAATATCTCAATTATGGTTTATAAAGAAATTTTGAGAATAGCCGTGAGGCTAAGTGCAAAAATATATATAATTTTTGATACAAAATAACTTGTAGAAAATATACCTTTCTTTACAAAAAAAAACAATATAAATAATAATGGTGAAAATAACTAATGCTAATACCTTATTATTATTTTTAAAATACTAATAAAGTTTTTACAATTTAATCCACTCAAATATATACTCACCAAAGATGCCTATATACTAGCACATATTCATACATACATAATATTAGAATATAAAGTATTAAATTGCACGAATATCCTCATAAGAATTGATAATAATAAAGATAATAATAATAATAATAATAACAATAATAAGTATAATAATAATAATAAAATAGAATAATAATAATGATAATAATAATAATAATAATATTATTATTATTATTAATATTAATATTAATTAACCAAAAAAATAATTAAAATATAATACAGTGGTTCTCCTCATTTCGAGGAGACCACAGACCAAGTTTTAGAAAAAAAATTAATTTAGAGAAAGAGAAGCAGAGAGGGAGAGAGAGGAGCGGGAAGAGGCGGCGAGCGGAGGCGCGGTTGGGTTTCCGGCCAGTGGCCGTGGCCGTGGTGGTTGTTATGGTTTTAGGGTTTTTGGCTGTGTCGTGACAGAGATTGTTGGTTTAATGGGCGGCTGCGGGTGGCTGGCTTGGTGGTTACACTGGTGGCGGTGGGCTGGGAGTTGGCCGGAGTTGGCCAGGGTCAGAGGCAAGGTCCGGTGGTGGTGTCGGGTTCTGTCATGGGTGAAGGCTGTGGCGATTTTCAGGGACGCGGGGTGGAAGCAGGGTTTGTGGTGGAGATGATGACCAGGACGGGTGTCTGCTGGGTTCGGGTGGTGGTTTGTGGTGAGTGTGTGGACGTCGTATAGGGTAGTGGACAGGGGCCGAGTTAGGTTTAAGTTTTGGGTCGGGAGTGTCCGACACAACAGAGGAGGGGCTGGGAGAAGTGTCCTGCGAGACACGGAATGGATTGGCGTCCGGGGTTGTCGGACGCGGGAAATTTGTATTTGTAAAGGAAGATAAGTAGTGGATGGGACACGGACACGGTCATGGACACGATGCACTCACTTTGTGGAAATTTAGAGAAACATTGTGGAAAAAATATTGGAGGAGTACCTGCCTATTTATAGGATGTGGGAATTCCCAATTGGATAGGATTAGGATTTATTTAAAACCCAAAGTAGATAATTTTCTACTAATTTAAAATCAATCAAATCTAAATCCAAATCCAATTCAAATCAAATTTAAATTCGTCTTTTATTTTAAAATCAAATAAGATAACTCATCTTTCAAACCTAGATATTAATTCAATTATTTAAATAGATCCATAAAATCAAATCAGAATTTAAATTGCCACAATAATTTAAAAATATGTTTTTCCAAAAATACTATAATAATTAATTTCGAAAATATATTATTATTTACAATATAAACTTAATAAATCTTTATGAAATATATATGTATATAGGAATAATATTATTTATTATTAATAACTGTTTTCACGAAGACTTTTTATAAATAATAAATAAATAATAATTTGGAAACATGGGTACGATAACAAAATAATTATTATGTATATTATTTTGAAACTATAAAAAGATAGAAAATATTTTTCTAAAATATGTACGCTCGTATTCGCACTCGTCGAGCAAATTAGAAAAAAATGAACTTTCGCGTACGAAGTACAATACGACTATGTGACCTACTATGCTGACCGCATTATCTTGAAATAAAACCAGTACCAAATTTAATAAAATAAAAATAGTAGAAATTTAGGGGTTTTACAACCTACTATGCTGACCGCATTATCTTGAAATAAAATGAAATGAAAAGAGTCCATATGGTTTAACAACACCAGTGACCATGTAGTCAGGATGCATGCAAATGAATATTTTGTGCAGGCGGCGTAAGTATATCTGATAACCTGTATTTGATGCAGGTATGAGAAGTCGGCTATCGGTAAGGAATCACATAATTGTGATATTGTATATATTGGTTCAACTTGCCTGCTTAACATGCTAAATGAAATAATGCTGTATTGTTGCCTTTAAAATGAGAAACTCTATAACATGCTCAACTTGTTAAATGCGAAATTGTTGATGCATTGCCTTTTAGATCATTGCCATAACCTGTTGAATGATAATACCAAGTATGCTAAAGGATGCCTTCAGAAAGTATTTCTATAATATGTTCAACGTGTTAACTCAATGTTGCTTAGATGATGCTTTACACAAAGAAATGCTATACCATGCTAAGACATGTTTACTTACTTCAATGTTTTTGCTCAAGAACTGTAAACTGATGCTAGGCCCCAAGTAGGAAGATCATTCTATTAAATGCTTGCTAAAATTGACCAGTTAGTGTTGGTTTAGGCGAGTGGGTTGGATTCTGCTCGCAAGTACATAGATGATGTGTTGACCCACATTTTGTGGGCTGGTGCTCGTGCTTGGAATGTTCTACACATGAAGATTGGCTTGATTTGTCCCGCAGCATCGAAGATTTGTTGGGCATACAGAAGCTCTCCTTGTACAAGATGATGTCTTCTGTTTATAAAGGGCATAATGTATGGAACATTGAAATCAGTTGTACCAGTGAGATTGTAAGCCAAGTCAGTATATCGAGTTGTAATCCAATGTATCCAAGTATCAAATGTAAACTTTGTAGCATTGCTCAGTTGGCTTTCAATGTAAAGTGAGATTGGTTGTAAGCATTATACTTCAATGCAAGTCTTGTACTTTTCTTCAATTATCAATAAAGAGAATAAAGTTCTATATGTCTCTGTGTGACTTCAAGTTGTCCTTTTATCTCTTCTGCTATAAAGAAGTAATGTACTTCTACTCAATGAAAAACATTATCTTCATATACTTTAATTTATCTGCTTCTGCCGCTATGATGTGTTCCTATTTAAATAAAATCATTTATGTACCATCTTTGCCTTGTACAAGTACAATACCAGACTTGTACGGCATCACGCCCAAGCGAGGACGATCGATTCCAAGAGATAAATTATGTGAATAAATGACTCTATGAATCGGGGCATAACAAATTGGTATCAGAGCACGGCTTTACGTCCTTGGTCTCTTCTTAATTCATTTTAAATCAATGTTGCATCGACGATTAACCAAAGTTGCTTCCGCGATCACTCAACGTTGCTTCCGAGATTAAATCAAAGATGGCTTCCGCGATTATGTTGTCGTTGTTCTGCAATCATCCTATGTTGTTTGTGTCTGAAAGTTCGTTGACCCTCTTGGCTACGCACTGGATGTTCCATACAATAAGTCTATATACATTGTGATGCCCCTGAATGAATGATTGTTGTTGGTTTGGACACAAATAACCCAATAATGACTCGATGCCATAGTATGCCATAGTTGAATGATGCTTGGAATTGTGGGAATAAATAAAAGTGGCTATGTATGCTGTAACAAATTGAGAATTGCATGTAATGTTGGAAAAGAATTAGAAATGAAATAATTAATAGATGAGTTTGACCTAACTGGTGAGTCGACTCAAGGGTGATAGCTAGTACTTTTGAGACCCTAAGAATATTGGCTTGTGATATTGAGACCCCGAGATGTTGGTTAAGTATTGTGATCATTATAGATCACGAATGTTCCGGAATAGATTGAGTTGGTATTGTTTAAGGATGGCATCGTTTCTGAGTGGTATATTGCCTCTACCACCTCAGAACGAGATGTATGTTGACCCTTTCCATAGGATAGCAAGGAGACTATCTGTGGGTACTGGGTAGTGCCGAGACTTAGCTGGGAGTCATGTATTATGGCTAGATGACTCGGGTGTCCCTTGACGGTGATGTTATATTGAGTAGCGAGATTATCGAAAAATTGTAACGGGTGGCATGGTTAGAAATTGTTTAGTCGAGTGATGACTCGAACTAGTAAGACAAGTTAGTATGCTATGAGTAAATGGATTTGGCTAGAGAATGTTGTGGCTTAGAACATCTGAATGTTGATTTCGATTGGTTGGATGCAAATCATATGTGGCTAATACAAGTTGGCTGCTAAGCTGAAAGTTAGGAAATATTGTCGGTGATCCAAGGGAATATTAGAGATCTGTGCCTTGACCCTAAAGGTGTAATAGATGTTAATCCATCTTGATCACCAAAAGGATAGTCGTTGCATATGTACATGTATGCTGAGGAATTGAGTTGTACTAAAAAAATAATAAGTAGTGACTCTGAAGACTGTTGTTGCCTAGAGGATGGTTAAATAATACATAAATTGTCGGATTGAATGGGATGAACTACTTGACCATTGCTGCATGAGATTTAAGAATGCCCGTAAGATAGTTTGATGATTGAGAAACAAATGGGATCGAGAAATTGCAAATATGTTGGATAATGTCGGTATAGGTGATTGTTGGTTGGAATATAAATTGTTGGCTTATGACTTAGTGGTGTGACTCTGTCATACGGACCGAATATTATGGTTCCATAGTCCTGTTGAGACTAACGGAATCGATGATCCTTGAGTAGTTAGCCTTGGCTTATGGGTTCGTGTGGGTACAAAGGAATTGGAATAGAATTGAATCATTGGGAATTTTACTTGATGGATTATTAGAGCGATAAGAATCGTATGTCGGGTTGGGAATTGACCGTAATTTTGATAGATCGATCTTACTCGATCGTTGGGTAAGTATAAGAATGAGCCTCTGTGGAAATTATTTCCTTGAGGAAGATCCTGGATAGATAGACTTGACCCTAGAGACCAGTTGATGTCTTACCAATTATTGGCATAGCCAACAATGGCGATTAGTTATTCAGACTGAGTTAAAACCCATAAGTTTTGGTAGAGTTCCCTAGAACTGTTGGTTGCTTGTTGGCCTTAAGAATAAGAAACTAGTATAACCCTAGGAGCCGTCCACTCTAGGGAAGTCACCTGAACGATTAAGTTTAGCTATCAGTGTAGCTAACCTTAGAGATTGACTGAATAATAGGTGACCATTGGAGACCCATAGGATGACCTTGTGGCATTGAATGAGAGACGGTGATAATGAGTATTGACCTAAAGGAATGTATGCTTCAACTTGTGCCTTAAGAGATGTTTGACCCTTGAGGATTATATGTCGGCCATAAGTGGGAATTGCAATCGTTAGGTAAGACTTGAGTGTACCTATAGTCTGGTAGCTAAGTTAACCTTGACTGTTGCATAGAATTATACCCTGACTCGGGTAATCAATAGTCGGTGACGTCGGATTGTATCTTTTAGAAAAAGATGAATTGCCTCGGTGAGAAATATTGTTGGATTTGGGAAGGAATATGATTGCATGTTGTGAACCCTTGATATATTTGGCTCTAAGTTAGACCCTTGATCGAATGTTAGAATTATTATGCTTGGGTAGAGAGCTTAACCAAGTTGTCCCTGATGTTAAGTATTGTGGCCTGGAAGATAGTGATTGTGGCAAGTGAATAAAGTAATAAGTCAATTGAAAGGATGCTAAGTTGGATTTAGAAAAGAGAGTTATATCGTGGCTGATTGTCACGCCCCAGAACCAGAATACTGGAGAGCGGGGGCGGACACAGCCAGCTACGTATATTGAAATAGAATACATCTCAACTATACGGTCACGGCTGTCTAGATATGAGGGTTTACTACAAGCCAGCAGTCTCTTAAGGTCAAGCCTATTGTCTCAATCTCAAGCAATTAACAGAGTTGCAAGATGTTAGAGCATCAAATATATGTATATAAGGCGTCCCAAATATTACATATTGGATGATCATGAAGCTAGTCGTACAAAATGATAGGACTAGCAAGAGTTCAGTCGTACATGATCAACCCTAGGATTTGTTAATCATGTTTACAGCCCGTAGGCAGACAGTAAGTAAATGTGCATCGAGCTAACAGGTGCTCGTCGGCTAAACGCCTCAAAAGAATAAATTTACATATAAGTGGGTGAAACAAAAAGGAAGACCCACTCGTAGCCCGGGTTCCGTCTAGTTGTCACCATTGGGCTGGAAGCTCGGTAGATCCTCGGGAGCCGCTCCGAAATCTGGCCATACAAAACCAGCTGGGTCAAACCCCAGAAAGGGCAAGTGCCACAAGGGAGGCCACAAATAAGAACAAAAGCCAGCATATCAAAACATAAAGAAGAAGGGAAAAATACCAGTAAATAAAGTACACAGAGTGATAAACGACTAGGGACGTGGAACCATTCCGGGAGCCAGGTTACAATCCTTAAACCAAACAAGGACCGGGATTGTACCCCTTTGCCTGAATAGCTCACTGTCTCTACCCATTTATCGTTAGAGATAAGTAAAACAATCATGATCGAGAGTTCCAGGTACAGGGACTAGACAAGACTCTAGACAGGGTTGGACACCATTCATTCACAATCGGCCAAGCAAGTACTACGGCTTACTACTTTAACTAACTAGGGTTATCACAAGCCTAGTTACTAACAAGATGCAAGTGAGAAACTCCCAGTCCCAAGCCCTGCAGACCATCCAGTTATCCTTCCGCGGGTTGAGAGTTATAGGTGGGTACATTGCCCGGGAGACAGATGTACCCTTAGGTGACTTAGAGGGTGCAACACATGACAGTGTGCTGGAAATGTGCTCTACTCGTCGGCAAGCTACAAGTCCATTAAAGCGCCCAGATAACGAGATTGCCTGTGACTGGGAATTCTCCGTGTTCTAGTTTGATCTAATCATTAGCCTATTCCAATTTAGCGCGAGTCCCTGGCCGTGGTACCCAGGAAGTCACGTTCTAGACATGATGCAAGACAAGACAAGTGGATTGTACAAGCAAGCAAGCAGGAACACCCACGGTGTCAAGGCAGGTCAAGTTAAGTTATCAAGTCAAGTCAAGTCAGGAGTGCGCCGCCACGGCCACTATCAAGTTATCAAGATAATTCATGTCAGGGTACTTGTCAGGAGTGCGCCACGACGGGCCACTATCATGTCAGGTTGGTCATGTCAGGAGTGCACCATTACGGGTCACTATCATGTTATGCTAGTTCTTTGTCATACCAGGCCATGTACAATAGTCATTCCAAATATACAAGTAAAATCAAGTTCATGACAACAGGCGTAAGGATATAAAATGGGCGTAAAATACCTGATACAACACCAATATATATAGGATCATAAAAGAGCCAAGACCAAGAAATAACAAATTCATCATAAACAAGTAGGTAGCACAAGGGGGGTCAAAGGTTGGGCTACGCAGGGTATAGACTGCGCATACAAGGCTGCGCAAGAGTTGTCTTGCGCAAGGGTTACATTGCGCAAGGGTTACATTGCGCAAGGTGAGCAGTACGCAAGCAATACGCAATGCACAGTACGCAAGCCACTACGCAATGCACAGTACGCAGGCCAGCATACGCAGGGGCTACGCAAGTCACTACGCAAGCAATACGCAATGCACACTACGCAAGCAATACGCAATGCACAGTACGCAAGCCACTACGCAATGCACAGTACGCAGGCCAGCATACGCAGGGTGCAATACGCAGAGTGCAATACGCAGGGTGCAATACGCAGGGTGCAATACGCAGGGTGCAATACGCAGGGTGCAATACGCAGGGTGCAATACGCAGAAGACCCTAAGCAAGGGTTCTACGCAAGCAACACTACGCAGGAGCTCTACGCAGAGGCCGTACGCGGGAGCCGCGTGGCCAACAAGAGGGAAAGGCTATGTTCTTCTCCTACCTCTGTCCGAGAGGAAGAACACCCAACCCAAAAACTTCAATTCTTCATAACTTAGCCAAATCAAAACCAAATCGAGATTTTCAAAGCTCTAACTTGAGTAAAATTGAATTCTCTTCCATATGGAAGCATCAAAAACCCATAAAATCCAACTAAAATAGATCAAAACCATGTAAATCCGAAAATAGTTAAAACCTAGATCTAGAACAATGGAGACTCCAAATCACAAAATTCCAAGTTCTAATGTTGTTCTCCATGTCCAAATCTAGCTAATGAACAAATAAAAGTGGTGCTTATTTAATGGCAAGATGCACTTGCCTATGGGTGTTGGTGGAGGAAGAAGAAGAAGAAGAAATTAATGGAGAGATTATAGAGGAGAGAGAAAGTAGGTGGGTTATAATGAGGGTGTTGTGGTGTAATGGAGGTGGTGTGTAGGCTATGGTGTTCCATCATGACAAACCAAACCAAACCAATCTCCAAAATAAAACCAAGCCATGGTCTAAAACCCAATCACAAGAATTCAAAAATCCGCAAGTCGAGAATAATAAAATACGTGCCAAAATCCAAATACGAGCATAATACGAAATACGGAAAAATGAGGGTGACAACTCTACCCACCTTCAAAGAATTCCGTCCTCGGAATTAAATCAAGGAGCTAGAGATTGCCACGACAAGCTATACTAAGCACAGACAAGCTACACTAAGCAGTCCAATCATACAATCATATAATGCAAGCAAGGAAGGGAAAGCGTAAGGTATAAGAAAGACATTATACCTCACGAGTCAAACAGGTAGGGATATCGCGATCGGATGTCGTCCTCACGCTCCCATGTTGACTCACCTAGAGAGTGATGACCCCAAGCAACACGGACTAAGTTAATAGTCTTGTTCTTGAGCGTCTTTTCTCTTCGGTCCAATATAGACACGGGCCTCTCCTCATACGAAAGGTTGGTACCAACAACTAATTCCGAATGATCTAGGATATGGCTCGGGTCCGGGATGTACCGTCTTAATTGGGATACATGGAATACATCATGTACCTCACTTAGCGACGGCGGAAGAGCGAGACGATAGGACACGTCACCTACTCGCTCTAGAATATCGAACGGCCCTATATACCTAGGACTAAGCTTTCCCCATACGCCAAAACGAATGACGCCGCGGGTAGGCGAGATCCTAAGGAATACATGGTCGCCGACGGCAAATTCTAAGGGACGCCGATGAGCATCGGCCCAATGGCGCTGACGATCCTGAGCAACTCGGAGGTGATCTCTGACTTTCCTGACCACTTCAACCGTCTGAAAAATCAGTTCGGGACCGAGCATCTGCCTCTCTCCGACATCGTCCCATGCTAACGGAGATCTGCACTTCCTGCCATACAGAGCCTCGAAGGGTGCCATCTGGATACTGGCCTGGAAACTATTGTTGTACGAGAATTCCACCAGGTGCAGGTGATCCTCCCATGAACCACCGAAGTCAAGGGTACATGACCGCAACATATCTTCGAGAGTTTGTATAGTACGCTCTGATTGCCCATCTGTCTGCGGATGATACGCTGAGCTGAACTTGAGACGAGTCCCCAAACTTTGATGAAGACTGCGCCAGAAGTGCGATGTGAATCTCGTATCCCTGTCTGATACTATGCTGACTGGCACTCCGTGAAGTCTGACAATCTGCCTGAGATACATCTCTGCTAGCTGTGCCGTTGACTGTCCAACTCTAAATGGAAGAAAGTGTGCCACCTTGGTAAGCCTGTCCACAATGACCCAAACAGCATCTCTGCCTGCCGGAGACCTGGGTAACCCAGTCACGAAATCCATGGTTATGTGTTCCCATTTCCATTCTGGGATCGGTAAAGGTTGTAGAAGTCCAGCTGGCCTCTGATGTTCAGCCTTGACCTGTTGGCAAACCAAACATCGGAAGACATACCGGGCTATCTCCCTCTTCATACCATTCCACCAAAAGTGCTGACGAATATCTCTGTACATCTTCGTGCCGCCTGGGTGAATGGAGTACTGCGAACTGTGAGCCTCTGCCATGACTTCCTGTCTGATATCTCCACTGGGTACACAAAGACGCGTGCCGTGTCGAAGTGTACCATCTTCATGAATACATAACTCTGGCCTTCTTCCTGCCTCGCACTCTGCTCTGAGCCGCTGAATCTTGGAATCTGTTAACTGTGCTGTCCGGATCCTCTCAACTATGGTGGACTGAATCTGTAGGCTGGCCATCAAGGCCACATTGGAAGGAATAATCACTTCCACTCCCATCTTCTGAAGATCTGCCAATAGCTCTGGTTACGCCGTCAAGAAATAAACTCCGGCTCTCCTGCTCAATGCATCTGCTACAACGTTGGCCTTCCCTGGATGATACTGCAAATCCACATCATAGTCCACAAGTAGCTCGAGCCATCTTCTCTGCCGCATATTAAGATCCTTCTGGGTGAAAACATACTTCAGGCTCTTGTGATCAGTAAATATCTCCACTCTGTCCCCGTACAAGTAGTGCCTCCACAACTTAAGTGCAAACACTACCGCTGCTAGCTCCAAGTCGTGGGTCGGGTAATTCTTCTCATGATCACGGAGTTGACGTGACGCATAAGCAATTACCTTCCCATGCTGCATCAAAACACATCCCAATCCTCTGCCTGAAGCGTCACAATAAACTGTGAATCCTCCGGTCCCATCTGGAAGTGTGAGAATGGGAGCCGTTATCAAACCTCGCTTCAACTTCTCAAATGATTCCTGACATTCTGCTGTCCAAACGAACGGCACATCCTTGCGGGTCAACTGGGTCATCGGCGCTGAAATCCTTGCAAAATCAGAGACGAACCGCCGGTAGTAGCCGGCCAACCCAAGAAAGCTGCGAACTTCTGCCACTGAGCTGGGTACTGGCCATGCCTCGATAGCCACAATCTTCTGGGGATCAACTTCCACTCCTCCTCTGGTAATGATGTGACCCAAGTAAGAAATACGATCGAGCCAGAACTCGCATTTACTGAACTTGGCGTACAACTGGTGCTCTCTGAGAATCTGGAGGACAACTCTGAGATGCTGCTCGTGCTTTGCTTCACACTTGCTGTAGACCAGGATGTCATCAAGGAATACTATCACAAACTGATCTAAGTAAGGCATGAAAATACGGTTCATGAGGTCCATGAACACTGCCGGCGCATTGGTCGCTCCAAAAGGCATAACTAGAAACTCCCAATGCCCGTACCTAGATCTGAACGCCGTCTTCGGGATGTCCTGCTCTCTGACTCTGATCTGGTGGTATCCTGACCGCAAGTCTATCTTCGAGAAAACTGAAGCCCCTCTGAGTTGATCAAACAAATCGTCTATCCTTGGAAGAGGGTATCTGTTCTTAATTGTCACTGAGTTCAAGGTACGATAATCTACACATAGCCTAGACGTACCATCCTTCTTTTTCACAAGAAGCATCGGGGCTCCCCAAGGCGATCCACTAGCACGAATGAATCCCTTGGTTCTAAGTTCTTCAATCATCTTGTACAAAATCTCCAACTCTGAAGGCGCCATTCTGTAGACTCGCTCTGATACTGGTGCTGTTCCGGGAATCAAGTCAATGGTGAACTCGATCTCCCGCTCTGGTGGCATCCCTGGAAGTTCCTCTGGGAAGACATCTGGAAACTCTTCAACTATCCGGGGCAACTGCACTGCTGCTACTGCCATCCGCAATACTGGAGGAGATGGCTCTACTGTGCCTCTGGAAAATGAAAACTCTGGCTCTCCGGGAATACTAAAGACAACTCTGCCAACATGGCAGTCTATCCTAGCATAATGGTTCCTCAACCAATCCATGCCTAGGACTACATCATAGTCTGCCATAGGAAATTCTATAAATCTAGCGGGGAACTCTCTACCGCTAACTGCGATTCGACACGAGGAAAACACTCGATCTACTCCCACAAGACCATTACCAGTAAGTATATTGAGCCTCACTGATAATGACCCGGGCTCCAATCCTATCCGTGTCGCGAATCGTGCAGACATGAATGAATGCGATGCACCAGAATCAAATAATACAGATGCTGGAAAGGTGTTGACGAGGATAGTACCTGCCACTACCTCACCTGGTGCAACTTCTTCTTCCATGGTCATCATCATAGCCTGACCTCTAGCTGCGGGTCCCCTCTGCTGGAAACCCCTCTGTCGATTCTGTGCTGGAGCCTGGGTGAACTGCTGCTGGTTCTGCTGCTGAAAGGCCTGGGCCTGAGGCAACAATGGCCTAGGGTACTGCTGCTGCTGCTGCTGGACTGGAACTGGGGCTGGTCCCCTCACTGAAGAACTAGAAAGGTTGGATGATGATGGACCTCCCCTATTAGGGCAGGTCCCTATCTGGTGGTCTGCTCCTCCACAAACCAGGCACAATCCCTGTGCCCTACGATACTCTGCCACTACATGGCCCGGCTTCCCGCAATGAGAACATCCCACCGCGAAAGACTGCTTCTGCCTCTGCTGCTGCGGGTACGTCGGGGTCGAATGCTGAACCGACGTCACTGAGGCCGCCCGCCTCGGAGTTCCAATGGTTAATCCCCTAGCTGCCGGGGCTGGAGCTGAAGATTGGTGCATCTGGTTGTGGGACCTTTTCCTGCCTCCGGTCCTGTCCACAATTCTCCGGGAGGTATACTCATGCCTCCTTGCTGCCTTCAATACTACATCGAACGTCTGGTGCTCGAACTGCTCCACAGCTAATAATATCTCTAAGTACAGCCCTTGCTGGAACCGCTGAGCCCTATCGAACTCGGTTGCCACCAAGGTGGGGGCGAACCTACTCAGCCTGGAAAACTCGGTCGCATAGCCATCGACCGTCCTGCCTCCTTGCTTCAAGTTGGTGAATCTGGTCTGCAGGTCGTACCGTGCCACCGCATCGAAGTACTTCGTCTGGAACTTCTCTCTGAACGTCGCCCAAGTGACTGGTGCTGCTAATCCCATGGCCTGAGCTGCCCACCAATCGCGAGCCAAGTCTAACAACTGTAGGCGTACCACCGCCACCTTCTCATTTTCAGGTGTCCTAGCTGCTTCTAGAACCACCTCGGTATCCTGAAGCCAAGCGTCCGCGGCAATCGCATCTTCACTGCCGTCGAAGAAGGGAGGGTTCAAGCGCTTGAAACTGTTGGCCGCTTGATTTCCTTGGGGACCTCCTCGGTTTAGTGCATCATGAACTTCCTGGTGCAAGGCGTCGCCTCGACGATCTTGGGATGCAAGCAGTTCCCTGATAAGCCCTACCAAAGGTCCCTCATCCTGTCTAGCTGGTTGAACGGGCGGAGCTTCCTGAACTAGAGGTTCTGAGCCTCCGGGAAGCATAACTCGGGAGGCTACTCCAGAGTGCTGAACTTGATCTTCCTGGCGCTGGGGTGCTTGTCGAGCTTCCTCTGGCTGGTTGGCAGGTCCGGGAGTAATGCCGCTGAAGAAGACGACATAGGGAACAATAAGGAAAGGACCAGGACAGATCAATGGTACAAGCATGTGATCAGGTCAAGAATCTCAGGGATTTGAAAATACGGGTGGAGATCAAGGGCGAATATTGATTGAGACATCTATGGGTAAACCCTCACATTTCTTGATTGACAAGACCTGCATGGGCCACCACTTAAACCGTGTCACGCCCCAGAACCAGAATACTGGAGAGCGGGGGCGGACACAGCCAGCTACGTATATTGAAATAGAATACATCTCAACTATACGGTCACGGCTGTCTAGATATGAGGGTTTACTACAAGCCAGCAGTCTCTTAAGGTCAAGCCTATTGTCTCAATCTCAAGCAATTAACAGAGTTGCAAGATGTTAGAGCATCAAATATATGTATATAAGGCGTCCCAAATATTACATATTGGATGATCATGAAGCTAGTCGTACAAAATGATAGGACTAGCAAGAGTTCAGTCGTACATGATCAACCCTAGGATTTGTTAATCATGTTTACAGCCCGTAGGCAGACAGTAAGTAAATGTGCATCGAGCTAACAGGTGCTCGTCGGCTAAACGCCTCAAAAGAATAAATTTACATATAAGTGGGTGAAACAAAAAGGAAGACCCACTCGTAGCCCGGGTTCCGTCTAGTTGTCACCATTGGGCTGGAAGCTCGGTAGATCCTCGGGAGCCGCTCCGAAATCTTGCCATACAAAACCAGCTGGGTCAAACCCCAGAAAGAGCAAGTGCCACAAGGGAGGCCACAAATAAGAACAAAAGCCAGCATATCAAAACATAAAGAAGAAGGGAAAAATACCAGTAAATAAAGTACACAGAGCGATAAACGACTAGGGACGTGGAACCATTCCGGGAGCCAGGTTACAATCCTTAAACCAAACAAGGACCGGGATTGTACCCCTTTGCCTGAATAGCTCACTGTCTCTACCCATTTATCGTTAGAGATAAGTAAAACAATCATGATCGAGAGTTCCAGGTACAGGGACTAGACAAGACTCTAGACAGGGTTGGACACCATTCATTCACAATCGGCCAAGCAAGTACTACGGCTTACTACTTTAACTAACTAGGGTTATCACAAGCCTAGTTACTAACAAGATGCAAGTGAGAAACTCCCAGTCCCAAGCCCTGCAGACCATCCAGTTATCCTTCCGCGGGTTGAGAGTTATAGGTGGGTACATTGCCCGGGAGACAGATGTACCCTTAGGTGACTTAGAGGGTGCAACACATGACAGTGTGCTGGAAATGTGCTCTACTCGTCGGCAAGCTACAAGTCCATTAAAGCGCCCAGATAACGAGATTGCCTGTGACTGGGAATTCTCCGTGTTCTAGTTTGATCTAATCATTAGCCTATTCCAATTTAGCGCGAGTCCCTGGCCGTGGTACCCAGGAAGTCACGTTCTAGACATGATGCAAGACAAGACAAGTGGATTGTACAAGCAAGCAAGCAGGAACACCCACGGTGTCAAGGCAGGTCAAGTTAAGTTATCAAGTCAAGTCAAGTCAGGAGTGCGCCGCCACGGCCACTATCAAGTTATCAAGATAATTCATGTCAGGGTACTTGTCAGGAGTGCGCCACGACGGGCCACTATCATGTCAGGTTGGTCATGTCAGGAGTGCACCATTACGGGTCACTATCATGTTATGCTAGTTCTTTGTCATACCAGGCCATGTACAATAGTCATTCCAAATATACAAGTAAAATCAAGTTCATGACAACAGGCGTAAGGATATAAAATGGGCGTAAAATACCTGATACAATACCAATATATATAGGATCATAAAAGAGCCAAGACCAAGAAATAACAAATTCATCATAAACAAGTAGGTAGCACAAGGGGGGTCAAAGGTTGGGCTACGCAGGGTATAGACTGCGCATACAAGGCTGCGCAAGAGTTGTCTTGCGCAAGGGTTACATTGCGCAAGGGTTACATTGCGTAAGGTGAGCAGTACGCAAGCAATACGCAATGCACAGTACGCAAGCCACTACGCAATGCACAGTACGCAGGCCAGCATACGCAGGGGCTACGCAAGTCACTACGCAAGCAATACGCAATGCACACTACGCAAGCAATACGCAATGCACAGTACGCAAGCCACTACGCAATGCACAGTACGCAGGCCAGCATACGCAGGGTGCAATACGCAGAGTACAATACGCAGGGTGCAATACGCAGGGTGCAATACGCAGGGTGCAATACGCAGGGTGCAATACGCAGGGTGCAATACGCAGGGTGCAATACGCAGGGTGCAATACGCAGAAGACCCTAAGCAAGGGTTCTACGCAAGCAACACTACGCAGGAGCTCTACGCAGAGGCCGTACGCGGGAGCCGCGTGGCCAACAAGAGGGAAAGGCTATGTTCTTCTCCTACCTCTGTCCGAGAGGAAGAACACCCAACCCAAAAACTTCAATTCTTCATAACTTAGCCAAATCAAAACCAAATCGAGATTTTCAAAGCTCTAACTTGAGTAAAATTGAATTCTCTTCCATATGGAAGCATCAAAAACCCATAAAATCCAACTAAAATAGATCAAAACCATGTAAATCCGAAAATAGTTAAAACCTAGATCTAGAACAATGGAGACTCCAAATCACAAAATTCCAAGTTCTAATGTTGTTCTCCATGTCCAAATCTAGCAAATGAACAAATAAAAGTGGTGCTTATTTAATGGCAAGATGCACTTGCCTATGGGTGTTGGTGGAGGAAGAAGAAGAAGAAGAAATTAATGGAGAGATTATGGAGGAGAGAGAAAGTAGGTGGGTTATAATGAGGGTGTTGTGGTGTAATGGAGGTGGTGTGTAGGCTATGGTGTTCCATCATGACAAACCAAACCAAACCAATCTCCAAAATAAAACCAAGCCATGGTCTAAAACCCAATCACAAGAATTCAAAAATCCGCAAGTCGAGAATAATAAAATACGTGCCAAAATCCAAATACGAGCATAATACGAAATACGGAAAAATGAGGGTGACACTGATCGAGTCGCAGTAACATGGAAGTTGGCTGAAGTACATATGTTTTGGGGATGCCTAAAATATGTGTATGGATCCAGCTGAAGTGATAGGTTACGACCGAGATAACATTATGGGAAAAAATTATCGCACTAGCGCGGACTTTGGCTAAAATGCATATATTTTGGGGACGCCTAAAATATGTGTATGGATCCAAACGAAATGATATGTTGAGGCGAAGATAGAAATACAAGGAAAATGTTGGCGAATCAATGAGAAGTATTTGGAAAATAGAAAGATGGATTGAATCGTTGATGGATTAAAATGATACAGTTGGATAGCTATTTTGAAATGACCGAGTGGGTTGAAATAAATATTGAATTGAAGCTGAATGAGTAACTCATTGTGATTAAGTGAATCTAGTAGATGAGTTGTTTTCCTAAGTTTCGAGGATGAAACTTTTTTCTGAGTGGTATATTAGTTAATGCCCCACTCCGCACGAGGCATTTGGTTGGCTTGTTTGATGCTATCAGAATCACTACACCAAAAAAGGCATTTAAGAACATATTTTACATGTTCCAAATATTTTTAGGAACATATCATAACCGTTCCTAAAAGTGGCGTTGTAATATTTGGAATAATTATAACGCGTTACTAAATTTCGTTCGGAACGGTTATCAGACGTTCCTAAAGTAGATGTTGGAACATATATATTGTGTTCCTAAATTATTTTTGGAACGCCTTGGAAACATTTCTAAATGTTATTTTGAAATGCTTTAAACCCGTTCCTAAACTTAATTTGCAACACTTTTGCATTATTCTTGTGGCTAGCTTTACAACACTTTATTAACGTTCCTATTTATTTATTTTTTTTATTCCAATTTTTAGTTTGAACCGCAATTAAATCTAATGATTTCTACCTGAACATGGAAACACATAATAGCTATCAAAAAATTTAAGTTAGTACATTAAATGATGATATCAGGAATATGAATAGAGCAAACTATCCTTTCATCCATTACCTTTTTTTCACTATAAATCAAGTAATGCTAAAGACAGAAATGAAGTAATAGATTAAACGCAACAATCAACGAGAGAACATTTAAGCAAATTATAGTACCAACCAAACACATTTGCTGTATTAATATGATACACGATTCAACATTAAGCTACATGTTGAGACGTCGTCTTTTTTATTATAAGAAATTTCTGAGACACGAAAATGTGCTCATTTATCCACATACACTACATCTCATAAGATACAACATACAAATTGTCAAATTGTCATCCAGTTCCGAACTTATAGGTAATGACTCCACGAATGATGCAACAAGCGACACCAGCATGAAGCAGGCGGTCATTCCCAAGCTTTCTTCAACAAACCCGAATGTGGAGTAGTAGTGCATATACCTGGAGGCCAAAGATATAGATAATAAGACATTTCCTGAGTTGCAGACGAATATATTATCAATGATGCTTGAGCTTACGTAATGGATGCTTTGAATCCTGCGATTGCCATTGCAACACTACCCTCTATGGATTTGTTCGGGTTATAAGGCATCTTCGTCTTGCCAAATCGTCTTCCTACTATGTCAGCAATACCTGGGCATCAGATTAGATATCATAAATGTGCAGCTAATAATAAAACCTTCAAAAATCATTCTTAATTGTCTGATAAGCTCACTATCTTTGTAGTGATCTTTCTGCCTAATGATATTATTTACAAAAGCCTACATAAGTAGCTCTTCACATTTTAATCGAGCCAGATCAAATTTAATGGCACAAAATAGTATTTATATATACCGTATCCAGGACACGGGTTGGAAATTGCAGCTATCACAATGGGAAGATGTCCGCCAGAAGATTGAGGTAGCAAGAGTTATAGTGCAAGCATAGTATAATGGTCCCTTCAGAAGTTCTCTAAGATGTTGGAAGTGAATTTTAGTAATGGAAATTAGTAAAGGATGTAAGCAGCAACTGAAAGGTGAAAAATCAAGTCAAAAAAGTAACAGAGTTCACCTGTAGTCACCATTTATGCTAATTGCCTTCACCATGGCTTCATTTTTCCATATTCCAAGCCACATCAGCAACATCCGTATTATATTAATACCTGGAGCTTGTGCTGCTAGAAAAGGTGCCTGCCATCCACAACTGCAAACCAACTGAGCTAAGTTTATACAGATTAAGTTTAGTGTAAAGTAATAAGGGCTTTCCAGTACCACAAGTCCCGCAAACCCACATCCTCCAGGATGCAAGCAACAAGCCTTACCGTCGAACCAAGCAATTTCACTATTGTAAGGATTAGCGTACGAACCTTTTAACCTTTTCATTACCAGACAAAGGCCAAAAAAGCATGAATGCCATCCCAATGCTTATATGTACAAGCTTCTGATTCAATTTCTGGGAGACAGAAAATAGGTCCTCTTCTACAGCCAACTCTCAATACAAGCGTTGCTGCAATAGTGAACATAATAAACGGTACGTGGAAGAATCAGTTTCTTGTGTTGTCCATTGTACGCTATCATTTTTCGAAGTCCTTACGTTGGTTCATATGAATACTAATCTCTGCATCAATCCTTCTGATATTTGCCAGGAGCGTCAACTTATCCAAATGACGCATCATTCGGGTGGGTAAATGTCCAAAACGTCGCTCTGGCTCATATCCTAGCTTACGAGGTGCCCGAGGCAAGTGGAAGATATTGTCTAGTTGAAAGAGTTGCACATTATTCAGAGATAGTGAAGATTATACATAAAATTTAGATGCAACCAATATCCTGAGGTAAGTAACATTTTACATACCTTCCATCCATTCCCAATATAATTTTTCTTGTGTCCAAAAGCTACAATGTACTGAGAACCTTCATGCAATCGAAATTGTGCCACGGACCATTCAGAATGGAAATATCTGGACAATACACCTACTAAAGAAACAAGCAAAAGCTCTTAAAACGAAATACGCAGGTTAAACCTGTACAATGAATCATATTGGCTACATCAAAATAATTCATGAAGCTTTACGTTCATAGTTCACAGTATAGATAAAAGCGACAAAATATTCAGAAAGTGCTGAATTTCTAATGTATGTTGAATACTGCAGAACGAATACATTGGAGCATAAAAAATTGTAGAGGCATTTAGAAGCGTTCTCTTCTCGATCTGGAAATATAGGTAAAATTCAGAAAGTGGGTCCTAGCACTTGAATTATTTGGTTAAACATTAAAACATGAATTATTTGGATTGTAGTCGAAGTACTGCCTCGATTATAGTCGAAGTTCTGGCATCAATTCGTCCCTTGAACCTCAGTAAGAAAATAGCATAAAACAGATAACAGTTATCTTGAAAAGTGCACACAGATGAAGCACACACAGTTCACCCACAAATTTGACTATGTAGGAAGCATATGTTAATACAGCAGTTGGAGAACAATGTTAAGGAAAGAAGGAACTACAGGAAAATAACTGACATGTTGAGTTGTTCTTACACAGGAGAAGAGAATCATATCATGTCATTCTCAACCTTGCATTACCCGCACAAAATGTTATTTGCCTAATTTTCTCTTAAATGCCTCAATTTTTGACTCTAGTACCTTTTTTTATTGGCGTTTTGATACTATGAACTTATTAAGTTTCAAAAGTTATTCCTCTATTAGCTTCTTGTCCTACATACGTGCGCGGAGCATGTGATTATTAGGGACTTTTTGTCCCTAAGAAAATGATAAATTACTTCTCTGTTTTTCACACAGAAAAAAAATCATTATCTTCTACCTCCTAACCCTAATCCATTCACCCCCACGCTGCCCTTGGTAAAGCAACGAAAGCATCAGCTCGACAAGACATCTCAGCTTCCCTTTCAAGCTTGTCAGAAACAACACAGACCACTCCAATAGTTTCCCCACTATATCTGTCAATTAATATATGTACCAATGGGGAGTCACCGTCCAAAATCTATGCAGTTTCAGATGAAGCTGTAGAAAGTCATTTGGCTGATTTCGTCAACATGTACGTATGCTATGAACCTTTGAAATGTATTTCACTGTTTTCACATGTTGAGTCCTATTGTTGGTTCATATACCAAGAGC
The DNA here is from genome assembly GCA_029216955.1 of Iris pallida. Taxonomy (NCBI): domain Eukaryota; kingdom Viridiplantae; phylum Streptophyta; class Magnoliopsida; order Asparagales; family Iridaceae; genus Iris; species Iris pallida. The sequence goes on from JANAVB010031426.1 coordinate 30,971, forward strand.
CACCAACCATATACAAATTATGCAAAATAATATATCTATGAAACCATCAAATTATGGGTATAAGAAAACACGGGACACATGCTTTGGAAAGTGGGTATAAGAAAACACGGGACACATCCTTTGGTCATATAATTTTGTATACAATAGCTATTCGGTCAATCCTATTTCTATTTACTTGGTGCTGTTCTAGATGTAATGATGGACATCAAACTTGAAAGATCATTCCAGGAGTCACAAAAAAGGGAGGATATTATATCGCTAGGTAGCAATGAATCACTCTACTACTAACTACACTACTTTCAATCTCACCAAAAAGAGGAATACACTTGGAACAACACCAAGAATAAGTAGTTCACTATTCACTTGAGTTTCCATGAATATCAACCATTCGATACAGTTCCATACCCAACTATGTATAAGTAGTTTGCCAGGTAGTAATCCGCATCTCTTGCAACTATGTACTGAATGGAGCGTTTCATGCTCTAGGATATTTCCCAGCCTATAAAGGACAGGGCCAGGCCCCATATCTCACGTCCGTCCTACATTATCTTACCTATTGGTGAGAAGGGTTTCTACTTTCATACACAAATGCATTAAACTCAAAAACCATATGTTTCTGGTACTGTTATATCACATATATATATGATACAAAAATAATCCTAAACATATAGAGTTAGCAATTTAGACATAGTAACTGAATAAATCACAAATTCTTTTACCACAAGTCAGATGTTCGTTTGATTATTTCTTCTGTGCATCCTATCACCAATAAGAGTAATGGCAACAATGACCATCTAAAAGAATGATGGAAAGGTTTCAAAAACCTTAGCAAGTAACAACTCTTACATGGTAACAAACAACTGAAATAGGAACTTGTTTTACTTTTTAGCATTACGAATTAAAGGAGTTACTTATCTACATAAGAGCTTCTAGCATGTACTGAAAATAGTTAACTGAATGTATAGATGACAATACGTTCAATTCTCAAGAATACATCTTGGTAAGTCGACAACCCCAAGGCATCACAAACATAACACTTATAATATGATAAACGTGGTTACGAACCTGTTAGGCAGAGAATCATATTGGTAAAGTTGTCTGCAACATTTGAGACTCCTTTCACAAGCTGCATAATGCATAGGAGTTCTTCCAGCTCCTGTGACATTTGAGAAAATTAACACTAACATCATCGTTACAAATCAAAATTAATTACGGGTTCCCATAGCAAGAAGCTAATATCACAGCGAAGCAGACATTCATTTAAGAGTGCCCCAGCTAACTATATCCTAGAAGTGGCTACAACATTCTGGAGTTTATCTAAGAATTAATTGTACCTATGGTCAACCTGAATTTTCGGAAGGAAGAAGATGATATCTCATGTCCGTCCTACATTATCTTGCCTATTGGTGAGAAGGGTTTCTATTCTACTTTCATACACAAATGCATTAGACTCAGAAACCATATGTTTCTGATACTGTTATATCACATATATATGATACAGAAATAATCCTAATCATATAGAGTTAGCAATTTTGACAGAAACTGAATAAATCACAATTTTTTTTACCACAAGTCAGATGTTCGTTTGATTGTTTCTTCTGTGCATCCTATCACCACTAAGAGTAATGGCAACAATGGCTATCTAAAAGAATGATGGAAAGATTTCAAAAACCTTAGCAAGTAACAACTCTTACCTGGTAACAAACAACTAAAATAGGAACTGGTTTTAGTTTTTAGCATTACGAATTAAAGGAGTTACTTATCTACATAAGAACTTCTATCATTTGCTGAAAATAGTTAACTGAATGTATAGATGACAATACATTCAATTCTTAGGAATACATCTTCGTAAGTCGATAACCCCAAGGCATCACAAAACATAAACTTATAATATGATAAACGTGGTTATGAACCTGTTAAGCAGAGAATCATATTAGTAAAGTTGCCTGCAGCATTTGAGACTCCTTTCACAAGCTGCATAATGCATAGGTGTTCTTCCAGCTCCAGCCACATTTGAGAAAAGTGTTAAAACAAAAATAAAATATATAGATTTGGCATCACTGTCAAAACAAAAGGGAAATATATAGATTTTCCTCTTGGAGCGCAGTAAACAAATTGAATTGATTGAAGGAAATATAGAGAGAAAGAACAAAGATCTTACTTTACTCTAGCTGTAGATTAAGCCAAAAAATAAAAACCTACAGTATTATTAGTATGTCAACATAACTTAGAAAGTAGAACGAAGTATCACTATGAGAGTTCAACAGCATAAAAAATTCAGAGAATATATGAACAAACAAACTCAAGGAATAGTTCATAGAAAGGAAAATTTCATACTCTTACCTGTATATATATAAATATAGGCAAAACCCTACTATTAGTAAAAAGAACAAAGAAACACTGCGACAGTGGAGGAACAAAACAAATTCTTAGCAGAACGCGGTATGGAGTCTGCACTTTATATGGAGAAATTATTGTAAGTAAACGATTATTTTAAAATTCTCAGAACCTTGCATGAAAAAGAAGAAGAAGAAGAAGAAGAAGAAAAACCTACAGTGTTTGTTCATTCAACAATAATTTAGGTTGAATTCTAAATTAGCAGACAACCAGAATGAAAATTTTCATCCACAGCGAAATTAGAGAAGTGATGCATCCATGGAATATTTATGATTAGAAATTCCTTCATGGTCATGAACAGAAGAGGATGTACATCAGTCCTAAAAGAAGCTAATCAAACCCTTAGTTCTTGATAACAACAACAATTACTTAGCAAGCAATTGACTAAAGCTAATTAAACACGGAAAGCGGTAGAAAACCTCCGTTGTGTGACTCCACAACAACCATGACCATCTCGTCCCCGTTCTCCTTAAGCATTTCAACATAAGATCGCATAAGCTAACCAATTTTACTCTACTAAAGCATTTCAACAAACATCTTGTGTGTACAAACTAAATGGGATGATGGAGATGTTCCTCCTCGCCAACAACAAATCCTTCTGCATGCACCAGATTCGAATCAGCGACACCAACAGATCCATCAACGACAACGACCTCCTCCTCGTCCTCGGGGACCTCGTACTGTAGGACACTCGGGATCAATTCGTTGCTCGAATATAAAGCATCAACGGTATCAGGGGATGAGACCTTGGTGTCTCAAACACCTCCTCCTCTAATAACTATTCAAATCACATGTAGAAAATACGACAAAAAAACCCGAACGGAAATTTCACACGAAAAACTTCAGGAAAACTTTCAGGAATTGGGAAATGGGATCTCACATGGAAAACCTTCTATTTCAATGGCTTCTTCAAGAGTGATGGCGTCGTCGGCGTCGTCTGCGAACTCCAAGTTCATCTGACAGTCCTTCGCCTACCCCCTCACCACCCTCGGCTCCATGAACATTGACGAACTCTTCCGCACCATCGACAACAACACCTTCACCCCCCTTCGACTCCTTCTTTCTTCACCCCAGCTTCGCCCTGGCCCCCAAGATCGAGCACTGGATCACCGACATCAATACTTTCACCACCTATGCTCCCGTTCATACCGAAGGGGAGAGGACGCTTGAGGACTTCCTTGATACGGCCGGTGCGGTCACTGAGGAGGCGGTCGACGCAGTCGCTGCTGCTTCGGCATTCGAATCACTGGTCGATGTGCGGTATCAAAGTTCGAGTAGAGGGAGGGGGAAGAAGCAGACCTAAAAAATGAGAGGATTAGGAAAAAAAATGAGAGAGAGATGGAAAAAAGAGGGAAACATGAAAAAAAGAGTACGGGATAATTGAAAAAAATTCCCTTTGCAACCCGGAGAAAGTAGGGTTTGTATGCTAACTGGAACGTTTATTTAATCAAAGTACGCGATTGAACATAAATAAGAATGTTTATTGACTGTTTCAAAAATTAAAAAAATAATCCAAATTTAAATACATTAATTTTAGGAACATTTTAGCAGTTTGGAACTCATAACAAGTGTTCCAAGGTCTAAGAACATCTATAAACTTTTCCAAAGTTCAAAATACCAAACTTTTTAAATTATCATTTTTGGTGTAGTGAATGTTAGACAGAGACTTATGTTGGAAATCAGGGGAAATGAGACTGATGCAGTCTCTCTTAGCTGGCTAGACGGAATGGGTATTGGAACGTGGCTCGCTAGTGGAGCTACGCTTAGTGGAATTATGCGTGATCGGATCAGGAGGACCCTTTATTGCAAGTGAGTAGAACTGTCCTTCCTCCTCCTTACTCCTTCATGTTTAATAAAATGAAGTATTGAAATGCTATAAACTGTCCCTAAATGTCCCATATGTTAGTTGTTGAATAATAGAGATGCTTATGCTGAGAATTATTGAAATGTACAACACATTAAACTGCTAATGTGATTCGATGCCTGAGAATGAATTGATAACATTGTTCCTTATGTTTAATGCTGCTGAAATAGCAAAATACTTGAATAATGAGATGCCTTATGAATGACGGAATAAGAAATGAACTGGCTATGCAATCGACCCAATGAACTGAATGAAACACGAGAATCATGTACTCTCTATATAACTGTTGCAAGAATATGAATTGTTTCATGTCCCTTATAAGCAATGAAAGAATGAATGAATGTTATCTTCCTTGTCGAAAGGAACGATATGAAAAATATTGCAATAAAGCAATGAATGAATAATGATGAAGTATAGGATCTATGAGATCACCAAATAAAATAATGGTAATGATGAAACGAAATAGTCATTGAATATGACTAATGATGCACTGTTGCCTTTACTTTCCTTAATATATTTTACCATGCGATTTTGTTCACAATCGAGTCGGACACGCATTCGCATGGTCATGGATAACTTGTATACAAGGTTTGAGTTTTAATTTCCTCAAACGGTTCCTAGGGCCCTGGAGACCGATTCGACCTAGGAGAAAATAATAATGAGTGCTGTGGGAGCACGTATAAGACGGGGTGGCATAGAGGCTCGCCACCTACTATGCTGACCGTATTATCTTGAAATGAAATGAAATGAAAAGAGTCCATATGGTTTAACAACACCAGTGACCATGTAGTCAGGATGCATGCTAATGAATGTTTTGTGCAGGCAGCGTAAGTATATCTGATAACCTGTATTTGATGCAGGTATGAGAAGTCGGCTATCGATAAGAAATCACATAATTGTGATATTGTATATATTGGTTCAACTTGCCTGCTTAACATGCTAAATAAAATGATGCTGTATTGTTGCCTTTAAAATAAGAAACTCTATAACATGCTCAACATGTTAAATACGAAATTGCTGATGCATTGACTTTTAGATCATTGCCATAACCTGTTGAATGATAACGCCAAGTATGCTAAAGGATGCCTTCAGAAAGTATTTCCATAATATGTTCAACGTGTTAACTCAATGTTGCATAGATGATGCCTTACACAAAGAAATGTTATACCATGCTAAGACATGTTTACTTACTTCAATGTTTTTGCTAAAGAACTGTAAACTGATGCAAGGCCCCAAGTAGAAAGATCATTCTATTAAATGCTTGCTTAAATTGACCAATTAGTGTTGGTTTAGGCGAGTTGGTTGGATTCTGCTCACCAGTACATAGATGATGTGCTGACCCACATTTTGTGGGCAGGTGCTCGTGCTTGGAATGTTCTACACACGAAGATTGGCTTGATTGGTCCCGCGGCATCGAAGATTTGTTGGGCATACAGAAGCTCTCCTTGTACAAGATAATGTCTTCTGTTTATAAAGGGCATAATGTATGGAACATTGTAATCAGTTGTACCAGTGAGATTGTAAGCCAAGTCAGTATATCGAGTTGTAATCCAATGTATCCAAGTATCAAATGTAAAATTTGTAGCATTGCTCAGTTGGCTTTCAATGTAAAGTGAGATTGGTTGTAAGCATTGCACTTCAATACAAGTCTTGTACTTTTCTTCAATTATCAATAAAGAGAATAAAGTTCTATATGTCTCTGTGTGACTTCAAGTTGTCCTTTTATCTCTGCTGCTATAAAGAAGTAATGTACTATGAGAAACATTGTCCTCATATACTTCAATTCATCTGCTTCTGCCGTTGCGATGTGTTCCTATTTGAAGAAAATCATTTATGTACCATCTTTGCCTTGTAAAAGTGCTATACCAGACTTGTACGGCATCACGCCCAAGTGAGGACGATCAATTCTAAGAGATAAATTATGTGAATAAATGTCTCTAGGAATCGGGGCGTGACACCGTGCATGCTTTATCAAGTGTTTATGCGGGCGACGCCTATGACTTAGGCTGAGTTCATAACTTCATGGCAACTTAAACCAACATTCCTTCTCCCAAGCCATTGGAGTGTCATTTTGAAAGCACGCTGAACAACACTTCTATGCCGACCGTGGGACCTTTTTCCATGTTATAATATCTTTTGTTAGTGTGAAGGCTAAGTTGAGGCAAGTTCACCGAAGCCACCCACTTGAGCGAGTCTTCGAGCAAGCCGTTGCGTGGCTAAGTCTGAACGCAGTCGGCATTTTGATTCCTCTGATTGACTGAGTGGGACGGGGCACTACATCATACACCACTCAGAAAAAGTTTTATCCTCGAAACTAACTGAGTACTTACTCATCAACTTATTACTTTATTCAATATTCTATAACTCTCGTAGACGCTATGCCTATACATTTCTTCAATCCGAGCCACGCTCGCACTACCATCAATCTTTCCTTTTAAACACGATTTCAAAATCCTCGACACTTTTTGATTCCTTAAGTCTCACTTGAATTCAACGTATCACTTGGTTGGATCGTGCACATATCCTAGGCATCCCAAAAATACATGCATTCCAGCCAAGCCGTATGATAAAGAATTCGTCATTCTCACTCGAGTCGCATCGTACACATATTAAGACGTCCCTAAAATATGTGCATGTCAGCCGAGTCTCGTGAGTGGGTATTTCATACTCTCGAATCATTCCATTCATCAATACCAATATTCTCTCTCTCGAAACATGGACGTCTCACCTAACTGGCTAGGCCATCTCGCTAGACTAACGTCAATTGTCGGAATCGGAATCATAGTTCCCCAACAATAATGCCAACACTGACCCCAATCCTAAGGTCAAACCAAGTTGATAGTACAGAGTTTTCTACCCAAGCTTGCATCACTCAGATTTCTATACACCGAACATATATATATATATATATATATATATATATATATATATATATATATATATATATATCCTATTCGCACTTGCTATACTTATATATATATCCTATTTGCACTTGCAATACTTAGTCCAAGGGGTAGAAATATCCTATTCGCACTTGCAATACTTAGTCCAAGTGGTCCGAGTCATTCAGCACAACCATCCTACACCGAGTCATGTTCAACCATTTCCTCGACATATCAATATCATTCATCCAACAAGCGACCTGCATAGTCTATCTTTTCAAACATATTCGATATAATCTGCCTACCTATTCCTCCGGAGTCAAGCACGCTACGACATGACTTGTCGCTAAACCATAATTCTTATTTCATATTCCTTAAGTTATTTATCCTAATTCACGCAATCGACCACAAGGTCGTCTGACTTTAATAATATGTCATGCCCCAATCTCACGCGAGTCCGATTATCCACGGTCGGCATAAAATCACCATGCAACGCTCCCGCGGAATAATTGTTCTCATTAGAGCGTAACTCTTGTTTGAGTCTAGACTAATTCATTCTCGATACGCAGATTGGATGTCCTCAATCCTCAAGTTTACTTAATTATCAATCACAAGTCCGATCAATACTCAAATCCACCTTCGCCTCAAACCACAAGTCAAAGCAATCTAAATTGCCACATATTGATTTCCGGAGTTCGATCGTTCCCGCGACATGAATCACCAGGTCCGCGCTCAAGCAGAACGATCATCCTCAAATTCCACATGATGCATGGACGAGGCAGGAGTTACGCTCGTGCAAGACAAGATCGTCGACGTTGTATTTATCAATGCAACCATCAAGCCACGATCATTTTCATTCAAACATTCATTTCTTTCAAAATCCCAAATATAGCATCCATCAGAACAATAACACTTTACATGATCGTCATTCCTTGAATTAGAGTGCCCCCGAATTATAGCATATCGATCTTTGATACGCCTCAATACCATCGATGATATACGTAACCTGACGATCTTTATTTGTAACGAATTTCTAGTCGTGCGACTGATACTATCGTACGAACTGGATAATCTCCTCGACAGTCAAGATCAAGTTCGATCATTATCTTCCAAACCCGTTACTTGTTCAATTCATCCAAAATCAAAATCACGTATATTTGTCCGACTATCTTAAGTCATCCAGCAACATATTTCCACAATTCACATTGTCTTCTTTCTAACACAAATCATCGAGCAACATCGATTCACATCCTTTGAGTCATTCTCGAATATTCGAATCTTTTTTGTGTAGCTATCAACAAATCGTGCTAACTTTTTGTATACGATTCACATATCGATTTCCTCGATTCACATATCGATTCTTTTTCTTCGATTTAATTTATCCTTTACTTATCACTTGTATTTCGTGCTCAGTGTAAATTCCAATCCCGTGCACGTCGATTCTAATTCAGTTCGAATCAACTCGTCAAAATCTTCAAGATTATAACTTATTCAATGATACTCGATCTAAGGCTTTGCATACATGTGACGCTTGCTGATAGACTCATTGGCATCCCGTATCCTCAATCGTTCGACATCTCCGAAGCTATTCCATACACCACTCAGGGATGAAGTCATTCAAGAAGTCCTCGAAACAAGTTTCGAATCATACTTCGGATTTTTGTTCGAGCCCAAGCACGCTCATTTATATCACATCGACGATAACATCGTCTAATGGCACCCCTATAGCCATCCCGTATACTCAATCGAGTCTAACCCATTGTCGTTCGACATAATTTGAATCCCGTACTCGACTTTGCTAAGGTCGACACGATTCTTGGGGTATATGCCCAGCCCGACTTAGCCAACCATGCTTGTTTAAAGTTAACTGGTTCAACCAATTTTTCTTTTCGTGATACTTTTCAAAATATTTAGACTTATTGTATGGATGTCCCGCAGGACATTTGAGAGAGAGCGTCAATATATCAATCATGACGACAACATCAGAGTTTGCGGAACCAACATCGAAGTTAAAGAATTCAATCGAAGTCCAAAGACGTAAAGCCGTATTCTGATACCATTATGTCACGCCCCAATCTCGTAGGAGCGATCATCCTCGCTAAGGCGTGATACCGCATGAGCCTAGATTGTGCTCACACCAGGTAGGTCCATAACGGCTGATTACAGGCTAAGCGACGGTGGACGTCGCACAGAAGTCCCAAGCATAAACATTGAATAGTCAGCAGCAGAAATTTGAAGCAAAACACAAGTCATGCAAAATACTCTTTTATTGATATTGAACGAACATTACAATGTGGGAATGAGGCCAAATTACAAGTCTCTTAAGCTCACTTTTCTCTCATATTACAAGTCACTCTGCTCTCTCTCATTTCTCAATACAAGCTTCACGCGACGAGTGGCAGATTCTTCGGAATAGCGATGTCCATACATTATGTCCCGTATAAATTTTGACTCCATGTGGCTGCATGCCTCAAAATGCTAAGAAAGTCCATGCCTCAACGCATCAAAGCGAGCTCCGTGCCATCGGCCTTCTACTTGTGTGGGTGTCAGTACTCAACTGTACTGGTAGAGTGAGCTTCTCGCCCACCCATACAAAACTAACACGTTCATTTGCTTTGTGCAGCTTAATCTCTTTCGATTGTCTTTCTAGTCTTGCCTTAGGATCAATTTTAGGACAAAGATGCCTTAGCCTATACTTGGCAATGCAACGACAGGGTCAAGCTATACTCTATTAGTGGCTTCAATATATTCGAGGCAGTGCCTCGCCAAGTAGAAACTTATGTAAACTCGGCTGTACCTAGACTTTCACTTGTTTTTATGTGCCTCTAGACCATTCTCGTGCCAATGATGTCAAGGGGACGACTCGTGCTGGTCGTGCCAATAGACTTGATCGTGCCTTCAGATTGAGGCCGTGCCTCCCAAGGATCAAGTAGACTTAATATAACTCCTCTTGTCACGACCCGTATCTGCTTTTCGGATACAAGTATGTGTCCAAGTCTAGTCTACGCCACAATATCGATGGTAGAACGCTGTCTAGAATACACAAGTCACAGAAGTATAGAACTAACATGACAATCTATATCTCATCTACTGAAATTAGAAGATACAACTAAGATCAATGAATGACAAAGAAAACTGAATAATAGATAATAATATAAATCTGAATGTTTCTAAGTTATCAAGAATCCAAGTCACGTCAGGTGGATACAAATCCATTACCAGTAGACAGAAGTAAAATAAAGACATAAATAGAATAACTGAGTCCAATATGCTAATCAACAATAACACTCTTAGCTGCAGTTGTACCATGGTCTGATGCTGGCTCAAACTTGCCCGTCTGTACCTTGCTCAAACTCGGCTAAACCTGAAGAGATCATCAGGTCCTCAGAGGACTAGCAAGATACATAAAACATGCCTATCTTACAGTTTATCATGCATGAAAAAATACAGGATATAAACAGAAAAAGACTAAGCAATGACGATACACAAATATGAGAATAACTATGCATAAATGAACTGCTAGAAGAAACAAGTGAACAAGAGATCAACGGATACCAAACCCTCGCACCGAGTGTGGACTCGTTGGTTTGAACAAATCACTAACCCTCGTCCCGAGTGTGGACTCGTAGGTTTGAACAAATCACTAACCCTTGCCCCGAGTGTGGACTCGTATATTAGTTCAAGGCAGTCACCCTCGCCCCGTGTGTAGACACGCAGGTGCAAATAGTCAACCCTCGCCACGTGTGTGGACTCACAGGTTGCAAGAATCGAAATAAGGAAATAGCAGTTCAGTTTATAGCGCACTCATTCTACGATACGACATAATCAATTACATGTGAGAACAGGTCCAATACGAAACTATGATACCTACCATGTGTAAAACCCCTAAATTTTCTACTATAATTTTTTTAAAATAAATTTGGTAATGATTATTTTTTGTACTGTACGTCGCGTAGTTGTATTGTACGTCGCGCGCGAAAATTCATTTTTTGAATTTGCTCGATGAGTGCGATTATGTGCGAGCGTATATATTTTTAGAAAAATATTTTTCTATTTTTATAGTTTCAAAATAATATGTATAATAATTATTTTTAGTTATCGTACCGAAATTTCCAAGTCTACGATTTTATTTATGAAAGCCTTTTTCGTTTGTAACAATTACTAATAATAAATAATATTCTTCATATATATTTATTAATTATTTATTAGCGTATTTTAAATAATAATATTATTTTCAAAATTATTATTATTGTATTTTTGGAAAACATATTTTGAAATTGTTGTAGCAATTTAAATCTTGAATTAATTTTATGGATATATTTAAATCGCTAAAATAATATCTTTGTTTGAAAATTTATTTATCCTATTTGATTTTTTTAAACTAGAAGAATTTAATTTAATTTAAATTGGATTTCTAATTGGATTTAGATTTGATTGATTTTAAACTAAATTACGAATTATCTAATTGGGTTTTAAATCTTCCTAATTCTTATCCAACTGGGAATTTCCACATCCTATAAATAGGCAGGTACTCGTCCATATATTTCGACCATTCACAAATCTCTACCATCATACCAATGTGTGCCTCATGTCCGTGTCTCCATCTTCTTCCACTATTTTTATTTCTATTACAATTACATTATCACCTTCTCCTTGTCCACATTTCGGACACATCCAACCCGACAATCAAAATCCCAAACCCTAACCCTAAACCTAGTTTACTATTCTGTCCTCTGCCGTGCCGTGCCTCGCCCGCCACGCTGCCGCGTCGTGCCTTGCTAACCACGCCAGGTCCCATGGCAGCACCCAGCCACCACCAACGTAGCCGATCCTCCACAGTCGCCACCCTTTACTCCTTTTCCGACAACCACCACCCCCGTCACCATTACCACCTACACCTCCGTCCATCTATCAAAACCACCACAGCCTGCAGTGGCCACCGTCGCTCCTCACCACCTACTACCACCGGCCAAACCCCATGAAAACTACCACCAGAAAAATAAAAGAAAAAAATAAAACACCATCACCACCGACGCTTACCTCCACCATCGAAGCCCCTGCCCGACCATCCACCGCCACACAGCACCGAACCCCATCCCTGCAGCCCTCTGCGAGCCCAGCCACCGTACCGCCGTGCCTAGCTGTGGCCACCCGCGTGAACCGCCCCACCTTGCCGACTCAGCCGCCGGACTTCCCCTCCCGTTCGAGCTTCCCCCGACGAACCCTCTCCCTAGCTCCCACCACCGCGAACCCCGAGATCCTCCGCGCCCCTCCGAGCCGCCCTCCGCCGCCGAAAACCCCCTTTCCTCCTTGCCGCTGGCCTCTCGTCGACTTTTCTCCCTCCGCCGCAGCGTGCAGCCGCGTCGCCGGAGCCCCACCGACCCTCCGCCTATCGCACCACTCCCCGTTCCCTCTCTTCCTCCTCCCACTCCCTCTCGATCATCCCCAAACCCCTTTTTCTTCTGATCCTTCTTCTTTTTATTTGTTGGTTCTTCTCACAAAACGAGAAGAGCAGTATAAACGTAGTTATTGTTATTATAATTGTTATTAAATTTTTATTATTATTATTTCTATGGGTTCTATGGGTTCTGTCGTTTTTGGAAACATGTGCGTTTTAATTTTTATGATAACTGATACATTATCATTATCATTATCATTATTATTATTATTATTATTATTCTTATTATTATTATTATTATTAATATCTATATCTCTTTTATATATAATATATATTTGGTTAGATTAATTATTAGAGTTGTTAATATTAATATTGGCATTTATGAATTATACTATTAGTATTTTGTTATAATTATTTAGTATAAAATATTTCTAAAAATTAATTTATAACCAATATATTATTTTGTTTGGGCCGTTTAGAATTTCTATATATATTATTAAATATTTTATCTATTTTAATAGACTATCCTAGAAATTATTGTTTCACAAAAAATTGAGCGTTCAAGGTTTTCAAATAATTATCTAAATTATTTTTGACCAGTAAAATATAGTTTTCTACCTAAATTGCATTTCTACAAACGTAAGAGTTTTCTGGAAACACAGTTTCTTTTATATTTTAGTATTTATCTAAACACTATTTTTATAACTTGCGAAAATATAAGTTCTCATTTATTATAAATTTTCTTAAAATCATATATATCCAATTTCTATCGATCAATCTCATGTTCATGACCAATCCCAAATCTCCTATTCCCTAACCAATTCTAGACTACCCTATGTCGACATTAACTATTCTGACCATCCTGGACCCAATGGAACTGTCCGTGCCATCAACAGAGATCCACTTGCATAGTTGTTGCACCGAAGTCGAAGTTTATGCCACATTGATTATCGCAGCACATCAGGCGTACTACCAGGCAAGACACCTTGTCATTTGCTGTTTACTTATTTTAGCTCATATTTCATGCATTGTCTATTATTTTTTTATGCAAAATAAACTGTGATACATGGCATAACCTGTTAGAACTTACGGTCCATTTATATTATGCTATGTATTATTTTTCTTACACATTAAAACTTAGATTTAAGGGACCACCTTTGTGTGTTGCATTTATGTTCTTGACACGTTGTACCACGAAGTTGTGTGTCGCATGGAGAACACGGACGTGCGTGATTGGCTGGCCACCAGTACGTACAAGCCGTATGATAGGAATAACCGCTAATAGAGGTTGCATGCTAGTTTGACTTAGCGGTTATAGAGGTTTTCTGTTGTGGACACAACATAGTAGGCATTGGGCGGGAAGGATAATTCCTTAGCGTATGGGCTTCGATGCACTTTCCCTTGTGACCCGGATTCTCCACTGGAGATACAGGGCTGATGACCCATGATTACTGACGGCCACTGACGTTCTTTGGAACGTTATGCTCTTATTGATTGGGCCTCTAGTGCCCCAAGGGGGGACAATGCCGATCCTATTCAGCCAAGGCCCATGCGTAGGAAGGAATGTTCTTAACTACATTTCACTTAGAACGGTTAGGCACCTTTATCCGTTAAGTACGAGTACTTTTGGTTTGGGTACTTGTATCTGACCGTGGCTTGGAACAATAACTTATCGCGGATTAGTTTGTCACATCTTGTCCTTGTTTGGTTGTAAGTGTGGCTTACTACTTCGATGAGAAGGTATTGAACCTTGTTGGGGTCCGGATACCATATTGGATTCATAGCATGGAAAGATACGTCACCGTGAATTAGTTTACCATCTCCTGTCCTTATTTGGTTGGGGAGATGGTACGCTCGTTCAATAGGTGCATATTGGACCATGTTATAATTCAATTGACTTATTTATTTGAGCAATATTTATTCAGTTTATATCGCATGATATTATGTGTCTTGTTACGTCCCTCTGAGGACCTAGTTATCTCTCCAGGTGTGTGCTATTGTCTTTCGCAGGTGCTCTAGCTCTAGCCGTGATTATTGCTACTTCTTCGAGGATTATTGCACTTGGATCGTCTTTGCTTCGTTCGCCAAACTCATTTCGTTTTTCATGTATTTTTCCTTATTTTATTGGTAGTGGATTTGTCTCCGCCCAACATATTGTATCAAGACAATTTATTATCTTTGTATGCCATCTTTTATTCATTTTTGTGTGGATGAGATTAGTTATGGTTCTACTGCATTTTACAGCTTACGTATATTTATTATACGGCTGGCATGTCTACGTTCCTAGTCCTACGTATTTTGGGACTGGGGCGTTACATGTTTTTGTGGTGGTCCATGCAGGTCAAGATAAATTGTTTGGTTACTTAACCGTACCAAGCAAGCCTGCAAATAGGATTAGAAGTCTAGGATCTCATCCACATACTTGACCTCTTTCTTCGATTATATATTTGAACTACCGTTCGATTGCATCTTGCTTGATTCCTTCTATCATTATTCTTGTCTCCCCTTCGTACTTGCTAGAGAATGACCCTACTAGTTAGATTTCCCAAACACCCTTAGCTTAATTCTTTAAGTTGGGTAGAATACCCCATGACCTGACACACCATTGATCATTAAGGGAATACAAATAGTATTATCTAGACCATAGAGACTAGAGGAATTTAACCCATTTGGTCAACCAAGCCTTGGACAATAAAACCGTAGAATGATTGTATAGGAATAAATAAGACTTAGATTCTTATGACTCTTAGACTATTCATATTTGTTTTTATTCATCTACCATCATGCCTATATTTTTACCATCTAAATTAATGATGCTAATGTAGCCTAGTTTTTGCAAGCTAAATTTTTATCAAGCTTGTTTCAAGACATATGTTATTTGGGCATGTCCACTAACATATAGTCCAATCAGAACCGGTGCATGATGGTCTAATCAACCAAGTGCACTTTGGTTCGCTTTTGTCTATTATTCTACGTGGATGGAACATAATTAAACTTGTCCTCTAGAGTCCCATCCGCGACTGCCTTGGCAACTCCTTTTGAATTATTCGGTCGCCTTTGAACCACGTACTCGTATTCGATAACGCCTCCTTCGAACTCTATATTGCTTTCGCCTTCACCTATTTTAGAAGGACAAATGCGTTATATTAGAACTTCCCCTAGCCTTCCTATCGATTATGACCATACCGTACTATTTTTCTATGATGTAGATCGCAACTTCTTACGACATGATTTTGTTATTGATTGTTCCCCATCGATACCCCTTGTGTCTTCTCACCCCCCCTACGAATTCTTAATTTCGAGGACAAAATTCTTTTAAGTTGGGTAGCATGTAAAACTCCTAAATTTTCTACTATATTTTTTTAAAATAAATTTGGTAATGATTATTTTTTTTGTATTGTACGTCGCGTAGTTGTATTGTACGTCGCGCACGGAAATTCATTTTTCGAATTTGCTCGACGAGTGCGATTATGTGCGAGCGTACATATTTTCCAAGTCTACGATTTTATTTATGAAAGCCTTTTACGTTTATAACAATTACTAATAATAAATTTTATTCTTCATATATATTTATTAATTATTTATTAGTGTATTTTAAATAATAATATTATTTTCGAAATTATTATTATTGTATTTTTGGAAAACATATTTTGAAATTGTTTTAGCAATTTAAATCTTGAATTAATTTTATGGATATATTTAAATAGCTAAAATAATATCTATGTTTGAAATTTTATTTATCCTATTTGATTTTTTTAAACTAGAAGAATTTAATTTAATTTAAATTGGATTTGTAATTGGATTTAGATTTGATTGATTTTAAACTAAATTATGAATTATCTAATTGGGTTTTAAATCTTCCTAATTCTTATCCAACTGGGAATTCCCACATCCTATAAATAGGCAGGTACTCGTCCATATATTTTGACAATTCATAAATCTCTTCCACCATACCATTGCGTGCCTCGTGTCAGCGTCTCCATCTCCTTCCACTATTTTTATTTCTATTACAATTACATTATCACCTTCTCTTTGTCCACATTTCGGACACATCCAACCCGACAATCAAAATCCCAAACCCTAACCCTAAACCTAGTTTACTGTTCTGTCATCCGTCGTGCCGTACCTCGCCCGCCACAATGCCGCGTCGTGCCTCGCCAACCATGCCAGGTCCCATGGCAGCACCCAGCCACCACCAACGTAGCCGATCCTCCACAGTCGCCATCCTTTACTCCTCTTTCGACAACAACCACCACCGTCACCATTACCACCTACACCTCCGCCCATCCATAAAAACCACCACAGCCTGCAGCGGCCACTGCCGCTCCTCACCACCTACTACCACCGGCCAAACACCATGAAAACCACCACCAGAAAAATAAAAGAAAAGATAAAACACCATCATCACCGACGCTTACCTCCACCATCAAAGCCCCTGCCCGACCATCCACCGCCGCACGGCGCCGAACCCCGTCCCCGCAGCCCTCTGCGAGCCCAGCCACCGCACCGCCGCGCCTAGCTGTGGCCACCCGTGCGAGCCGCCCCACCTTGCCGACTCAGCCGCCGGACTTCCCCTCCCGTTCGAGTTTCCCCCGACGAACCCTTTCCCTAGCTCCGACTACCGCGAACCCCGAGATCCTCCGCGCCGCTCCGAGCCGTCCTCCGCCGCCGGAAACCCCCTTTCCTCCTTGCCGCTGGCCTCTCGTCGACTTTCCTCCCTCCGCCGCAGCGCGCAGCCGCGTCGCCGGAGCACCGCCCTCCTCCTATCGCTCCACTCCCCGTTCCCTCTCTTCCTCCTCCCACTCCCTCTCGATCACCCCCAAACCCCTTCTTTTTCTGATCCTTCTTCTTTTATTTGTTGGTTCTTCTCACAAAACGAGAAGAGCAGTATAAACGTAGTTATTGTTATTATAATTGTTATTAAATTTTTATTATTATTATTTCTATGGGTTCTATGGGTTTTGTCGTTTTTGGAAAAGTGTGCATTTTATTTTTTATGAGAACTGATACATTATCATTATCATTATTATTATTATTATTATTATTATTATTATTATTGTTATTATTATTATTATTATTATTATTATTATTATTATTATTATTCTCATTATTATTATTATTATTATTATTATTATTAATATCTATATCTCTTTTATATATAATATATATTTGGTTAGATTAATTATTAGAGTTGTTAATATTAATATTGGCATTTATGAATTATACTATTAGTATTTTGTTATAATTATTTAGTATAAAATATTTCTAAAAATTAATTTATAACAAATATATTATTTTGCTTGGGCCGTTTAGAAGTTCCATATATATTATTAAATATTTTATCTATTTTAATAGACTATCCTAGAAATTATTGTTTCAAAAAAAATTGAGCTTTCAAGGCTTCCAAATAATTATCTAAATTATTTTTGACCAGTAAAATATAGTTTTCTACCTAAATTATATTTCTACAAACTTAAGAGTTTTCTGGGAACACAGTTTCTTTTATATTTTAGTATTTATCTAAACACTATTTTTTTAACTTGCAAAAATATAAGTTCTCATTTATTTTAAATTTTCTTAAAATCATATATATCCAATTTCTATCGATCAATCTCATGTTCATGACCAATCCCAAATCTCCTATTCCCTCACCAATTCTAGACAACCCTATGTCGATTTTAACAATTCTGACCGTCCTGGACCCAATGGAACTATCCGTACCATCAACAGAGGCCCACTTGCATAGTTGTTGTACCGAAGTCGAAGTTCATGCCACATTGATTATCGTAGCACATCAGGCATACTACCAGGCAAGACACCTTGTCATTTGTTGTTTACTTATTTTAGCTCATATTTTATGCATTATTCATTATTTTCTTTATGCAAATAAACTGTGATACATGGCATAACCTGTTAGAACTTACTGTTCATTTATATTCTGCTATGTATTATTTTTCTTACACATTAAAACCTAGATTTAAGGGACCACCTTTGTGTGTTGCATTCATGGCCTTGACACGTTGTACCACGAAGTTGTGTATCGCATGTAGAACATGGACGTGCGTGATTAGCTGGCCACTAGTACGTACAAGCTGTACGATAGGAATAACCGCTAATAGAGGTTGCATGCTAGTTTGACTTAGCGGTTATAGAGGTTTTCTGTTGTGGACACAACATAGTAGGCATTGGGCGGAGAGGACAATTCCTTAGCGTACGGGCTTCCATACACTTTCTCTTGTGACCCGGATTCTCCGCTGGAGATACGGGGCTGATGACCCATGATTACTGACGGCCACTGACGTTCTGCGGAACGTTATGCTCTTATTTATTGGGCCTCTAGTGCCCCAAGGGGGACTATGCCGATCCTATTCAGCCAGGGCCCATGCGTAGGAAGGATTGTTCTTAACTACATTTCACTTAGAATGGTTAGGCACCTTTATCTGTAGGTACGAGTACTTTTGGTTTGGGTACTTGTATCTAACCGTGGCTTGGAACAATAACTTGTCACGGATTAGTTTTTCACATCATGTCCTTGTTTGGTTGTAGCTGTAGCTTACTACTTGAGAAGGTATTGAACCTTGTTGGGGTCCGGATACCATATTGGATTCATAGCATGGAAAGATACATCACCGTGAATTAGTTTACCATCTCCTATCCTTGTTTGGTTGGGGGGATGGTACGCTCGTTCAATAGGTGCGTATTGGACCATGTTATAATTCAATTGACTTATTTATTTGAGCAATATTTATTCAGTTTATATCGCATGATATTATGTGTCTTATTACGTCCTTCTGAGGACCTGGTTATCTCTCCAGGTGTGTGCTATTGTCTTTCGCAGGTGCTCTAGCTCTAGCCGTGATTATCGCTACTTCTTCGAGGATGATTGCACTTGGATCGTCTTCGCTTCGCTCGCCAAACTCATTTCATTTTCCATATATTTTTCCTTATTTTGTTGGTAGTAGATTTGTCTCCGCCCAACATATTGTATCAAGACAATTCATTATCTTTATGTGTCATCTTTTATTCAATTTTGTGTGGATGAGATTAGTTATGGTTCTACTGTATTTTACAGCTTACGTATATTTATTATACGGCTGGCATGTTTACGTTCCTAGTCCTACGTATTTTGGGACTGGGGCGTTACACCATGACTAGAGATAGTATCTGAAAGGGACTCACAACTAATACGCATAATGTGGAAGGGATCCAATATCAACCATCAACCAATGAAACTGAATCCTGACATTTAACAAAGGAAAAGAGCATAGCATGTAAATAAAACTGTAAAGAATGGCAAGGTACACTTGCCTGCTAGTTGTCCAAGTTCACGTTGAGTCTTCAAATATCAAGTCCTATCCAAGAATACACATATATATAAACAAAATTAATATTCTCATATTTATATATATATTGTATTCTTGGATAGGACTTGATATTTGAAGACTCAACTAGCAGGAAAGTATACCTTGTCATTCTTTACAGTTTTATTCACAGCAGTAGAACCGTGGTCTGAAGCTAGCTCAAACCCGCTCGTGTGCACCTGGCTCAAACTCAGCTAAACCTGAAGAGATCATCAGGTTCTCAAAAGACTAGCAAGATACATAAAAACATGTCTTTCTACAGTTTATCATGCATGAAAGGAAAACAGGATATAAGCAGGAAAAGACCAAGCAAACATGATACACTAATATATGAATAACTACGTATAAATGAACTGCTGGAAGAAACGTGTAAACAAGAGATCAACGGAGTCTGCAGGTGCAAACGTGTAAATGAACTGCTGGAAAAGACCAAGCAAACATGATACACTAATATATGAATAACCCACGTCCCGAGTGTGGACTCGCAGGTTTGAACTAATCACTAACCCTCGCCCCGAGTGTGGACTTGCAGGTACAAATGGTCAACCCTCGCCCATGTGTGGATTCGCCGGTCGTAAGAATCGAAACAAGGAAATAGTAGTTCAGTTTATGATACAGTCATCCTACGATACAACTCAATCAAGTACAAGTGAAAAATATGTCCGATATGGCTACAAGGCTAATTGTGAACAATGACTATATAACAATAAAGAAGCACATGTCAGCAATAAAATCAGAATCAACTGGATAATAAAAGAAGATAAGCATGTAAATAAAGTTGTAAAGAAAGGCAATATATACTTGCCTGTGGTCCTAAGCTGCGGTATGGGTCAAGTGCTGAGTCACAGTCGCCAAACACCTATTTATAAAATTTACAGAATCAATACACAATTCAAAAGTAATAACTAGCCTATCTATTCACTTGTTAGTTTTCTAGGCCGACTCCAATAGAGAATTGTGTATTTATCTAGGCCATGATCCTATTAAGGGAGAATTGCTTTATTATCTTCTCGTGCTCTTATGATATATCCTGCTTGCTAGCCTAGTTTCATAGACTTATGTTATTCTTGGAGTCTAATCGGACATATATGCTAGTGGACTGCAAACCATGAATCATACTTGTTCATTCTTGATTTATATACATCTCGTGGATTGAGATATAGTTTAGATTACCATATTAGACATAATACCATGCTCTTGACAACTTATACATATTCGAGTCGGGCTGGAGTCTGCTTGATACATAGCTGGCTTGCTCACGTCCTTGCATCCCGAAAAGCGGGTGCGGGTCATGACAAGTTTTTTTGGTGGCCCATACAGGTCAGAGCATATCGTATCGGTTACGTAAATATACTGATACGAGCCAGCGAATATGACTAAACCTTAGAAATTTTAATCCACACTGCCTTGAAATTTCTCCTAGAAATTTTTCTGTGTCCTTGAAATTTCATATTTATTCTCGATTATTCTTTCTTGCCTTCCGAACCATTGATTCTCGCCTCTTCCTATTTCGGGGTGACGAACGATCATGTTGTCTAGAATCTATCATAAATTCTTAAGTTATAGTATAATATTGCTTGATTATTTAATTTTTGGTGGTTTGGTAGATATGGGGGGATTATAGATGCCATGTCTTAGATATCTATGGATAATGATTCTAACAACTAGATGGAAGGTTATAAAGTTTTAGTGACATACCTTTCAGGGAGTAGTGTCACCAAAGGTGGGTAGAAGTCCTCGAGGTTTCGTAGTTACAAAGTGGCTAGGAGAAGGATATAAACTATTTTTGAGGAATTATAATTTAAGGATATTAAGGTAAAAGTAGACTTTCTTTTTGAACTTTAAGGAATAGTTATCAATTAGAATTTCAAGGACGAAATTATTTTAAGGTAGGTACATTTGTAACTCCTCTTTCCGAAATTTTGAAAATATTTTTTTTAAATTTATTTATTTGAATGAAGTGAGAATTTTTGGATCTTTATAAATATTTTTTAAATTAAATAGTTATTATTATAGATGAATGTAGCCATGGTTGAGTTTTGAAGTACAAGAGGACTATAAATTGTGGCACGGATAGTGTAGATGTGTGCCTTGACTAGTGCACTAGCAATGCCAGGGAAGGTCGAGCCATAAGTTTGTTCTAACTAGAAAAACCAGGCCAAATTGTGACATAACCACTATAAATGAATTAATTATTTATTATTAATATTATTTGACGTTTAGGTGACCCGGTTGTACCAAATTAGTCTGGACTCGACCCGAACCAAGCCCAAGCCCATATAGTCGTGCGGTACGTCCAAAGACATCCGTGTCGATGTGTTTTGGTGCGATTATGCTGTATTCTATTTTTAATGATCTAATAAATATTTTTCTGAGTAAATTGTTATATAAATATTATAAATATAAATAGTAGTTGATATTCAATGATATTTATATAAAACATGTCCTTGTGCATTTTTGGGATTAATAGACTGTGCATATAATTGTATATACACCAATTAACGATTTACCATTATTTCGTTATTATAATTATTGTCATTATTATTGTTATTATAACCACAATAATATCATTGGTTATTTTGGGTACCTTAGGAAATAAGCTTCATTAAGTATATATATATAGTTTATTTAAAGCACCATACAATAGAACATATATTATAGAATATTTAGAATTTTATAGAGTATTTATGCATACACCGGTATATGAGAGTATATGGCCATATAAGGAGAATATACATATAGATAATTAGATATCTAAATAAATAAGAAATAAAAAAATAAGAAGAAACAATAAGAAGAACAAGAAGCAGGGAATCCCAGCCCGACTAGGCCTAGGTCCCGATCCCCTTTGGTTTTTTCTTTACTCAGCCGAATACATATATTTAGAGATCGAGACAAAGAGAGAGATGAGTTGGCCGAAAACCCTAACCATCACCTAACCCTAAAGCCGCTCCACCTTCTTTCCCTTTCCTGGGCGCACCCTCTAGCCATCGCACGCCGCCGCAGCTACGGCGGGGAGCCGCCAAAGGACGACCACAGTGCCAGCAACAGCAGCAGCTCGCAGCAATGGTGGCAGCAGTAGCACTCTGTGAAGCCAACTTTAATACGACGGTTCGTGACGATCGCTCGATCGTTTCGCATGTTGTCTTCAATTAGTTAGAATGGATTCTGCACAACGAATGCCTTGATACGAATTATGCTCGATGTTTAGAAATCTGAGTGACACGAGCTTGGGTAGAAAATCCCATACTACCGACTTTGGTTTGACCCTAGGATTGGGGTCAATATTGGAATTATTGTTGGGGAACTATGATTCCAATCCTGACATTGACTTTTGCCTTGAGAAATGGCCTAGCGGTTAGGCGAGATGCCCTGTTTCAAGAGTTAGCAATCGAAAAAATTGATCTTGAGAATTGGCATGGATGGATAGTGTGAATCACGAATATATGAATACCCCGCACGAGATTCAGCCGACATGCATATATTTTAGGGACGCCTGAGTATGTGTACGATGCGACTCGAGTGAGAACGACGAATTCTCTATCATGCGGCTTGGCTGAATGCATGTATTTTGGGGATGCCTGGAATGCGTGCACGATCCAACCAAGCGATACTGAATTCAAATGAGACTTGGGGAATGGAAGTGTGTCGAGAATTTGAAATCGTGATAAAGAGAAAGATTGATAATAGTGCGAGCGTGGCTCGGAATCGAAGAAATACGTAGGCGGAGTGTGTACAATAAATTATGGCGTACCTTGCTCGACTATTATATTCCCGTATCTGGGCACGATTAAGTCTTGGCCATAAAAATGGTAGGATGGTTTGACTTAAGGAAAGTCTCGAGGACGAGACTTGTTCGGAGTGGTGTATGTTGTAGTGCCCCGTCCCGCAAAGTCAATCGGATGAATCGAAACGTCGACGGCGTTCGGACTTAGCCTTACAACGGCTGCTCGAAGGCTCTCTCGGTCGAGGCGACTCCTTGCTCAGGTGGGGTATTTTTGATGAACTTGCCTCATCTTAGCCTTCACTTAATAACTCGTATGTTTTCAACTTGCACAAGTTAGGCTTGATAATAAAAGAGACGCATCCACATAGCTAAAGGAATAATCCCGACGGGTCGAAATGTCTTAGAACATGGAAAATGGTCCCACGGTCTGCTTAGAAGCCGGCTCAACGTGCTTTTAAAATGACACCCGATCCTTCGCCCCGTGGCTTGGGAGAAGGAAGTTGGCCTAAGTTGCTAAGTTGTCCCGACACTCGAATTAGCCTAAGTCATAGGCGTCGCCCGCTTGAATGCTTGATAAAGTATGTACGGTCCCGTCATTTTGCCCCAACACTCGAATTAGCATAAGTCATAGGCATCGCCCGCTTAAATGCTTGATAAAACATGCACGGTCCCATCGTTTTACCCCAACACTCGAATTAGCCTAAGTCATAGGCGTCGTCCGCTTGAATGCTTGATAAAGCATGCACGGTCCCGTCGTCCAAGGCTTGGCGTAGCCTTCGCATGTCCTGTGGGTTAAGTCGTCTTGCATGGCTTCTGGCTTAAGTCTAGGCACCCGAGAACTTGGTTGTTCAAGTCGACCCCGTGCATAGCACGTTCCCTCGATGCGAAGCTCGGCATAGCCTTTGCTCGTCGAGTCATTGCCCGAATAAGTTAGACAAGAGTTGTGCTGGGCTATCGAAGCCATTTCTAGTACTGTCCCGCTCTATCTGCGGTTGTCAAGTCGTATAGTCTCTCGAGAACAAGGTTCGTCGTATATAGTATATAACTTGAGCGATAGCGTCGCCTATAGAAGCAGGCCTGTCAAAGACATGAGCCACGGTGGATTTAGTAGAGTATGCCACGGACAAAGGAAGTCCACGCGACTGGTTGTCGCCGAGATCGGTCCCGCTACTTGGGAGTCTCGATAAGCGTCGTTCACGTAAGATCGGTCCCGCTACTTGGGAGTCTCACTAAGTATCGATAAGGAATCACGCGAGATCGGTCCCGCTACATGGGAGTCTCGCTAAGTCTTGATAAGCCTCGTTCACGCGAGATCGGTCCCGCTACTTGGGAGTCTCGCTAAGTCTCGATAAGTCCTGCACACGAGATCGGTCCCGCTACTTGGAAGTCTTGATAAGTCTCATACGAGATCGGTCCCGCTACTTGGGAGTCTCGATAAGTCTCGCACGAGATCGGTCCCGCTACTTGGGAGTCTCGCTAAGTCTTATCAAGGAAACACACGAGATCGGTCCCGCTACTTGGCAGTCTCGATGAGCAATCACGCGAGATCTATCCCGTTACTTGGGAGTCTCGATAGAAAGATGGAAAGCATGGTCATGTTAAGGAAGGAATTGATAGATCGAGTAGAGTCTGTTTGGTCATTGGACAACTTATCGACAAGGTGTAGTCTTCTCGAATGATCGTCGGGGCACCGAGATCATGTCGGCCCGGGAGAAGCAAGACGGCTCAAAGTAGGATACTGGATAACCGCATGGAAGATTCGGTGCCTCCGGGGTAGCTACCGCGGAGGGACGGTCCGATATCCCCGAGCCGGGTCTAAGATAGCTTGACATTGCTAGTGACCACTCATATAGATGTGTCGGCAAGAGCGGCTATCTGCGTGTATGCCTTTAGATTTCTTCGAGTACTAGCAAGTTATGTGTTGGGTTATCAAGTCTTACTTATTGCAAGCACAAGTCTTGAGTCGACACGGATTAGGGTGTGTACGATTGCATCACCAGTCTAGAGCCTAAGAGATGGCTATAGCAAGGATACGTGCTTCGGCATGAATGTGGTCTTGTCTCGAGTTAAGTCAGGAAGGGCAGTAAGACAACTTGTTTAAGTCTGGTTGATCTTGGGAGACATGGCCTCAACTTCATGGCACGATCAAGTCTATTGGCACGACTTGCACGAGTTGTCCCCCTTGACGTCGCTGGCACGAGAATTGGTCTAGAGGCACATGAGTTTAAGTAAAGGTCTTGGCACGGTCGAGTTGGCATAGGTTGCTCCTCGACGAGGAACTGTCTCGAATATGTTGAAGTCTCGAATAAGTATCGCATGACCATGTCGTCGCGTTACCATGTATAGGCCAAGGCGTCGTTGTCTTAAAATTGATTATAAGACAAGACTAGATAGACAATCGTAAAGGGACTTGTATTGCACAAAGTAAATAAACGTGTCGATTTTGTATAGGTGGGCGAGGAGCTCACTCCACCAGTATAGTTGAGTACTGACACCCACACAGTTTTCATGTACTGGCATAGGTAGAAGCTCGTGGCGCGGAGCTCGCTTGGATGCATCGAGGCACGGAGTTCCTTGGCTAGTCAAAGCGTGCGGCCACATAAAAGTCAAGACTTATACGGGACATTATGTATGGACATTGCCTTCCGAAGCTTCCGCTGGCTCAAGCATTGTATCGAGAGAAGAGAGAGCAGAGTGACTTGTAATCATGGCCTTGCGCCTATTGTAATCTGATTGTTCAATATCAATAAAGAGTACTTTTGAATAACTTGTGGTCTGCCTTTAAATTTTTGCTGCGTGTTTCAATGTTTCTGCTTTGGACTTCTGTACGACGATCCCGTCGCCGCCGCTGTAATCAGCCGTTATGAAACTGCCTTGTACGAGCGCAATCTAGGCTCGTGCGACATTACGCCTTAGCGAGGACGATCGCTCCTACGGGAGCAGGGTGTGACATAATGGTATCAAAGCACGACTTTATGTCATTGGACTTCAAGTCGAATCTCTCAGTTTTGAAAGCTCGTTGTTGATAAAGAAGTGTGCGCTCTCTCTCAAATGTCCCGTGGCATGTCCATACAAGAAGTCTAAATATTTTCAAAAGCTCATACAAGCATTCAATCGAATGCATCGGTAGAAAATGGCCTTTGTGCCGAACGGTATCAAACTTGACTTGATAGAAAATACATGCTAAAGTTAGCAAAGTCGTGCGTGTGCCCGAATAGTCCTACGTCGACCTTAGCAAGTGAGCGTACAAACTCGGAGTATAGTCCGTACGGGATGGTTATGCGTACGACCTTTTGGCTAAGTTGTGCCGTGTGTCGCACAACTTGACTTTTTAGTGCAAACGAATTACGAGCAATATTAAGTATCGTTCGATCGGGAACGGAGATACACATAGAGTGTATATTGATAGGAACGCTATCGGACTAACACTTAGGCGTACACGGAAGACTGGGTTTGGATTTTGAGGATTAGTTGGTACGACTTAGTACGTCGACACGACGTGAGCGGTTACGCTAGAGATTTGTTGAACAAATTTAAAATATGTCTTAGCGAGTGATGCGATCATGATTGAGTACTAGATCGGATTGGCTCGAATCCTGAGTGG
Organism: Iris pallida; assembly: GCA_029216955.1. Taxonomy (NCBI): domain Eukaryota; kingdom Viridiplantae; phylum Streptophyta; class Magnoliopsida; order Asparagales; family Iridaceae; genus Iris; species Iris pallida. The sequence continues at coordinate 58,204 of JANAVB010031426.1, forward strand.
TGTATGGTTTGGCTTGGAATTCATTCGAACAAAATTGAGGATTACGAGTAGCAACGAGTTTGTCGACGAGGAGATACGATCACGCAAAGCCTTAGACCGCGTCACGCTTAGTTGGTCGTGACTTCGTATGTCCCAAACGAGATATCGCTCGGAAAACTTGTGAATGAACAACGTGAGTTAGAACACGATATTGAATCAGGATTCGGAACGGTGAATAAAAGTGAATGTCTTGATCGAGGAAGCCTAGAGGATCGACTTATGATTTCGGATTTGATCGAATGGAATTGTGGTATATCCAATTCGAACAATAGCATAAGTTGCATGACTCAGAGTTCGTTGCAAAGAAAGATCGTTAGGTTACGTACATCATCGATGGTATTAAGGCGTATCAAAGATAGATATGCGATAACTCGGGGGTACTCTGATTCAAGGAATGATGATCTTGTAAGATGTCATTATTCCGATGGATGTTATACTCGGGATGTGGAATATGTCGAGGAAAAGATAGACTTGTCTCAAGAATTTTCTAGTTGAACGAATGACGATTAGACTATCGAACTTCGCTTGGATGAAAATGAAAATGTTTGGATTTGCTTCGTCGACATCCACAACGTTGGCATTCTTGTCTTATGTGAGTGCAACTCTAGCCTCGCATATACGTCGTGCTGATTAGGGCGATCACTCCGTGTAAGCACTGGTATGGTGATTCATACAGCGAGGGTGATCAAACTTGCATGGTGTGGCAATTTGTATGCTTCGACTTGTGGTTTGACGTGAAGGTAAACTCGAAAATGACTCGATGAGCTTGACCATCGAACTTGAGGATTGAGTAGGTCCAATTCGCGTATTGAAAATGAATTAGTCTAGACTCAAAGAAGAATTACGCCCCGATGGGAATGATTATTCTGCAGGAGCGTTGCATGGTGATTCATGAACCACCGTGGATAATCGGACTCGCGTGAGATTGGGACGTAACATATTGTTTTGCTAGATGACCTCGTGATCGAATACATGAATTGGTTAGAATGGATTCTGCACAACGAATGCCTTGATACGAATTAGGTGATCATGCTCGATATTTAGAAATCTGAATGACGCAAGCTTGGGTAGAAAATCCCATACTATCGACTTTGGTTTGATACTAGGATTGGGGTCAGTGTTAGAATTATTGTTGGGGAACTATGATTCCAATCCTGATATTGACTTTATCCTTAAAAAATGGCCTAGCGGTTAGACGAGATGCCCTGTTTCAAGAGTTAGCAATCGAAAAGATTGATCTTGAGGATTGGCATAGATGGATAGTGTGAATCACGAATATATGAATACCCCTCACGAGATTCGGCTAACATACATATATTTCAGGGATGCTTGAGTATGTGCACGATGCGACTCGAGTGAGAACGGCGAATTCTCTATCATGCGGCTTGGCTGAATGCATGTATTTTGGGGATGCCTAGAATACATGCACGATCCAACCAAGCGATACGTTGAATTCAAATGAGACTCGGGGAATAGAAGAGTATCGAGAATTTAAAATCGTGATAAAGGGAAAGATTGATAATAGTACGAGTGTGGCACGGAATCGAAGAAACGCGTAGGCAGAGTGTGTACGATAAATTATGGCGTACCTCGCTCGATTGTTATAGTCCCGTGTCTGGGCACGATTAAGTCTTGGCCATAGAAATGGTAGGATGGTTTGCCTTCAGAAAAGTCTCGAGGACGAGACTTTTTCTGAGTGGTGTATGTTGTAGTGCCCTGTCCCGCAAAGTCAATCGGAGGAATCGAAATGCCTACGGCGTTCGGACTTAGCCTTGCAATGGCTTCTCGAAGGCTCGCTCGGTCGAGGCGACTCCTTGCTCAGGTGGGGTAGTTTTGATGAACTTGCCTTATCTAAGCCTTCACTTAATAACTCGCTTGTTTTCAACTTGCACAAGTTAGGCTTGATAAAAAAAGAAACGCATCCACATAGCTAAGGAAATAATCCCGACGGGTCAAAATGTCTTAGAACATAGAAAATGGTCCCACGGTCTGCTTAGAAGTCGGCTCAGCGTGCTTTTAAAATGACACTCGATCCTTCGTCCCGTGGCTTGGGAGAAGGAAGTTGGCCTAAGTTGCTAAGTTTCTCCGACACTCGAATTAGCCTAAGTCATAGGCGTCGCCCGCTTGAATGCTTGATAAAGCATGCACGGTCCCGTCGTTTGGCCCCAACACTTGAATTAGCCTAAGTCATAGGCGTCGCCCGCTTGAATGCTTGATAAAGCATGTTCGGTCCAGTCGTTTTACACCAACACTCGAATTAGCCTAAGTCATAGGCGTCGCCCGCTTGAATGCTTGATAAAGCATGTACGGTCCCGTCGTCCAAGGCTTGGCATAGCCTTCACAAGTCACGTGGGTTAAGTCGTCTTGTACGACTTCTAGCTTAAGTCTAGGCACCCGAGAACTTGGTTGTTCAAGTCGATCCCCGCGTGAAGCACGTTTCGTCGATGCGAAGCTCGGCATAGCCTTTGCTCGTTGAGTCGTTGCCCGAATAAGTTAAACAAGTGTTGTGCTAGGCTATCGAAGCCATTTCTAGTACCGTCTCGATCTATCTGCGGTTGTCAAGTCGTGTAGTCTCTCAAGAACAAGGCTCGTCGTATATAGTATATGACTTGAACGATAGTGCCGCCTATAGAAGCAGGCCTGTCGAAGACACGAGCCACGGTGGATTTAGTAGAGTATGCCATGGACAAAGGACTGGTTATCGCCGAGATCGGTCCCGCTACTTGGGAGTCTCGATAAGCCTCGTTCACGCGAGATCGATCCCGCTACTTGGGAGTCTCGCTAAGTCTCGATAAGCCTCGTTCACGCGAGATCGGTCCCGCTACTTGGGAGTCTCGCTAAGTTTCGATATATCCCACACACGAGATCGGTCCTGCTACTTGGGAGTCTCGATAAGTCTCGTACGAGATCGGTCCCTCTACTTGGAAGTCTCGCTAAGTCTTGTCAAGGAAACACACGAGATCGGTCCCGCTACTTAGGAGTCTCGATGAGCAATCACGCGAGATCGGTCCCGCTACTTGGGAGTCTCGATAGAAAGATGGAAAGTATGGTCATGTTAAGGAAGGACTTGATAGATCGAGTTGAGTCTGTATGGTCATTGGACAACTTATCGATAAGGTGTAGTCTTCTCGAATGATCGTCGGGGCACCGGGATCATGTCGGCCCGGGAGAAGCGAGACGGATCAAAGTAGGATGCTGGATAACCGCATAGGAGATTCGGCGCCTCCGGGGTAGCTACCGCGGAGGGACAGTCTGATATCCCCGAGCCGGGTCTAAGATAGCTTGACATTGCTAGTGACCACTTATATAGATTTGTCGGCAAGAGCGGCTATCCGTGTGTATGCCTTTAGATTTCGTCGAGTACTAACAAGTTATGTGTTGGGTTATCAAGTCATGCTTATTGCGAGCACTAGTCTTGAGTCGACACGGGTTAGGGTGTGCACGGTTGCATCCCCAATCTAGAGCCTAAGAGATGGCTATAGTAAGGATACGTGCTTTGGCATGAATGTGGTCTCGTCTCGAGTTAAGTCAGAAAGGGTTGTAAGGCAACTTGTTTAAGTCTGGTTGATCTTGGGAGGCATGGCCTCAACTTCATGGCACGATCAAGTCTGTTGGCACGACCTGCACGAGTCGTCCCCCTTGGCGTCGCTGGCACGAGAATTGGTCTAGAGGCACTTGAGTTTAAGTAAAGGTCTTGGCATAGCCGAGTTGGTGTAAGTTTCTCCTCGACGAGGTACTGTCTCGAATATGTTGAAGTCTCGAATAAGTATCGCATGACCATGTCGTCGCGTTACCAAGTATAGGCCGAGGCATCGTTGTCTTAAAACTGATTATAAGGCAAGACTAGAAAGACAATCGTAAAGAAACTTGTATTGCACAAAGTAAATGAACATGTCGATTTTGTATGGGTGGACGAGGAGCTCACTCCACCAGTATAGTTGAGTACTAACACCTACACAGTTTTTATGTACAAGCACAGTTAGAAGCTCGTGGCACGGAGCTCGCTTGGATGCGTCGAGGCACGGAGTTCCTTGGCGAGTCGAAGCGTGCGGTCGCATGAATGTCAAGACTTATACGGGACATAATGTATGGACATTGCCTTCCGAAGCTTCCGCTGGCTCAAGCATTGTATCGAGAGAAGAGAGAGAGAGCAGAGTGACTTGTAATCATGGCCTTGTGCCTATTATAATCTGATTGTTCAATATCAATGAAGAGTACTTTTGAATAACTTGTGTTCTGTCTTTAAATTTCTGTTAGTGTTTTAATGTTTCTGCTTGGAACTTCTGTGCGACGACCGCGTCGCCGTCGCTGTAATCGGCCGTTATGAAACTATCCTGCACGAGCGCAATCCAGGCTCATGCGACATCACACCTTAGCGAGGACGATCGCTCCTACGAGAGCGGGGCATGACATAATGGTATCAAAGCACGGCTTTACATCCTTGGACTTCAAGTCGAATCTCTCAGTTTTGAAAGCTCGTCGTTGATAAAGAAGTGTGCGCTCACTCTCAAATGTCCCGCAGCATGTCCATATAAGAAGTCTAAATATTTTCAAAAGCTCGTACAACCGTTCAATCGAATGCATCGGTAGACAATGGCCTTTGTACCGAACGGTGTCAAACTTGACTTGATAGAAAACACATGCTAAAGTTAGCAAAGTCGCCCGTGTTCCCGAATAGTCCTTCGTCGACCTTAGCAAGTGAGCGTGCAAACTCGGAGTATAGTCCGTACAGGATGGTTATGCGCACGACCTTTTGGCTAAGTTGTGCCGCGTGTCGCACACCTTGACTTTTTAGTGCAAACGAATTGCGAACAATATTAAGTATCGCTCGGTCGAGAACAGAGATACACTTAGAGTGTATATCGATAGGAACGCTATAGGACTAACGCTTAGGCGTGCACGGAAGACTGGATTTAGATTTTGAGGATTAGTTGGAACGACTTAGTACGTCGATACGACGTGAGCGGTTGCGCTAGAGATTCGTCGAACAAATTTGAAAGATGTCTTAGCGAGTGATGCGAACATGATTGAGGGCTAGATCGGATTGGCTCGAATTCTGAGTGGTATATGGTTTGTCTTAGAATTCATTCGAGCAAAATTGAGGATTACGAGTAGCAACGAGTTTGTCGACGAGGCGATGCGATCGCACAAAGCCTTAGAATACGTCACACTTAATTGGTCGTGACTTCGTATGTCCCAAACGAGACATCGCTCGAAAAACTTGTGAATGAGCAACGCGAGTTAGAACATGATATTGAATCAGGATTCGGAACGGTTAATAAAAATGAATGTCTTGATCGAGGAAGGCTATAGGATCGACTTGTGATTTCGGATTTGATCGAATGGAATTATAATATATCCAATTCGGATAATAGCATAAGTTGCATGACTCAGAGTTCGTTGCAAAAAAAGATCGTCATGTTACGTACATCATCGATGGTATTGAGGCGTATCGAAGATCGATATGCGATTACTCGGAGGTACTCTGATTCAAGGAACGATAATCGTGTAAGATGTCATTATTCCGATGGATGCTATACTCAGGATGTGGAATATGTCGAGGAAAAGATAGACTTGTCTCGAGGATTTTCTAGTTGAACAAATGACGATTAGACTATCGAACTTGGCTTGGATGAAAATGAAAATGTTTGGATTTTCTTCGTCGACAACCACAACGTTGACGTTCTTGTCTTATGCGAAGGCAACTCCAGCCACGCACATGCGTCACACCGATTAGGACGATCACTCCGTGTGAGCGCTGGTATGGTGATTCATACAGCGGGGGTGATCAAACTTGCATGGCGTGGCAATTTGTATGCTTCGACTTGTGGTTTGACGCGAAGGTAAACTCAAGAATGACTCGATGAGCTTGACGATCGAACTTGAGGATTGAGTAGGTCCAATCTGCGTATCGAGAATGAATTAGTCTAGACACAAATAAGAGTTACGCCCCGATGAGAATGATTATTCTGTGGGAGCGTTGCATGGTGATTCATGAACCACCGTGGATAATCGGACTTGCGTGATATTGGGGTATAACATATTGTTGTGCTAGATGACCTCGTGATCGAATACATGAATTGGTTAGAATAGATTATGCACAACGAATGCCTTGATGCAAATTAGGTGATCATGCTCGATGTTTAGAAATCTGAGTGACGCGAGCTTGGGTAAAAAATCCTATACTACCGACTTTGGTTTGACCCTAGGATTGGGGTCAGTGTTGGAATTATTGTTGGGGAACTATGATTCCAATCCTGATATTGACTTTAGCCTTGAGAAATGGCCTAGCGGTTAGGCGAGATGCCCTGTTTCAAGAGTTAGCAATCGAAAAGATTGATCTTGAGGATTGGCATGGATGGATAGTGTGAATCATGAATATAGGAATATCCCTCATGAGATTCGGCTGACATACATATATTTTAGGGATGCTTGAGTATATGCACAATGCGACTCGAGTGGGAACGACAAATTCTCTATCATACGGCTTGGCTGAATGCATGTATTTTGGGGACGCCTGGAATACGTGCACGATCCAACCAAGCGATACGTTGAATTCAAATGAGACTTGGGGAATGGAAGAGTGTCGAGAATTTGAACTCGTGATAAAGGAAAAGATTGATAATAGTGTGAGCGTGGCTCGAAATCGAAGAAATACGTAGGCAGAGTGTGTACAATAAATTATGGCGTACCTCGCTCGACTGTTATAGTCCCATGTCTGGGCACGATTAAGTCTTGGCCATAGAAATGGTAGGATGGTTTGCTTCAGGAAAGTCTCGAGGACGAGAGTTGTTCTGAGTGGTGTATGTTGTAGTGCCCGGTCCCACAAAGTCAATCGGAGGAATCGAAACGCCGACAGCGTTCGGACTTAGGCTTGTAACGGCTGCTCGAAGGCTCACTCGGTCAAGGCGACTCATCGCTCAGGTGGGATAGTTTCGATGAACTTGCCTAATCTTAGCCTTCACTTAATAACTTGCATGTTTTCAACTTGCAGAAGTTAGGCTTGATAATAAAAGAGACGCATCCACATAGCTAAGGGAATAATCCCGACGGGTTGGAATGTATTAGAACATAGAAAATGGTCCCACGGTCTGCTTAGAAGTTGGCTCTGCGTGCTTTCAAAATGACACTCGATCCTTCGTCCCGTGGCTTGGGAGAAGGAAGTTGGTCTAAGTTGCTTAGTTGCCCCGACACTCTAATTAGCCTAAGTCATAGGCGTCGCCTGCTTGAATGCTTGATAAAGTATGTACGGTCCCATCGTTTTGCCCCAACACTCGAATTAGCCTAAGTCATAGCGTCGTCCGCTTGAATGCTTGATAAAGCAAGCACGGTCCCGTTGTTTTGCTCCCAACACTCGAATTAGCCTAAGTTATAGGCGTCGCTCGCTTGAATGCTTGATAAAGCATGTACGGTCCCGTCGTCCAAGGCTTGGCATAGCCTTTGCATGCCCCGTGGGTTAAGTCGTCATGTACGGCTTCTAGCTTAAGTCTAGGCATCCAAGAACTTGGTTGTTCAAGTCAACCCCGTGCATAGCACGTTCCCTCGATACAAAGCTCGGCATAGCCTTTGCTCGACGAGTCATTGCCCGAATAAGTTAGACAAGAGTTGTGCTGGAATATCGAAGCCATTTCTAGCACTATCCTGCTCTATCTGCGGTTGTCAAGTCACGTAGTCTCTCGAGAACAAGGCTCATCGTATATAGTATATGACTTGAGTGATAGCGTCGCCTATAGAAGCAGGCCTGTCAAAGACATGAACCACGGTGGATTTAGTAGAGTATGCCACGGACAAAGGAAGTCCACGCGACTGGTTGTCGTCGAGATCGGTCCCGCTACTTGGGAGTCTCGATAAGCCTCGTTCACGCGAGATCGGTCCCGCTACTTGGGAGTCTCGCTAAGTCTCGATAAGAAATCATGCAAGATAGGTCCCGCTACTTAAGAGTCTCGCTAAGTCTCGATAAGCCTAGTTCACACGAGATCGGTCCCGCTACTTGGGAGTCTCGCTAAGTCCCACACACGAGATCGGTCCTGCTACTTAGGAGTCTCGATAAGTCTCGTACGAGATCGGTCCCGCTACTTGGGAGTCTCGATAAGTCTCGTACGAGATCGGTCCTGATACTTGGGAGTATCGCTAAGTCTTGTGAAGGAAACATACGAGATCGGTCCCGCTACTTGGGAGTCTCGATGAGCAATCACGCGAGATCGGTCCCGCTACTTAGGAGTCTCGATAGAAATATGGAAAGCATGGTCATGTTAAGGAAGGACTTGATAGATCGAGTTGAGTCTGCATGGTTATTGGACAACTTGTCGACAAGGTGTAGTCTTCTCGAATGATCGTCGGGGCACCGGGATCATGTCGGCCCGGGAGAAGCAAGACGACTCAAAGTAGGATGCTAGATAACTGCATAGGAGATTCGGCGCCTCCGGGGTAGCTACCGCGGAGGGACGGTCCGATATCCCCGAGCCTGGGTCTAAGATAGCTTGACATTGCTAGTGACCACTCATATAGATGTGTCGGCAAGAACAGCTATTCGCATGTATGCCTTTGGATTTCGTCGAGTAATAGCAAGTTATGTGTTGGGTTATCAAGTCATGCTTATTGTAAGCACAAGACTTGAGTCGACACGGGTTAGGATGTGCACGGTTGTATCACCAATCTACAGCCTAAGAGATGGCTATAGCAAGGATACATGCTTCGGCATGAATGTGGTCTCGTCTCGAGTTAAGTCGGGAAGGGCCGTAAGGCAACTTGTTTAAGTCTGGTTGATCTTCGTAGGCATGGCCTCAACTTCATGGCACGATCAAGTCTATTGGCACGACCTGCACGAGTCGTCTCATTGACGTCACTGGCACGAGAATTAGTCTAGAGGCACTTGAGTTTAAGTAAAGGTCTTGGCACGGCCGAGTTGGCATAAGTTGTTCCTCAACGAGGTACTGTCTCGAATATGTTGAAGTCTCGAATAAGTATCGCATGACCATGTCGTCGCGTTACCAAGTATAGGCCAAGGCGTCGTAGTCTTAAAACTGATTATAAGGCAAGACTAGAAAGACAATCGTAAAGGGACTTGTATTGTACAATGTAAATGAACGTGTCAGTTTTGTGTGGGTAGGCGAGGAGCTCACTCGACTAGTATAGTTGTGTACTGACACCCATACAGTTTTTATGTACAGGCACAGGTAGAAGCTCATGGCGTGGAGCTCGCTTAGATGCGTCGAGGCACGAAGTTTCTTAGCGAGTCGAAGCGTGCGGTCGTGTGAAAGTCAAGACTTATACGGGACATAATATATGGACATTGCCTTCCGACGCTTCCGCTGGCTTAAGCATTGTATCGAGAGAAGAGAGAGAGCAGAGTGACTTGTAATCATGGCCTTATTCCTATTGTAATCTGATTGTTCAATATCAATAAAGAGTACTTTTGAATAACTTGTGTTCTGCCTTTAAATTTCTGCTGCGTGTTCCAATGTTTCTGCTTGGGACTTCTGTGCGACGACCCCATCGCCGCTGCTGTAATCGGCCGTTATGAAACTGCCTTGCACGAGCGCAATCTAGGCTCGTGCGGCATCATGCCTTAGCGAGGACGATCGCTCCTACGAGAGTGAGGCGTGACACTGTTTGCTAGCCTAGTTTCATCGACTCATGTTATTCTTGGAGTCTAATCAGACATATATGCTAGTGGGCCGCAGACCATGAACCATACTTATTCATTCTTGATTTATATACATCTCGTGGATTGAGATATAGTTTAGATTACCATATTAGACATGATACCATGCTCTTGACAGCTTATACATATTCGAGTTGGGCTGGAGTCCGCTTGATACATAGCTGGCTTGCTCACGCCCTTGTATCCCGAAAAGTGGGTGCGGGTCGTAATACTTAACCAACTTGCCTTACGACCCTTCCTGACTTAACTCGAGACGACTCAATCCCGACTTATGCAGCTCTATATCATCGACTTAATACTCGATGCCACATTCGTGCCAAAGCACGTGCCTTTGCTTGAGCCAAATCTTAGGCTTCTTAGGAATTGTATTGCAACCGTGTATACCATCTTTACTTCATTCGTGCTATGCTTTCTCTTTCTCTGATTCGACCGACACCGTACATGCGGATTGCCCCTCAGCATGCCAACTCGATTATATAAAAGGTCACTGGCAATTCAAGCCATCTTGGACATGTAGATGGTACAAGACGAGGCCTTTGCAGATAAGGGTAGATAGCCCTGCTCAAGTCCTCGAATCACCGGTGGCATGTTCTTTCCTAACTACCTTGCTCCCCTCCTTGGTCGATACGGTCCTGTGGCCCCAGGTTTCCGAATCAAAGGTGGGAAACCTTGTCGACAAGTTGTCCATGACTACGCACCTACGAGAACTCCTAGACTCAACATAAATGCATGGCCTAACCAGCACAACTTAGCTTCCTTAGCTTTACTTGTTTTACTTATCATACTTCTCTTGCAGAGCCAAAACCAGGGTTGCCTCGACGACTGACCGACAGTCCCGACATGTTTCCTTCTCGGCGAATGACCTACAGTCCCGACTCTCAGCAACTGACCTACAGTCCTGACATATTTACAGTACTTCCATACTCTTACCTGACTTTAACTCTTGAATGGCTATTCATAGCCTTCAAGAATAACTTGAACCAAACATGTTTTTTATGTGCCAACAGACCATGGCCAACATTTCTACTGAACCAACCGTGGCTCGTGCCTTAAACCGATTTACGCTCCGTGCAACACCATCGCCCAAGTCATACTTTATATGACGAGCCTTGAGATCGGGTGACTAAGTGCTTCGATAACCGCATAAAGAGCGGGACAGTGCTTAGAATGACTTAGATCGATCGGCATAACTTGTCTAACTTAATTGTGCAACAACTTGACGAGCAAGGGATGTGTCAAGCTATGCCTCGAGGGACTGTGTCGTGCACGTGTTCCACTTGAACAACCAAGTTATTTGGGTGCCTAGACTTATGCCACAAGTTGTGCGATACAACTTAACCCAAGGGACAAGCAATGGCTATGCCAAGCCTTGAACGATGGGACCAAACATGTTTTATCAAGTGTTCATGCGGATGACGCCTATGACTTAGGTTGAGTTCTTAACTTCATGGCAACTTAAACTTACTGTCCTTCTCCCAAGCCACGGGACGAAGGATCAAGTGTCATTTTGAAAGCACGCTGAACAACACTTCTAAGCCGACCGTAGGACCTTTTTGTTGGCCCATTGGTCATATGGTCAAACTAATTTTAATAATTGATCAAACTCTGTCTCGATATTTAGAACTAGTCAGGATATCTCGGACTCTTGGACATGATCAAGAACGACTATCTACTCAGATCAAGACCGAAGCGCTGTTTGCCTGTTCGAGTCTGTATTTCTTTGAGCAATGTATTTTTCATTTTATTTGAGTCTAGGAATACTTTGTACACCGAGTCATACTGGCAAATAGGCTATTCCAAAATGATTTTAAAATGTTTTTAAAATGTTCTTAGTTTTGAAAAATATTCATATTAACAAAAGCTTCAAAAAGGTTTTCAAAAAGGTTTTCAAAATTCCCCAAAAACTAATTTTAAAACCCTAACCTAACCCTGACAGAACTCGGCCAGAGTTCAGCCAGAGTTCGTATAGTGGCCGTTTTGTTTTTGAATTCCTTTAAACTTGGTCCTCCTGCAGTTGCGAATTTGACCGAGATTTTCTCATAGAGTTCTGCCCGAATTCTGCCCGAATTCTGCCAGAATTCTGTCTTTGGAACTCCTATAAATAGAGAAGGATTTTGATCATTTTAACTCACTCATTCACTTTCAATCTTCTCTCTACTAAAAGCTTTCAGTCTTCCAAAGAGTTTTTCTCGAGCTTTAATTTTCAGATCCCAAGCCAGTTACAATCCTCTAGTCGATTTGCCAGTGCGGTACGGTCTAGAAGTTTCTGAGTGATTGTAATCAGAAGGCTTGATAGAAGAATACCTCTTCACAATTGAAGTTGGATGAGTTCTTCGTATCAAAGCTCGCGTTGTAGAATTTGCAAGGACTTTGTAAGAAAACTTGCGGTTTTGCCAATAGTAAATTCAACTGGTAGCAAGAGTTCTACCGACTGGACTAGTCCTCAACAGAGGGAAACCAGTATACATCGCTGTCTTTGCATTTGCTTTCTTATCTCTGCCTTTATATTATTTAGTTGTGATTATTATTCTGTGATCTTGCTGCTAACATTTTTAATTAGCATTATTCCGCTGCCAACTCTATTTACCCCCCTCTAGAGTATTGTGATTTACGATTTTGTTCCTACAATTGGTATCAGAGCAGGTTCTCCATCTAGAGGTATTATATTCTGATCCCAATTGTTCCTACAATTGGTATCAGAGCGGGTGTTACAGGTAAAGCAAGGTAACATTGCAGTTATTTATTCATTTAACTAATTGTTATATAGATCACAGCCCAACACATGGCAACTGTAAAATTCACAAGTGAAGGCCAGGCCACAAACAGACCTCCACTGTTTTATGTTACGAATTATACCTATTGGAAAACACGGATGAGTTTCTTCTTGAAATCACTTGACTTTGATTTATGGTCTATTGTTATTAATGGCTATCAAAAGCCACCTCGTATAAATGTTGATGGAGTTTTAATTAAAAAACCCCATAAAAGATATACAAAGGAAGAAAAAAAAAGGCCAGTCTTGACGCACGTGCTATTAACGCTTTATTTTGTGCTTTAGATAGAACTGAATTCAACAGGGTGTCTATCTGCACAACTGCTAATGAAGTGTGGAAGCTTCTTGAAGTCACACATGAAGTCATGACTCAAGTCAAAGAATCAAAGGTCAGCAGACTTACTCAAGAGTATGAGGTGTTCAAGATGATGCCCAACGAAACAGTTACTCAGATGTTCGAAAGATTCTTGGATATTGTAAATCCTTTGTCCTTCCTAGGCAAAGATTACAGTAACCATAAAAAGATTCACAAACTCCTACGAGCACTTACGAAAAACTAGATTTCAAAGGCTACTGCAATCATTGAAGGGAACGACCTCACGACTATGTCCCTCGAAGTACTCATGGGTAAGCTACTCGCTCATGAACTGGGGCTACAAGATTTTGAAGAGCCTGCACAAAAGGAGAAGACGATCGCTTTCAAGGCTCAGCACAGAAAAGCTGCTGAAGGTGATTCAGACAGCAGTAAATCTGATGCTGAAGATCAAGTACTCCTAGCAAGGAAATTCAAAAGATTCATGAGATATGAGGAAGAGAGCCAAAGAAAACAATAGCAGCAACAACTGGTATCAAGATGATGCTGTCTGCTATAGCTGCAAGAAGAAGGGACATATAAAGAAGGATTGTCCTACAAACTCATTATCAAACAAGAAAAGCAACAGGTATGAGAAAGGGAACCTGAAGAGATCAACATCTCGGAAGTATGCCAACACCAGCATATGGCATGAAAGTGAAGCCAGCGACTCAGAAGATGAACAATCAGAAGTTGCTGCAAACGCATGATTTATGGCATCCGATCAGGTACCTACTGAACCTGTAGTTGATACATATGATGACTTCACCTTTGAGCAATTAGGAGATGCCTTCAGTGAACTGATAAGTGATTACAGGAAACTGTGTAGCAAATATCAGACCTCTAAGAAGGTACTCAAAGAGTACAAAGGTGAAATAGGAAGACTTATCGACCTACTAGCTAAGGTTAGAAATAATGTTAGTGAGTCTGGTGAGCTTGCTTCTATTAAGCTCTTATTACACGAGACTACCAAGTCATCCGAAGAAAAAGATAAGGTTATTGACCAACTGAAAGAAGAACTTTCTAAAGAGAAGAAAAGTCTTCAATGTGCACAAGTCAGAATGGAAGCACTCACTTCTGACTATACTAAGTTGTATGACACTTCCAAAAGATTGGAAATTAGGTTAGGAAAATAGCCTGAGACTGCTGCTTCCTACCCTAACACGTGTCACTTACCAAAAAATCGGAACATTCCCAAACCAAACACTGTCAGAGCTAAGCATATCAAACCTTTACCCCAAAAGGTTAAGCCCAAACAGGATTATAGGTATGCTTTTTCTATACGAAAAACCTAAATCTACCAACCATGCACACCACTCAGCTTTCAACACTCAACATGCTAAATATCATTATTGTGGCCTCATTGGTCATATCTCTCCTGCATGTAGAATCAGAAAGCTTGTTGATTTAAATATTTATGCTTGGATACCAAAAGCTAACATTTTAGGACCCTACAATAAATGGGTACCAAAAGTTTCATCTGCAAACTATTTTGTAGGTGGAACACCTTTCACATGCTAAAAGCAAATAGATCCTCGACAGCGGTTGTTCACGGCATATGACCGGTGACGCTATATTATTTGTAACACTGTCGAAGAAGAAGAAGGAAGGTTATGTTTCCTTCGGTAATAACTTGAAAGGATATATCATTGGTATCGGTGATGTTGGTAAGTCTCCCTATCCTGTGATTAAGGATGTCTGTCTGGTTACCGAGTTGAAACATAATCTATTCAACATAAGACATTCAGCTGATCATGATTATGGCATCAACTTTGGCAAAGACAAATGTACTATAGTTGATAGCTCAACTGGTAGTACCATCTTTAAAGGTATCAGGGAAGACAACATATATGTTTTCTATTTGTTGGAAGAAACTAACATTTCAGGTAGATGCTTAATGGCTAAAAGTGATGAGAGTCATCTGTGGCATATGAGACTCGGTCACGGAAATATGGATACAATCTCAAGATTATCCACGAAGAAGCTAGTACGCGGTTTACCGGACATAACATTCAAGAAGGATTTGGTATGCAGCCAATTTGAAAAGAACAAAGCTACCAGATCCACATTTAAGTCAATAAACGCAGTATGTACTACTAGACCTCTATAATTGCTACATATGGACTTATTTGGTCCTAGCAGAGTTGCTAGCCATGGAGGTAAGCTATATGCTTTTGTAATTGTAGATGATTACTCTAGATACACGTGGGTATACTTTTTGACATGCAAGAATGATGTATTATCCAAATTTGTCGCCTTTTGCAAGAAAGTACAGAATGAAAATGGTTACTTGATCACTCGTATTAGAAGCGATTATGGTGGCAAATTCGAGAATGCAGACTTTGAACAATTTTTTGACACACACAAATTTATACACGAGTTCTCCTGCCCTAGGACTCCACAACAAAATGGAGTTATGGAACGTAAGAACAGAACTCTATCCGAAATGGCCAGAGTAATGTTAAACCAGTTTAGCCTACCCAAATATTTCTGGGCTGAAGCTGTCAATACAGCTTGTTTTGTTCTCAATAGAGTTCTAATTTGACCCAAATCGAAGAAGACTCCATTTGAGTTATGGTTTGATAGAATTCTATCAGTTTCATATTTTAGAATATTTGGTTGTAAGTGCTTTATTCTTAATACAAAAGACAATTTGGGAAGGTTTGACGAAAAGGCCGATGAAGGTATATTTTTAGGTTATGCGGCCAAGAGCAAAGGATACAGAATCTTTAACAAACGAACTATGATCATCAAAGAATCAATCAACGTTACCTTTGATGAATTAAATCAAATGACTATCGATGACAATAATGAAGATCAAACTGTATCAAGCTCAACACCAGCTGATTCTCAACCAAGCTCAGCACTAGCTGATCCTCCTAGAGAAGATCCAGGAACCAGCTACCTTCAAAGTCTGCCGAAAAGATTAAAATTTACGGCTGATCATCCGAAGGATTTGGTAATTGGCGACATTACCAAAGGTGTCAGTACTCGTACATCCAGTAGAGATATTATTTCTAGTGTTGCATTCGTTTCATAGCAAGAACCCAAAACCATTGATAAAGCATGTAGTGATAATTTTTAGATAGATGCTATGCAAGAGGAATTAAACCAATTTGAACGGAATCAAGTTTGGGAACTTGTTCCCAAGCCTATTGATCATCCGGTCATTGGCACCCGTTGGGTATTTCGAAATAAACTTAATGAGAATGGTTTAGTGACTCGTAATAAGGCTCGACTCGTAGCTCAAGGATACAATCAGGAAGAAGGTATCGACTACGATGAAACTTATGCCCCAGTTGCGAGATTAGAATCCATTCGTATGTTATATACATTTGCATATTTTCATAATTTCAAATTATTTTAAATGGATATCAAGAGTGCATTTTTAAATGATTTTATAAAAGAAGTTTTTGTAGCACAACCTCCAGGTTTCACAGATTTTAAAAACCCTGATCATGTTTTCAAGTTGAAGAAAGCTTTATACTGTTTAAAACAAGCCCCTCGTGCTTGGTATGATCGTCTAAGCTCTTTCCTACTTGATAACGGTTTTTTAAAAGGCAAGGTTGACACTACACTTTTTATTAAGTCTTTTAATGGCAAGCTTCTCTTAATACAAGTCTATGTTGATGATATTATATTTGGATCTACTGATGAATCTCTTTGTCTAGAATTCTCTAAGTATATGCAGAATAAGTTTGATATGAGCATGATGGAAGAGCTGAAATTCTTTCTTGGACTGCAAATCAAACAAACTGATAATGGGACATTCATAAATCAAGCCAAGTACACAAATGATTTGCTAAAGAAGTTAGATCTGGACAATGTCAAACCTATTGGCACTCCGATGGCAACTTCAACAAAGCTTGATATTGATGAACAAGGCAAGCTTGTTGACACACGTAAGTATCGAGGTATGATCGGTAGTTTACTTTATTTAACTGCTAGTCGTCAAGATATTATGTTTAGTGTTTTCCTGTGTGCACGTTTTCAAGCTAATCCAAAGGAATCACATCTGTGCACAGTTAAGCGTATCTTTCGATACCTTAAGGGCACTTCTTCTGTTGGCTTATGGTATCCCAAAACTAAGTCCTTTGACCTTATTGGTTATTCGGATGCAGATTTTGCTGGATGCAAATTTTGATAGAAAAAGTACCAGCGGCATATGTCATTTTTTAGGCAAGGCTTTAGTCTCATGGTTTAGTAAAAAGCAAAATTCTGTAGCCCTATCAACAATAGAGACTGAGTATATCGCCGCAGGACGTTGTTGTGCTCGAAATTTATAGATGAAATAAACCTTAGAAAACTATGATTTATTTTACACACACATTCCTATTTTCTGTGACAACACGAGCACAATTAATTTGACTAAGAATCCAGTATGTCACTCTCGTACTAAGCATATCGAGATTCGACATCATTTTCTTAGAGATCATCATCAGAATGGAGATATTGACCTTGTGTACATAGACACTGAGAATCAATTAGCTGACATCTTCACAAAACCTCTAGCAGAAGATCGTTTCAATTGTTTACGTCGAGAATTAGGAATTTTGGACGTCAATAATGTTAATTAATTTTGTTTTATGATTATACGCAAAAACTGTGTTAGAAACAAGCCAATAAAGAGTCTGTCTGTCACCACAACTACGGTTGAAGCGAAGCGGTACTTAAGAGTTTCCCGGTGAACCTCCGCCAGCTGGGACAGTACTCCTACAGCTAATCTGAGATAGCTGCTGTGTAAACAAGATTTAATCTATAAAATAATATTAATTATATTAATTGAAGGTTGAAATTACTAATCTTTGAATTAAATCTTTGAAATGAGTCAATGAAAAAGAAAGTGGTCCAAACCAACCCCAAGCGAATTCGGCCAGAATTTGGACCGAATTCGGCCCGAGTTCGATTAGTGGTATCAGGTTATATAACCAGAACCCGAGAGCCTTTCTTCTTCATTGCTTCTAAACACCACCATCACAGCAACAGCAGTCGCGCGAGAGCCCTCAAACCGTAGTACTTTACCACTTCCTTTTATCCCAATCTACGTGGTGAAATGCAACCAAATTTTGGATTCGTGCGGAGATCGTTGTCCTCTACAACATACTTGAATCTCGGAAGGTATAACTCCGTATTTCTCCTCCTTTCAATTTCGTACATTTTACTTTATTTGCACAATGGCACCTAAGGGATTCAACCCCTTCAAGAGGAAAAAGACGACCAATCCTAGTGAGAAAGGTTCATCTTCTAATCCACCCACGGATTCCCTCTTTTCACCAGTTCAATCGAGCGATGGTGCATTCGATGGGTTTTATTTTCAAACCCTAGATCAAGCCCTTCTATGGTATGGAGACTTCTCTATGAGATCCATATGTACATGCGCTCCTATCAAATGGACTGTATTTCCAGAACACCGCCCTTATTTTGTGGCATTAGGGTTACAATATTTTGTTAAACTTTGTTTCCCAGTAGCAACTAATGCCATTAGACTTTTCTACTACAATAGCATATTAACCACGTTTGACGTAAGTACTCGTGTTGGCGGACTAGATATCAATTTCAATGATGTCCTCTTAGCAGAAATCTTTGGTATTCCTAACGAAGGTGAACCGCTTGTTGATATCACTGAATTTGATTTCCCCGATGGCACGATACTTGCTAGTTTCAAAGCTGAACTCTGTGCACCTGATCGAGTTCGCTCTGGAAAGTTTAAGGCAAACAACTTGAACTAGTTTAATTATGAATTGTACCGCATCATCTACTCCACTCTCCTTCTGAAGTCCACTTCAAAGGATGATGTCACATCTCTTGAGCTATCTGCTATGTATCACATTCTTAAGGGGATACCTTTTTCTGCCCCTAAGACTATTATCCAGATGATGGGACGTTGTCGTGCAAGAGATAGAAATCTCTCTTATGCGATGATTCTCCCACGCATCTTCCAGCGTTTTGATATTGATCTGTCAACTTGTACTCAAGACCCTGAGCCCAAGTTTCTTAAGCTATCTCGTCGTAGTATGACTGCTGCTGCCCCTCCTACTGCTCCTCCTACTGCTCCACCTCCACCTCCACCTACTCAGCAGTATGCCATGACCTTTGAGGGCATACACCAGCATATTTCTGATTTGCACGTCTCGATGACAGATATGGCCCACGAATGTGAGTTCCACGATGTCACTCGTTATCAGGCGATAGCAAATTCTCTAGCTGATCTCCGATTTGCTCAGACTGGACATTCTGCCGGTTCTATTCCTAGAGATCCATCCTTCTCTGGTTACCGCTGTGAGGATGAGGCTGTTCATGCCTACTTTCAGCCCGGAAACGCATATGATTGGTACCGTTCTGACCGTGTTCCTCCTCGAGATTATGTCGGTGAGTTTTATACTGGCGCCCCTCCTCACCCTTCTGGCGCTTGTACTTCTGGAGCTGGTCCTTCTAGACACGACGGTCATACTGATGATGATGAGGAGGAGGAGGAGGAGATGTGATGATGATATATTAGCTGATTTTTGAGACTTAGCTATTGACTACTGTACACTTGGAAATGCTTCGACATTTCAAGTTTCTAGATTTTATTATCAGTATTTCTTTTGAGGACTTGTACTGGATATTTCTTGATGTCTCTTGAACATCTTTTTATCTTTATGGGATGCGTAGTCTATCTTTCATATCAGTTTATTTATTCTTATAAGCATCTTTATCTGCTTCTATTTTATAAACTGCCTGAGACAAATACATGCCTGTGATGTAATTATATTTTTTTTCTGTTTCTACCATCTGTCATGATTTTTTTTTTCATGTGTTTCTTCACTGTTTGCTACTTATGCATTTGTTGCGGGGGAGCTTTCTCTTTTGCAATTATTTTGCTAAGTGACAACGGGGGAGAAAAATAAGGATCTAACATTCTTTTAAGAAAATGCAGGATATGAACAATTTACTATTTTTGATTTGACTCCAAGCTTAAATGTTATATCATTCATAGTTTGTCAATTATCAAAATGGGGGAGATTGTTGGCCCATTGGTCATATGGTCAAACTGATTTTAATAATTGATCAAACTCTGTCTCGATATTTGGAACTAGTCAAGATATCTCGGACTCTTGGACATGATCAATAATGGCTATCTACTGAGTTCAAGACCGAAGCGTTGTTTGCCTGTTCGAGTCTGTATTTCTTTGAGCAATATATTTTTCATTTTATTTGAGTTTAGGAATACATTGTACATCGAGTCGTACTGGCAAATAGGCTATTCCAAAATAATTTCAAAATATTTTTAAAATGCCCTTAGTTTTGAAAAACATTCATATTAACAAAAGCTTCAAAAAGGTTTTCAAAAAGATTTTCAAAATTCCTCAAAAACTAATTTTAAAACCCTAACCTAACCCTGACAGAACTCGGCCAGAGTTCGGCCAGAGTTCGGTTAGTGGCCGTTTTGTTTTTGAATTCCTTTAAACTTAGTCCTCCTGCAGTTGCGGAATTTGACCGAGATTTTCTCATAGAGTTCTGCCCGAATTCTGCCCGAATTCTGCCAGAATTCTGTCTTTGGAACTCCTATAAATAGAGAAGGATTTCGATCATTTTAACTCACTCATTCACTTTCAATCTTCTCTCTACTAAAAGCTTTCAGTCTTCCAAAGAGTTTTTCTCGAGCTTTAATTTTCAGATCCCAAGCCAGTTATAATCCTCTAGTCGATTTGCCAGTGCGGTGCGGTCTAGAAGTTTCTGAGTGATTATAATCAAAAGGCTTGATAGAAGAATACCTCTTCACAATTGAAGTTGGACGAGTTCTTCGTATCAACGCTCGCGTTGTAGAAGTTGCAAGGACTTCGTAAGAAAACTTGCAGTTTTACCAATAGTGGATTCAACTGGTAGCAAGAGTTCTACCGACTGGACTAGTCCTCAACAGAGGAAAACCAGTATACATCGCTGTCTTTGCGTTTGCTTTCTTATCTCTGCCTTTACATTATTTAGTTGTGATTATTATTCTGTGATCTTGCTGCTAACATTTTTAATTAGCATTATTCCGCTGCCAACTCTATTCACCCCCCTCTAGAGTATTGTGCTTTACGATTTCGTTCCTACACTTTTTTCATGTTCTAATATCTTCTCACCTGACTTGAAATTATTCCCTTAGCTATATGGATGTGTCTCTTTTATTATCAAGCCTACTTGTGCATTTGAAAACTTTTATTTTGTTAGTGTGAAGCCCAAGCTGAGGCAAGTTCACCGAAGCCACCCACCTGAGCGAGTCTTCTAGCAAGCCGTTGTGTGGCTAAGTCTGAACGTCGTCGTTATTTCAATTCCTCCGATTGACTGAGCGGGACGGGGCACTACATCATTCTCGTACTAAGCATATTGAGATACGACATCATTTTCTTAGAGACCATCAATGAATGGAGATATAAACCTTGAATATGTAGACACACAGAACTAATTGGCTGGCATATTTCTAAAACTATTATCGGATAATCGTTTCAATTATTTACGTCAAGAATTAGGATGTTAGATGTCAATAATATTAATTAATTTTATTTTAATAATTTTTTTCAATACGCAAAAATTATTTTTAAGATAAGCCTACAAAAGGTCTGTCTATCACTACGACTAAGGTCAAAGCGAAACATTACTTAAGTGTTCCCCTGTAAACCTGTGTTAGCTGGGACAGTACCCCTACAGCTAAAATGAGATAGTCGCTGTGTAACAAAAATTAATTCATAAAATAATATTAGTTATATTAATTAAAATTTAGAATAACTAAACTTGGAATTAAATAACTAAAAAGAATTGATGAATACAAAGTGGCATTGCATTGCATTTTATTTCTGTACAAATATACCTCAACAGAACCCCAGGCGAACTCGTACCGAATCCGGCCCGAGTTTGGCCTGAGTTCTGTTGGTGTCGGGTACTTTTAAGTCAGATTTGAATGTGGCCCTTCCTATTCATCACCCTCTCCTCCTCCAAACAGAGCAGCAACCGCGCCAGAGAGCTCCAAACCCTAGTTTTTCTTCATTCGATTTCTCTCAAAATTTTTAGAGTTTTCAATCCAAATTTTGGATTCATGCGTGAAATTTCGTTCTCTTCCACATACTCAAATTTTAGAAGGTATAACTTCATCCTTCTCTCTATTTCAATTTTGTAGATTTTTATATATTTATAGAAATTATGCCTAGAATCAACAACCCCTTCAAGAGAAAGAAGACGACGGCTAGCGAAGAAGCCTCGTCTTCGGATCCTATCCAAGGATCACTCTTTTCGTCGGTCCAATCGGACGACGGGGCGTTCAATGAGTTTTTCTTCAAAAGTCATAACAAATCGCTATTATGGTATACGGATTTCTCTAGTCGCAACATATGCCCGGGCGCACCAATCATGTGGACTATCTTTCCGTCCCACTAAACTTATTTTGAAGCATTAGGATTGCACAACCTTGTCACTCACACATATCCTATCGCAACTATTGTTATTCGTTTATTTTACTGCAATTTCACACTTGACACTTTCACTGTTAAAAGTTGTGTTGCTGGAATTGACATTTAATTCAATGATGTTGAACTAGCAAAAATTCTTGATATTCCAAATAAGGTGCTCCGCTAGACGATATCACTGAATTTGAATTTTCAGGAGACACAACTTTAAACAGTTTCAATAATCAACTTTGTTCTACTGATCGAGTTCATTCTGGAAAGTTCAAAACTACACATTTGAACATATTTTTCTATGAATTGCATCGCGTTGTCTACTCCACTATCTTGCCCAAATACACTTCCAAGGTCGATGTGCCCACCCTTGAAATGACTTCTTTATATCATATTCATAAGGGGATTCCATTTTTTGTCCCCAAGATGATTATTCAGTTGATTACTCTGTTTAGTTGTTGAGGATTTTGATCTAGACGTTATTGTACTATGTCTAGATGGTATCTGATTACACTCTATAGTTTGTCTATGTATGCTTGAAAATGCTTCGACATTCCAAGATAGTACTTTATCTTTTATTTATTAGCATTGTGACTGTCTGCTGAGTTGATACATTTTTCATACTCTTATTAGTATGCATTTACTATTTCAGCATGTATTATTGTCCCTCTTATTATTTGTATGCATTCTCTCTTTTATTCTATGCATAGCAATATCTTAGTTTATGCTTTCTTCATAGTACTGCCTGTGAAAAATATGTTATTCTATCTATATTTTTTGTATTTCTTCAACATTTATTTCTTAAGCATGAATTGCAGGGGAGCTTCTCTCTTTGCAACTATTTTGCTAAGTGACAACGGGAAAGAAAAAGTTTCTAACATCTTTTGCATGATACAAGAATTTTTTTAAGAGGAGACAGTACAATACAAGTACACAGAACAACAAATACTATAATTTAGATATTTTTGTCAAATCAAGATCAAGATGTTATATCGGTCAAGGTTTGTCAATTATCAAAAGGGGAAGATTGTTGGCCCATTGGTCATGGTAAAACTTAATTTTAATAATTGATCTAACCCTGTCTCGATGTAAGGGCTACTTGGACGACTGCTGAGAACTGCAATTGCTACCGTTCAAGACATGAAGTTGTTTTGCCATTGAGTATGTATTTCCTTCATCAATGTAATTTTTATAATTTATTGAGTCTAGGAGTACGATGTGCACCGAGTCGTACTGACAAATAGGCTACGCCAAAATGTTTCCAAAATATCCTTTGTTTTGAAAATAGCCCATTTACAAAAAGCTCATAACTGCTTGTCTTCTCAAAAAGCCCAAAATCCGATTTGTAAAACCCTAAAAATCAACTCTGGATACCAAGA
Organism: Iris pallida; assembly: GCA_029216955.1. NCBI lineage: Eukaryota > Viridiplantae > Streptophyta > Magnoliopsida > Asparagales > Iridaceae > Iris > Iris pallida. The sequence continues at coordinate 81,827 of JANAVB010031426.1, forward strand.
GAATTCGGCTTGAATTTTCCCAGAGTTCGGTTGGTGGCCAGTTAGATTTTGAACTTTTTCTTCCCGTAATTACGGATGCAACGGCTATTTGCCGAGATTCTTTCAAAGAATTCTACCCGAATTATGCGTTTGGAAAACCTATAAATAGAGAAAAATTTCTATCATTTCAACACACCTCTCTCTTCTTTTCTCTCTAAGCCTACTATGGTATTCCAAAGTGTTCTAAGCTTTTCATTTTTCAAATCCCAAGCCAGTTACAATTCTGTAGTCGATTTGCCAGTGCGGTATGATCTAGAAGTTTCAGAGTGATTGCAATCAGAGGCTTGATTAAAGAATGAAACTTCATAATTGAAGTTGGTCGAGTACTTCGGATCAAAGCTCGCATTATAGAAGTTGCAAGAACTTCGCCTGAAAACTTGCGACATTTTTCCATAGTGGATTTCAACTGAAAGCTAAAGTTATTCCGACTGGACTAGTCCTCACAAGAGAAAAACCAGTATAGATCCTTGTGTTTGAGTATGCTCTCTGCTCTCTACTTTTGCATTTACATATCTGTGATATATTTTGTTACCTTGCTGCTAACAATTTTTTATAGCTAATTTTATGTTGCCTACTCTATTCACCCCCTCCATAGTATAGCACTTTACATTTCGTTCCTACATAACTATCCATAAATCAGTTATGTGATGATCACATGACACAAATTAATAGATTGGAGAAGGAAACAGACGGCAAGGATACTTTATGCTAAGAAACTGACTTTTAGAGGGGGAATCATATCAATATGACATACATTGGGGGGTTTATTGTTATTTATTTATTTGCTTTAGGCATATTGCAACCACAATAAATAGTTCTCAACGAAATAATGTTAATATAGATTAATGTTGTGAATATATAGATACACAACTTCGACAAATAGTACTGGTTATATTTTATCAATAATGAATCATATCGATATACTGTAGCATCTTTGACATAACGGAATTATTGTGTTGATACTATTTTTTTTGTTCTTCTATTTTGTTCCCGATCATTTTTCTTTGTCGACTTAAATGAGAAAGAGACCCCCAACTATGGTCTGGACATGCCAAAATCGTGTCGGTATCGGCTGATCCCTTGAACTATGATATATACATATGATTGTTTCTGAAAGTAGATTTGGTGTTCTGCAATGTAGCATTGGTGAGTTCTATTTTGGATCATGGAGTAAATCTGACTTAAGGACCCCACTTTAATTACCGATATGTACAACTTCCTTTTTGACTCCTGGTGATTTCAATGCATTAGATTTGGACCATGTTTCAGAAAATTAACCATACTCTGTTTCCACTCATTCTGTAGTGCTTCGCTCCCGTTGGAACGAAGCACTATGTAATAGGCTCGTGGCAAGTCAGATATAGTGGGGAACATAGATGGCTAGTCTAACTCAGCAATGAGTTTGGTATATAAAAACCTTTGGGCATCAATGAAATCGATTTGGACGAATGATATGAGAACCGTTCCAACTAATGGATCGGCTTCTGTTAGAATAAGTCCTAGATGCAGCGGACTATATCTTAGCGAATGAGCTCTAATGAGAGTGACAGGACCGGTCTGCTGTTGGTTTTCTTGGTTTTCTTGGTTTTCTTGATGTTTTGCTACTTGGTTTTGATGAGAGTGCTTTCGCATCGATTTATGAATGCACCTTGGAAAATTTTCGAAGGGAAAGGATTTAAGGAGGATTTCTAATACAATGTTCGTGCGATTTCAAGAGTTCGTATAACTGACATTTGATCGTCGTGAAGCGTTCTCCTACTCTCAGTGCATTTCTTTTAGGTGGGTGGTCCGGCCCCTTCTTTTCTAGTCCTGTCCGCCAACAAATTACAAGTTCAACGTTCAAATCGATGATGCTGGTTGAATATATATACTGTGCCATTAAGATAAAGAACATAGGATAACTATCACGCAACTAGGATAAATAGGCCTAGAGATATTAACTTAGAGCCTCGCATCGAGGCGAGCAGTTTGGTTCAAAATCGAAAAATAGTTGAAAGGAAGGACATTGAAACATCGATTTATGGCACGTTGCCTCGAAGTATTTGGTACTTGCGAGTCGCCAAATAGAACATACGACTTTGAGGGAAATAGATGAATTATTGCACGAGATATGGATTTTTACTGCTAAACTCAGTTTGTGTCATGCATTATGTTGCCTAGCTTAAATTGTTCACACAATTGCATAGTCATGGACAACTTATGCACAAGGTATTATTTTCCTCGATACGGTATCCGGGTGCACCAGGACCGAATTGACCTAGGGGGAATTTGAGATTCATGCTTTGCACGAGGCATTGCGAGACCCCAAGTTAGGCTAGCTACCTGAACAGTAGGGCATGTCACAATGTCATTGAGAATTGTCCCTCGTGGTGTCGTAAAACCAATGACCGTATATAAGATAGATAGCATGCTCACCTATTGTGTTGTACAGGTAGTAAGTGTTATATATGTTTTAAGCAGGAAAGAGCACAGGCTGTGGTAAGATTGATTAAGAATGGTTATTAGTTTACCGCTTTAAGCTATGCCTTCGATATGAACTGGAATTCATTTAGTTCTAAATAGAAAGATCACTTCGAATGCTTGAAATCCTTAATAAGCAGTGTTGGTTTAGACGAAGTGGGTTCATTCCGCTCACTAGCAAGTGTGCTAACCCCGAACTCCCCAGGTGACGAGCGTGCTACGGGAGCACGAGACTAAGCTAAGCTGAAGAATGGGAGGCGGCTCGAAGCTCTCCTATTTTGAAGTATTTTGAAGCCCAATTTAGATCGAAGGCTTTTGTTTAACTGTGCAAAAGGGCATGAATGTATAGAACGACAAGGATTATTTCATGGCAGGTTGTCGGGAGCTTTTCTTTTGTGTTTCAAAGAATGTAGCCGTAATGGCATATGTATTATAAAAATGACCTTGTACGTACTTTGCAAATTAATCAATGAAAAGCCTAAATTTCTTCCTATTCTGCATCTTCAACTCTTTGTACTGTTTAATTTCAACTTGTTATCATCAAAAAGATTATCAAATGCACATATTTGCCTTGTACAAGTCCAAATTAGATTTGTACGACATCACGCCCCAGCGAGGACGATCGATTCATCTTGAGTCAAAGCGAGGACGTACGATTCAGCGAATTGGGGCATGACAAGTTGGTATCAGAGCATGGTTCACACCTCGAACCTTTCAAAAATATTTTCTTTTGGATGTTGTTGCAATTTTTTAACAATTTGTGCTTTTCGGCATATACGGCATGAAATAATCGTTCTATATAAATAAACCCGTAGATATTTTCGAAAATGCTAATAGGTTTGCCAAATTTTGTAGGAATGACAAAGAGAACGGGTGTCTCCGCTATCAATGCCACGTTGATTAGCATGGATAGCACCGAGGGGGCAGCACCTAACGAATCTACCATGGAGCAATTGATGCGCCTCTTGGAAGCCCAACAGCACCAGGCACAGATGCAGCAACAACAGCTGCAGGCGCAGATCTAAGCCCAATTTTTTGCCCTACAGAAATAGATGGATGCACTGGCCCGGATCGTGAGCAACATGGCAACCCAACAGAATTTGACGACTATCGCATTAGAAGGAAAAGAAGAAGAAGTGCAACTAGTAACGATGAAACCTCCATCTTCCTCTTGTTAGGGTTATATACTAAAAGCATCACTTTTATAGTAACCTTATTTCCTTAAATTCTGAATGAGAATCATATGGGCAAATATTTGCATATTGTATTTGATGCAAGTGTTAATACAAGTGTCTGATATTTTATATTGTAGATAATATGGTGTGTGGTGTCTCACAGTAGATCATATTATCAGCTTTCTATGGAATATATAAATAGTTCACAACCTAAATGGACATAGACAATCTATTGGAAAGGTTGTAGTGTAATCTAGTATTAGTCTATCATGACTATAGGTTTACACTAGTACACTTTGTGTGTATTGAACAGGACCACTTGAGGTTGTTCTCTTTGTACTGACTACATAAGTGAACAAACACCTCAGTTATTATGGATGCTTGTAATCTTAATCCGGATATAATAACAGACATGTATATGCAGCGTGCATTACTTTGACTCATGAAAGAGTGAGATTCATTATGGGTCAACAACCTCTATGAATTGGGTAATAACAATGTATGTATGATGGGCTGTTGATTATAAATAGAATCCATGTCCTGATACATCGGGTTAATGATGTCCCCTTAAGGGGCTCATAAGAATTGTCATATAAACCCTGCAGGTGGATTATATCCGACATGACAAATAAAATTGAGCAGTACTACTTAAGGCTAAAAGATGTTGAATCAATATAGTTGTCAGTAACTTAATTTGATCGACGGACTATTCGATATCTTAACATGGGGAGGCAAACGAGCATATAATAAAAGGAGCCCACTAAACATAATTTGGGATTATGGACGTAGTGCAACAATAGCTCATTAGTAGACCGAGCTATTGTTAATGGGTCTGGATTATGTGTTCGGGCTGAATACGGGATATCCAAATCCGTTCGGAGGCCTAACCCTAATTTTTCCTCATGATCCCTGTCGTAGCCTATATCTATCCTCTATTCTCTGGCTGCCAAATTACGGATCAGAAATCTAAAGCTTTCTCTAAATTCGTAGTTCACGTAAGGAGAGAAAGAGAGGGCTGCCAAGGAAGAAAAGGTTGGGAGAACGTCGTCCATACGACGTCCAACTCGAAGAAGAAATACGTGCAGAAGATCTTGGGGTCGTCCGCTCGAGATTGCTAGGACCTACTTGTCTTCTTCCCGTCACAGTTATAATTCGTAAACCCTAGTTTCCGCCTATGAAGGGTTAGAACACGTACTAAATATATTTAACTTTCTATCGATCAATACGCATACCAAAGTAAGGGTCCTCAGGAATCCACAGTTCCATCAATTGGTATCTGAGCCACTTTGGATCTGCGTATTGATTGATACGTCCATGTTGTCCAATAAAACTTATATTGTGTAATAGTCGGTAGATGTAGATCTGTTCTAACTCTGTTTTACAGGCATCTTAGATTCAACTATTATAGTCCAATGCATGTTTTGTTTTGTGATTGTTTTAAACCACGAATATATCGTAGATGTTGTTGTTGTTGTGGATGTAATTAAAATCACGAGGGTTGATCGTGCTTATAACTTTATTTTTCAATCTAGATTATGTGTGAACTCCTTTGGGAGGCATAAGATTGATGTAATCTTAATTATTTTTTATCAATCGTGATGGCGGTGGGGGTTGTTTCTGATACCGGACGAGATGATGGTTTTATGCAGTCCAAAGGCAGACAGATGGTTTCCGAATAGATCTGCACAACGCCAGATTTTGGATTCGGATAGTTGAGGACGGAGTAGGAACGATGACCATAATAGTTGAATATTTTTCTCTTATTTGTTGTTATTTTGCTTTTTCTAATTATGCATGTTTATTATTGTGTGGATGTTTTTTTTGAAAAACTAAGCCTACATTAATAATGGACAACATGGACATAATATCAACTAGTAGAAAAACCCTTATTGTTAAATAACTAAGTGGGAGAGGATATTTATTTAGTATAAATTTTATGGTCTCCATTACTCGTTTGTAGGTGATGTAATTATACTTGCGCGTTGGCTTTAGTGTCTTCCTCCATATCAGATGAGTATAATTATGGATCACTAGTATAAACTTCCTTAGGGATAATTGTAGAAAGTTACCTAGTATGTGTTCACTTTTCCATCTGAAGGAACTCAATACAAGGTAATGGACTTAGTATTAAGTAATGGTATACACTTAGATAAAAATAATGGTTTCCTCCCCATCGGAGTTACTGCTATTATTTGTATGACCAGAGCAAGACCAACATATTAATTTTATTTGTCATAAAGTTATGTTGACGTGATAGTAAAATTAATAGGTAGTACATACTTGAACAAAGTTGAATTTGTATACATCCATACTATTGTGACATGCTAAATTCATGATGTTCAAGGTGTTGGTAAATTTTTATTATTGTTTTGAGGGAATCAATATTTAATTAATTCAAAAAGTTTTTACCCTACATAATTTTTATTTATGTGATTCTCAGGATTTCAAAAATGGGTTATTTCAGTCCACTTATGGTGATTCTTAAAGAAAACAAACTTACTGGACCTAATTATATTGGCTGGAAACGTAATCTAGATATTGTCTTGACTGCTGAGGAGTACAAATATGTACTTGTTGAGGAATGCCCACCTAAGCAAGATGCTAACTCTGATGAAGAGGTCAAAGAGACTTATAAGAAGTAGAAAAAGGTAGATGAGATGGCACGGTGTTACATTCTGGCATCTATGTCAAATGTACTACAATATCAGTATTAGGCCATGACCACGGCTTATGATATGATGTATAACCTCAAGGAACTCTTCGGACATTACAGTAGAGAAGCTAGGCAGTTTGCTATAAAGTGTTTGACAAATACAAGAATAGCTAAGGGTACACCAGTAAGGGATCATGTTCTCAAGATGATGGGTCATCTGAATGAGATGGAGATCCTTGGAGCTGAAATCGATGGGGAATCCTAGGTCGATATCGTTCTTGGGACTCTGTCTAAAAGTTTTGATAATTTCTGGCTTAATTAAAACATGAACAAAAGGTTGTATAGTTTGGCAAAACTTACAAAAGAGCAACAGGATGTTAAATCTCTCTTTAGACAGAATGGTCATATTTTTGTTTCTGAAAAGGCTTCTACTTCTAAACCAAAAGACGGTAAGAAGAAGAACAACATTCAGAAACAGGCGAACTTAGCAAAGAAGGGCGTGGGACCTCAAGGCGCTGTGAAAAAGCCAAAAGGCAAATGTTTCAAGTGCAAAGGGTCAGGACATTAGAAGACTAACTGTCCACTTCTCAAACAAGGGAACAAAGAAGGTATATCTTATTTACTAGTAGTTGAAACATGTTTAGCAGTATTGTCTACCGGTACCTGGTGTGTAGATACAGAAGCCACTAATCATGTCTGCAATACATTACAGCGGTTCCAGGAAACCGGGCGGCTCAGTGATGGAGAGATATGCTTGTTCATGGGTGACACTGCAAAAGTAGCGGTCGTTGTATTAGGAGATATTACTTTATCTTTTGGTTGAAATAAGTCTTTGACATTGAGAGATTGTCTTTATGCACCTTCACTTAGAAGGAATTTAATTTCTGTTTCTATGTTAGTTAAGGATGGATATTCAGTTTATTTTAATAACAATATTGTTATTAGAAAAAATAAATATTTTATCTGTTCTGGTGCATTAGATGATAATCTGTATGTCATTAATCCTGTTTCGCCCACAATGCAACTTATGGAAATGAAAAATATGTCATCTAACTTAAATAAGAGAAAGGAACCTTCTTGAATGAACCAAACATATCTTTGGCACTTGCGATTGGGGCATATTAACCTAGGACGGATTCAAAGACTGGTTGAAGATGGACCTTTGAGTTCGTTGGAAGTGGAGGCACTACCAGTGTGAATCCTGCTTGAAAGGTAAAATGACCAAAAGACCTTTTATGGCAAAGGGGATAGGGCCAAAGATGTGTTGGAATTGGTTCATTCTGATTTATATGGACCCATGACTATCCAGGCTAGAGGTGGCTTTGAATATTTTGTCACATTTATTAACGATTATTCAAGGTATGGATACATTTATTTGATGCGCCGTAAGTCTGAGTGCTTTGAGAAATTCAAAGAGTATAAGGCTGAAACGGAGAAACGTCATGGAAAATGTATCAAGTCATTACGATCAGATCGTGGTGGCGAGTATCTCTTTGGAGAGTTTAGGGATTATTTATCAGAGGCTGGAATTACATCCCAATTGACTACACCTGGAATGCCCCAGCAGAATGGTGTAGCCGAAAGAAGGAATAGAACTCTTATGGAGATGGTTAGATCAATAATGAGTTATTCGGATTTAACATATTCGTTTTGGGGATATGCCTTAGAGACTGCAACTTATATTTTGAACTTGGTTCCTTCTACGTCAGTACCTCTTACTTCCACAGAGCTGTGGATTGGGCGTAAGCCTAGTCTGAAATATGTTCAAATTTGGGATAGTCCAGCACATGTGCTGAATAAGAAAGCAGATAAGTTGGAATCTCGTACAGAAGTACGCTTTTTTTAGGCTATCCAAGAGGAACGAAAGGAGGTTTATTTTATAGTCCTAAGGATCAGAAGGTCATTGTTAGCACCAATGCCCGATTCTTAGAGGAAGACTATGTGATGAACCATAAACCCACAAGTAGAGTTGTTCTAGAAGAGCTGAGAGGTGAGACACCAAGTACTTCAGTACCAACAGTACTAGAGGATAAACCACAATTAATTGCACAACATGTCACAAATGTTATACCACAACCAATAGTGCCTCGTCGTAGTGGAAGGGTTGTGATACAACCTGATAGATATATTCTTGGGAGAGTCGTCAGACTTTGTCACTGAGGAACAAGATTTTAATCCCTGTACCTACAACGAAGCACTCCAAGATAAAGATGTATAGTCTTGGCAAAAAGCAATGATATCTGAAATAGAATCTATGGATTCCAATCAGGTCTAGGGATATTATAGAACCACCCGTTGGTGTAAAAGCCATTGGATGCAAGTGGGTCTATAAGAGAAAAAGAGGATCAGACGGTAAGGTTGAAACCTTTAAAGCTCAGCTTGTTGTAAAAGGTTTTACTCAAAGAGAGGGTATCGATTATGAGGAAACCATTTCTCTAGTAGCCATTCTTAAGTCTATCTGAATTATTTTATTTATTGTAGCTCATCTCGATTATAAGATTTGGCAAATAGATGTCAAGACAGCTTTCCTTAATGGAAGTCTTGAGGAAGACATCTATATGAAGCAACCAGACGGGTTCATTGAAAAGGACCAAGAACATCTTGTTTGTAAGCTCAAGAAGTCCATTTATGGACTTAAACAAGCTTCTAGATCTTGGAACATATGTTTTGATCAGGTGATAAAATCCTATAGATTTGACCAATGTCAAGAAGAATCATGTGCATACAGAAAGTGTGACAGAAATTTGGTGGTGTTTCTTGTACTTTATGTGGATGACGTCTTGCTCATTGTAAACAATAGTAAAGGTGTTATCTGATGTAAGGGTATGGTTATACAAATAGTTTGATGTGAAGGACTTGGAAGAAGTAGGTCACATCCTTGGAATCAAAGTTCTACGAGATCACAAGAAAAGGATGTTGGGCTTATCCCAAGCTTTCTATATTGATACTGTACTAACTCATTTTAGTATACAACATTCTAAGAAAGGTTTCTTAACTTTTAGATATGGAATTGCTCTATCAAAGGAGGAGTGTCCGAGGACACCTAAAAAGATAGAGAACATGAAAGTAGTTCCTTATGCTTCAGCAGTAGGAAGCTTAATATATGCAATGCTATGTACGAGACCAAACATCTGCTTTGCCGAAGACATAATATCAGTCTAACCCAGGACAAGAGCACTGGACTGCCGTAAAGCATATTTTGAAGTACCTGAAAAGGACTAAAGAGTATATGCTAGTTTACCATGCAGATAGTTTAGTTCCTTTAGGATATACAAAATCAGATTTTCAGTCAGATAGGGATTCTAGGAAATCTACCTCAGGTTATGTGTTTACTTTGGAAGGTGGAGCCATTGTGTGGAGGAGTATCAAGAAAAAATGTATTGTTGATTCCACCATGGAAGCCGAGTATGTGGCAGCCTCTGAGGCAGCCAAAGAAGCGGTTTGGCTCAGAAACTTTATGTTGGACTTGGATGTGGTACCTAGTTTGTCTAAATCTATTACACTTTATTGTGATAATAGTGTTACAGTTGCAAACTCGAAAGAACCACGAGCCCATAAGACAGGTTGCCACCCTCATTTCCCGTATTTCCCGTATTTCGTATTTATACTCGTATCTGGATTTTGGCATGTATTTTATTTTTCTCAACTTGTGGAATTTCGGTATTTCTCGTATTTTAGGTTTTGGCTTGGCTCGGTTTTATTGGAGATGGTTCGGTTTGGTTCGGTTTTATGTGTTGGAACACCCTAGCCCTAGGCTACACCCTCAACCCACCACAACTCCCCCTCTTTATATCCCCACCTACCACTCTCTCTCCTCATAAACACCATTAATTTCCTTCTTCTTCTTCTTCTCCTTCCTCCACAACTCTCCTAACCCTAGGCAAGTGCATCTTGCCACTACATGAGGACCCTCTTTTCTTTGTCCATTTGCTAGTTTAGGACATGGAGATCAACATTAGTTCTTGGGTTTTCATGATTTGGAGTCTCTGTTGATGTAGATCTAAGTTATTGCTATTTTCGGATTTTACATGTTTTGATCTATTTTGGTTGGTTTTCTTTGAGTTTTGATGTTTCCATGTGGAGGAGCTTTCAGTTTTACTCCAGTTGGAGCCTTAGAAATCCGGATTTGGAGTTCGGATGGCCAAGTTATGATGCTTGGAAGCTTTGGGTTCATCCATGGTGTTCTTGCTGTTTGGAGAAGACAGTGAGAAGTGTGCAGAGCTATTTAGCTTACGCATACTGAGCTGCAGCGCGCTCTTTAGCGTGCGTACGCAGACTTGAGTACGCTTCCCGTTGGAAGCGTGTTTCCTGTAGCGTGCGTGACTTTCACGTATGCTGCTTCCTTGAGCGTGCGTGACTTTCACGTATGCTGCTTCCTTGAGCGTGCGTGACTTTCACGTATACTGCTTCCTTGAGCGTGCGTAACTTTCACGCAGTTGCTCCCTGTAGCGTGCGTGACTTTCACGTATGCTGCTTCCTTGAGCGTGCGTGACTTTCACGTATGCTGCTTCCTTGAGCGTGCGTGACTTTCACGTATGCTGCTTCCTTGAGCGTGCGTGACTTTCATGTATGCTGCTTCCTTGAGCGTGCATGACTTTCACGCAGCTGCTCCCTGTAGCGTGCGTGACTTTTACGTACACTGCTCCCTGTAGCATGCGTGACTTTCACGTACACTGCTCCTGTAGCGTGCGTGACTTTCACCTATGCTACTCTCTCAGCGTGCGTGACTTTTCGTACGCTGCTTCCCTGACCCCCAGGCTCTTGGAGTTTGGTCTTATTTCTTTAAGCTTGGCTTTTCTATAGTTCTGTATATTGATATTTTATTAGATATTTTATGCCCATTTTATATCCTTACGCTTTTTGTCATGAACTTGATTTTACTTAATATGTTTGGAATGACTATTGTACATGGCATGGTATGACAAGGAACTAGCATAACACGACAGTGACCCGTAGTGGTGCACTCCTGACATGACCAACCTGACATGATAGTGGCCCGTGGTGGCGCACTCCTGACAAGTACCCTGACATGATTTATCTTGATAACTTAACTTGACTTACCTTGACACCGTGGGTAGTTCTTTCTTGCTTGCTTGTTAAATCCACTTGTCCTGTCTTGCATCATGTCTAGGATGGGACTCCTGAGTACCACGGTCAGGAGCACCTACTAAAATGAATTAAGGTTAATAACTAGAATAACTCAGTAGTCATGAAGAGATGACACAGCTACAGGCAATCCCGTTACCTGGGCGCTCTTGGGATCTGTAGCCTGCCATCGAGTAGGGCACATTTCCAGCACACCGTCGCGTGTTGCACCCTCTAAGTCACCTAAGGGTACAATTGTCTTCTGGGCGATGTACCCACCTGAATTCAACCCTAATCTTTCGTCCTGGGTAGCCTGGATGGTCTGCAGGGCTTGTGGCTGTGGAACAATCTCACTGTATCTTGTTAGTAATTAGGCCTGTGATAACCCTAGTTAGTTAAAGTAGTAAGCCGTAGAATCTGCTTGGCCGTGATTGATTGAATGAGGTATAACCAGTCTAGTCATGTCTTGATCCCATACAAGATTGTTTTCTGTCTTGATTTCTTGCATTATTATCTTGTCGATAAATGGTGGGAAACCAAGTTCTGTTCAGACGAAGGGTTACAACCCCGGTCCTTGTTTGGTTTACGGGTTGTAACCTGGCTATCGGAATAGTTCCATGGTTATCTCGTCGTATATCACCCTGCCATGTTTTCATTAGTTTTAATTTTAAACATTAGATCTTCTTGTGTTAATGCTGGCTTTTGTTCTTATTTCGTGGCCCCCTTGTGGCACTTGCTCTTTCTGGGGTTGACCCAGCTGGTTTTGTGTGGCCAGATTTCGGAGCAGCTTTCGAGGATCTACCAAGCTTCCAGCCCGATGGTGGCGACTAGAAGGAACCCGGGCTACGACTGGGTTTTCTATTTTGCTTCGCTCACTCTATTGTAAAACTATTCTTTTGAGGCGTTTAGCCGACGAGCACCTGTTAGCTCGATGCACTTTACTTACTGTCTACCTACGGGCTGTAAATATGATTAACAAATCCTAGGGTTGATCATATATGACTTAACTCTTGCTAGTCCTAGCATTTTGTACGACTAGCTTCATGATCAGCTGATATGTAATATTTGGGACAATAAGCTTGACCATAAGAGACCGTTGGCTTGTAGTAAACCCTCATATTTCTAGACAGCCGTGACCGTATGTCGAGGTGGTTTCCATTTCAATATACGTAGCTGGCTGTGTCTGCCCCTGCTCTCCAGTATTCTGGTTCTGGGGCATGACACAGGTAAATACATTGAGCGCAAATACCACCTAATACGAGATTTCGTAAAGAAAGAAAAAGTTGATGTGATCAAGATAGCATAAGCCGACAAGCTAGATGATCCCTTTACAAAGAGCTTACCAAGCTAAGACTTTTGATAGTCATGTTGAGGGAATGGGAGTCAGATGTGTAGTAGCATGGCTTTAAGTATAAGTGGAAGATTTGTAACAGTATACTGAAAAGCAATGCTTCGAGTAAAAGTGGGAGATTGTTAGGGTTATATACTAAAAGTATCACTTTAGTAGTAACCTTATTTCCTTAAATTTTGAATAAGAATCATATGGGCAAATGTTTGCATATTGTATTTGTTGCAAGTGTTAATACAAATGTCTGATATTCTATATTGTAGATAATATGGTGTGTGGTGTCACACAGAAGATCATATTATCAGTTCCCTATGGAATATATAAATAGTTCATAACCTAGATGGACTTAGACAATCTATTGGAAAGGTTGTAGTGTAATCTGGTATTAGTCTATCTTGACTATAGGTTTACACTAGTACACTTTGTGTATATTAAACATGACCACTTGAGGTTGTTCTCTCTGTACTGACTACATAATAGAACAAACACCTCTGTTATTATGGATGCTTGTTCTCTTAATCCAGATATAGTAACAGACATGTATATACAGTGTGCATTACTTTGACTCATGAAAGAGTGAGATTTATTATGGGTCAACAACCTCTATGAATTGGGTAATAACATTATATGTATGATTTATTGTTGATTATAAATGGAATCCATGTCCCAATACATCGGGTTGATGATGTCCCCTTAAGGAGCTCATAAGGATTGTCATATAAACCTTGCAGGTGGATAATATCTGACATGACAAATAAAGTTGAGCGGTAATACTTAATGATAAAAGATGTCGAATCAATATAGTTGTCAATAACATAATTTGATTGACGGACATTCGATATCTTAACATGGGAAGCCAAACGAGCATATAATAAAAGGAACCTACAAACATAATTTGGGATTATGGAGGTAGTACAATAATAGCTCATTAGTGGACCGAACTATTGTTAATGGGCCTGGATTGTGTGTTCCGGCTAAATACGAGATATTCAGATCCGTTAGGAGGCCTAACCCTAATTTTTTTCATGGTCCCTATCGTAGCCTATATATATCCTCTATTCTCTGGCCGCCAAATTATGGATCAGAAATCTGAAGCTTTCTCTAAATTTGTGGTTCACGTAAGGAGAGAAAGAGAGGGCTACCAAGAAGAAGAAAAGGTTAGGAGATTGTCGCCCACACGACGTACAACTCGAGGAAGGAATACGTGCAGAAGATCTTGGAGTCATCCGTTCGAGATTGCCTGGTACTACTTTTTTTCTTCCCGCCACAGGTATAATTCATGAACCCTAGTTTCCGCCTATGAAGGGTTAGAACATGTATTAAATCTGTTTAACTTTCTAACGATCAATACGCACACCAAAGTAAGGGTACTGGGAACCCCTAGTTCCATTACCTCTTCCCTGTTCAATGCAACCGAGTTCAAGAAAATAAACCCGCCTGAGTCAAATGGCTGAGCGAAACTCGACGAGATCATGGAATGGCTGGTAAAAATTGAGGGCCTGTTCAATCTTCTCAACATTAAAGGATCCAAGAGAGTGGGGTGCACGGTTTTGCAGCTACACTTAAGGGCCTACGATTGGTGGGAGGCGAAGAAACATGAACTCCATGAAGCCGACCCTGGCACCAGGATCTCATGGGAGACGTTCAAGCAGGCCGTCCTTGAGAAATACATTCCTTGTTCCATTCGTCGGCCGAAAGAGGACAAATTCATGTCCTTAAAACAAGGAAATATGTCAATCGATGATTACGATACAAACTTCGCAAAACATACGAAGTTTACTGGGGCCTTTCTGCCAAACAAGGAAGCGTAGTACGAGCACTTTCAATAGGGCCTGAATGACGATCTTCGTCGGAACGTTATGAACCAAAAAGATCAGACCTACAGAGAGTCCTACAATGCGGCACTTGATAGCGAGCGGATCTTCGGACAAGCATCGCAAAGGACAGCGTCAGCCGTCCGTAACAACTTCAATAAGCATCCCTACGATGTTGGAGGATCGGGAGTGCCAAAGCTCCAACATGCAATTGAGAATTCGAGGGCGTGCTGCGACAAATGTGGACTAAACAGACATCGTGCATTCGACTGTCGTATACATGGATGCTTCACATGTGGCCAGGTGGGCCACAAAGCGGCAGATTGTCGGATGGGGAGGGCTAACCAGCATCCTCTAAAGAACGTCTAAAATTAGAACAGGGCGCCTCCCGCCCATGGCACAAATGCAGTGCTAGTGAAACCACAAAATCGTCGGGGGCGCAAGGCCGAGTCTATGCACTGACTCGGGATGAAGTGTTCACATCCGATACTATTGTAACAGGTATATTACTATATAAAAATATGCCTGATAGAGTATTGTTCTATTCGTGTGCTACACATAGTTTCATATCTGCCGACATTGTAGAAGAAAATAAATTACCCATGCAATTACTAGATAAGAATCTTAGTGTTAGCACTCCATCGGAAGTATATATTCCTGCCACCCAAATTCGTAGGGATGCTTACATCTACATCGGTGTGTGGAATCTATCCGTAGAAGCTATCGTCCTCGAAGGAGTACGATATAATCCTCGGCATGGATTGGTTGGGTGGGTGCCACGCAACCATCGAATGCACGGAGAAGAGATTTGTGTTTCGTCTTCCGAGCATAACCGAGTTTGCCTATTCGTTCGAAGCAGCATCGAAGGCGACAAGGGTGATATCGACGATTTCGGCAAGGCGCATATTGCATTCTAGTTGCACTGATACCTAGCATCAGTTCAAGACACGAGAAAGGAAATTGCAGTCTCGGTGCAGACTGAAGTCGTAGTAGAATTTCCTGACTTGTTCCCAAACGAGTTGCCAGGGATGCCATCGAATCGAGAGATAGAATTCAGTATTGACATCTTTTCGGACACTCGATCGATATCTAAAGCACCCTATCGAATGGCGACGGCGGAGCTGAAGGAACTGAAAGAACAACTACAAAAGTTGCTAGATTGCTGATATATTTGCCCTAGCGTCTCCCCGTGCGGTGCTCCAGTGTTGTTCGTAAAGAAGAAGGATGGATCGATGCGGCTATGCATCGACTATCGAGAACTTAACAAAGCCATGGTATGAAACAAGTACCTGCTGCCGAGGATAGATGACTTGTTTGACCAACTATAAAGGGGCACGATATTTTCCAAGATTGATCTTCGCTCAGGCTAGCATCAATTGAAGATCAAGCCTGAAGACATGCTGAAGTCTGCTTTTTGAACTCGATACGGCCACTACGAGTTCCTAATCATACCATTCAGTTTGATGAACGCCCCCGCCGCCTTTATGGATCTAATGAACCAAGTCTTTCAACCGTTCATAGACAAATTCGTCGTCGTATTCATTGACGACATTCTCATATATTCAAAAAGCAAGGACGAGCTTGTGGAGAATTTAAAGACGGTGCTACAGACTCTACGTAAACATCAATTGTACGCTAAATTAAGTAAATACAAATTCTGGATGAGCAGTGTGACGTTCCTTGGGCACGTTATTTCAGTTGAAGGCGTCACGGTGATCCAAAGAAAATTAAAGTGATAGTTGAGTGGAAATAACCCGGATCGACAGGCGACATCCGTAGTTTTCTCGGCTTGGCAGGCTACTACCTAAGATTTGTGAAAGACTTTGCCAAGATTGCGTCGCATTTGATTCGTCTCACCCAGAAGGGAGTCACATTCGAGTGGAACGACGACTGTGAATCTAGCTTTCAGGAGTTAAAGAAATAGCTCGTCTCATCCCCAATCCTTGTACTTTTGGACGGGACATAAGGGTTTCAGATATTCAGCAATACATCAAGAACTAGCTTAGGGTGCATGCTCATGCAAAGGGGTAAGCTAATTTGTTTGCTTCGAGGCAGTTAAAGCAGCACGAAAGGAATTTTCTTATGCATGATTTAGAATTGGCAGCGATTGTGTTCACGTTGAAGCTATGGCAGCATTATCTTTATGGCGTAGCTTGCAGTATTTTTACGGACCACAAGAGTCTCAAATATATTTTTACTCAATAGGACTTGAACCTATGACAGCGGCGTTGGCTCGAACTCTTTAAAGATTATGACCTGAATATTAAGTATATACCGGTAAGGAAAATGTTATTACGGATGCTCTGAACAGAATGTTCGTAGGGTGGCTGGCTATCAACCATGACATATAGGGAGACTTGGCAGAAATGGGCATCGAACTCCGAATTCGATATAGAAGAGCGCAGTTGCCTCAGTTGCTCCTGAAGTCGAGCTTGCACGATAAGACAAAGACCGCACAGGAGGGCGACCCATTCCTGAGGAAGATGCACGAGCTGATTTCAATAGGAAAGGCGATCGATTTTTCGACGGATGAGGGCAGAATAATGCAGATGAAGGGAACAATATGTGTGTCGAACCATGCCAAACTTAGAAAAAAAATTCTGATGGAGGCTCACTATGCAAATACTCATTGCATCCTGGGAGCACCAAGATGTACAAGGACTTGCGCACGACTTTTGGTAGCATAGCATGAAGAAAGACGTGGCAACTTTTCTGTCACGGTGCATGGCCTGTCAACAGGTGAACGCCAAGCACCAAAGACCGTGCGGGGAGCTATTGAACCTCGATATTTTGGTATGGAAGTGGAACGACATCTCCAAGGATTTTATCGTAGGCTTTCTGAAGACGCCGCGAGAAAATGACATGATTTGGGTTATTGTTGATCGTTGACCAAATCCGCCCATTTCATCTCTATAAAAGTATCCTGGAGCGTTGATCGTTTGGCTCAGATTTATATCAATGAGATTGTCCGACTCTACGGGACACCTACCACGATCATTTCGTTATTGAGTCAGACATGGTCAGTTACATAGATGGCTGATCTGTCTCAGCAACGAGTTTGGTATACAAAAACCTTTGGGCATCAATGGAATCGATTTGGATGAATGAGATTAGAAACGTTCCAACTAATGGATCAACTTCTGTTGGAATAAGTCCTAGATGCAGCGGAATGTGTCTTGGCAAATGAGCACTAATGAGAGTGACGGGACCGGTCTGCTATTGGTTTTCTTAGTTTCTTGGTTTTTTGGATTTTGCTGCTTGGTTTTGATGAGTGTGCTTTTACGTCGATTTCTGAATGTGCCTTGGAAAAAATTCAAAGGAAAAGGATTGAAGGAGGAATTCTAATACGATGCTCGTGTCATTTTAGGAGTTCGTGTAACTGATGGTTGATTGTTGTAAAGTGTTCTTCTTCTCTCAGTGCATTTATTTTAGGTGGGTGGTTCGGTCCCTTCTTTTCCACTCCTTTCCAACAACAAATTCCAAGTTAAACGTTCAAATCGATGATGCTGGTTGAATAATATATTCTGCCATTAAGATAAAGAACATGGGATAACTATAACACAACTAGGATAAATAGGCCTATTGACATTAACTTAACGCCTCGAATCGAGGCGAGCAGTTTGGTTCAAAACTGGAAAACTGTTGAAAGGAAGGACATTGAAACATCGATTTTTGGCACGATGCCTCGGAGTATTTAGTACATGCGAGTCACCAAATTTAACATACGGCTTTGAGGGAAATTGATGAATTGTTGCACGAGATATGGATTTTTACTGCTAAACTCTATTTGTGTCATGCATTATGTTGTCTAGCTTAAACTGTTCACACAATTGCATGATCATGGACAACTTGTATATAAGGTATTGTTTTCCTCAATGTGGTATCCGGGCGCCCCGAGACCGAATCGACCTAGGGGAAATTTGAGATTCGTGCATTGCACGAGGCATTACGAGACCCCCAGTTAGGCTCGTTACCTGGACTGTAAGGCATATCGCAATGCCATTAAGGATTGTCCTTCGTTGTGTCGTAACACCAATGACCACATATAAGATAGATAGCATGCTCACCTACTGTCTTGTGTAGGTGGTAAGTATTATATCTGTTTTATGCAAGGAGGAGCACGGTCGTGGTAAGATTTATTGAGAATGGTTATGTGTTTACTACTTTAACTATGCTTTCGATATGAACTAAAATTCATTTAGTTCTAAATAGAAAGATCACTTCGAATGCTTGAAATCCTTATTAAGCAGTGTCGGTTTAGACGAGTGGGTTCGTTCCGCTCACTAAAAATTGTGCTAACCCCCACTCCCCATGTGACGAGCGAACTGCAGGAGCACGAGACTAAGTTGAGCTGAAGAACAGGAGGTGGCTCGAATTGCTTTCCTATTTTGAAGCCCAATTCAGATCGAAGGCTTTTGTTTAAATGTATAAAGGGGCATGAATGTATGGAATGACAAGGATTATTTCATGGCAGCTTGTCGAGAGCTTTTCTTTTTAGTTTCAAAGAATGTAGCGGCAACGACATATGTATTGTAAAAATGACCTTGCATATACATTGCAAGTTAATTAATGAAAAGCCTAAATTTCTTCCTATTCTGCTTCTTCAACTCTCTGTACTGTTTAATTTCAACTTATTATCAACAAAAGAATTATCAAATTCACATACTTGCCTTGTACAAGTCCAAATTAGACTTGTACGACATCATGCCCTAGCGAGGACGATCGATTCGTCTTGAGTCAAAGTGAGGACGAACGATTCGGCGAATTGGGGTGTGACACATTCCCTGAGCCAAAATGTTTTCTGATACTAAAGTAATAAAACAAGGCTTATAACATCTGATGAATTATTACAAATCCAGTTATATTCTTTCTGATTGATGTTTAGAGAAGAACGATTAGAATATCAATCCATTTCTTTTCAGTGAACTGTCAGGAAGTGATATAACGGATTCGAGTAAAAGAATATCAACTGTTGTTATATCATTCAGAAGCGAGGCACCTGCATTCAGTTTCTGAGCCTTTACCTTGACTGATCTCAAGGCTGCTGCTAAAAACTTTCGCTCTGAATCATTTCTTGGGGAAGGAGGATTTGGATGTGTTTTCAAAGGGTGGGTGATGAGAAAACATCTGCTCCCACCAAACCAGGATTTGAAATATATGTTGCAATCAATTAAATGGATAACATTTTCTAACAAACCTAAACAATTCCTAACCATAGTCAAACTGAAACAAGTTGACATAAATTAATAATATAAACTGTGTACAAATCCAACCTAATTCTAAAATAGGGGATTTGCGGAATGATAATCTTTTAACTTATATTAAAAAAATATAGTGGGCATTAATACAAACGGTTGGAGTGCATACTTGAGGATATTGTCTTTGTTGCAAACGGGAATGGTGTCAGTGATGGTGACGGAGGCCGTGGACATCGAAACGACGCTCTAGAGCTACTGGAGTGCCGATTATAGCCTCTATCACCTCTCTCTCATGTCCAGGTGATCAGCAACATGTCTTTGACTCCTCTTCATCGTCGAAATAGTCCATAAATAGAGTTAAGAAAAAAAGAAAATAATCAAAAAACCCTAACAAAAAATAATAGAAGAAAGAGATGGGGAGAGTAAAACTCTAACCCAAACTTGATAGCCTCATCAAGCCTAGCACGATTTTGGTTCGAGGATGGAGACTATGGCATCGTCGCTAGTGGAGAGACGTAGTCGAAGGGGCCCTGGTGGAGGAACGGAAGGGAGGGGTGGATGGGGACGAGGTTGATGTCACGATCTTTCGAGAGGTCGACGAGGGAGGCTGGATGAAGCTTTTCTGCTTCTTCGGGTGAAGGAATAGCCTATGGTAAACCTTTAAGATTTTGCCATAGCCACATTCAATGACGGAGGAACTAGGGTTTGAATGTGGAAGGAGGGAAAATAAGTGAGAAGAAAATTAGTGTTTGGGAGAATTTAGAAGGAGAAGGAAAATAGAGAGGGAGGGAAGAGTTTAAATCGATAGGGCTCGTCGACTAAATTTCACTTACAAGAGAAGGGGATTTTTCTTTAGAGGAGAAGGGTTTCGTTGTTATCGTAGAGGAGCAAAGTTTTTATGGTTCCTCGGACGCAGAACCATCAATATACATCCAACATTCAAAAAAAGTTTCAAAAAATTACTAAAATGGCAGCTAAAATTTGTACGACAATTTTTCTGCACATATATTAGTTGACTGTTATCACCAAACCATCAATAAATAAAATAATATTTTTTGATGGATCCTCTAAAATTGTCAACTATTATGTTATAAATTGTTAAATTGACATAAAATGTGTCCTTTCTTGACGTAAGTCTAGAACCATCAAGATAACCCATTTCCTTGACGATTTTCCACGACCGTCAAGAAACGTCATTTTTCTTGTAGTGGTGGCGTATGTGATGGGTTTTAGCTCAAATAAATCAACCAAATGTACGTTGAACCAAACCTAACCTAAAGGGAGGTTAGTTAACCTCAACACAGAGGCCTTAGACTCAGTTTAAGGTACATAAATTAATAAGTACAGCTGCATACAAATTAGGTTAGTCCAAACGTTGTAGGTGCTTTATATGCATAGTTTTAGCCCATATAAGTGAACCAAATGTTCACCAACCCAACTCAAACCTACAGGGGACTTAGGTAACCCCAACCTAGTCGTCTTAAATCATGTTAGAGCCCATAAACCCGTGTGAATAGCAGCTAATGGCTGGTATAGTGGACGGCCAATTGGGGATGAATGTAAGGAGTGTGGGTGGTTATTTAACCCCTTTCCATTCCTCCCATCACCTAAAATAAGGCACAAAACCCCCACTACTTCCTCTCTAGCCTAAACGCTCCTTCCCTATCATTTTTCCTCTTATTTCATATCTATTTTCCTCTCCCAAACAACCAATAGCTGGCGGGTTCCATAGGGTAGGTTTGTTGAAACTTTAGTGACTTTAGAGTCTCCTCGACGACCTTTCGGGAAGTGAAAGCCACCGAGGAGCAAGTTCGAAGGATAGACAAGTGTCTTGGCTTGCTATAAAAGGAGTTTCGAGACGAGAACACACTATTTTCCCCTCCGGACACCTCTCACAACTCGGGTGGACAGAATTGAGCTTCGGTGTGAATCATTGGAGTCCGACTTCTTTCCAAGTAAGTATCCTTTCCATTTGGTTCCCAAATCTTGCAAACTATATCTAGGACTTCCATGTCTTGTCTTGACATAGGTGGAAACCCTAATAACCTCGTAAAAGAAAATTTTAATATGGTTTTCTAGTTGTTACGAAATTATGAATTTTATGTCGTATGTCGCACATATGTGAAGGTTGAGAGCAATATATGCATATTTTCCTTACCGTTTTTTTTTGTACAACTTAATAACATGTTAACCCAAGTATTGAACCTTACAAACCATGATTAGTGGCATGTTAATTTGGGGTTTTAGAGCCTAATTAACAGCATATAAAATCTGGAATTTAGATTGGAATATGTAACATATATACGATTGTTGTGTATGAAATGAACATGTTCACCTTACCAATTTTTGTGACTAACTTAAGAACCTATTAACCCATGTATTAGATTATGTAAACCACAATTTATTTGACATATTAATTCTGATTTATAATTCGTAAATTCAGCGTGTAAAATTTGAATTGAGAACTTAGAATTTGACATGTTGAGGTGGAAACTAGTTTAGTTTGTGCCAATTTTATGTATATTATGAGTAAGGAATTATGCCTAATCAAGGTTGCAAGTATAAGCCTTGATTATATAATAAAAACCCATTTATTAACTATATAAATTATGTTTTTAAAATTATATATCATAAGCTTGCTTTAGTGTCAACGAAATGGACAAGTTGAACCTAGAAAAGACTAGTTTGGTTATAAAGTTGGACCAAAAATTAGATAGGATATTGTTAGCATTTTTCCTTGGAAAATACATTTAAAATCATTTTATATACAATATTCTGATTTATTTGGATATTTTGGTATTAGGATTGAAACCATCTAATTTAAAATTGTGTCCGATAAGACCTAGAAAACTAATATGGGACATAGTTAAGTTATGGCATAATTTTTTGTGTGATTGTGACTTAAATAAACATTTTATAATAAATTAGGTTCCAATTTTTAATAATTAATATTATATTTATATTTTTTATTTAAAGTTTAGACTAGGTTTTGTTATTTTCTTTAGTGGGGTCATTCATAGGAAAATGTTAAATTGTACACCCAAAGCCTTACCAATTTGTCATTTTGGAATATAGCTTAGTACATTGTATAGGTTTATTAGATTATAATTTCGAGGATAAAATTATAAGTCTACTAATCATGACAAGAAATTGGTAATTAGTCGACCTCTAGAAATAATCCTAAGCCATATCGATGTTAGAAAAACTTGTTAGGAGGAACATATAGTATCTATTTATAAAGGATTGACCTAGAAGACACCTATGATTAGTTCATATGAATATTTAGAGTATATATTGATTTGAGGATTCTAAGATATGTGACTTAACGATGATAATAATTTTCTAATTTAAACCCATCGTAAGTATCTAGCTTTCTCTTGTTAAATGTGACAATCTATTGTCATGTTATATGTAATAAATAATTATATATTATGCATAATAGTAATTTTAGATTATTAATTAAATTTTAATATTTAATATAGGCTCCCTGGACTCTTTAACTTTTGGCCAGGGATCCGGATCACAGCTTTTTCTTCTTAGGAATATAGACAAGTATACCTTGCCTTGTTTTGTTGTTTATAGTTTTCATTCTTATTGTTATATACTCCTAATCTAGTCATTATATAATGTGTGCGTCCAATAATGACTTGGGTGCTATTAATGGTGGCAACGATATGGGGTGTGTGTAGGTGAGAGACTTAGAGTTAGTGGACTTAACTTTAGTTGTCAAGTTATGGATATAACTTTTATGGCCTTGATACGTATTATTACATGACACCATGAGTGAGTTACATATGCACAAGTTTGCGCATCGACTAGCCATCGGTGAGTTAACTTACTGGATAGTTAGATTGTGTCTAGGTAGGATGACTTTGCATCAAGATATGGTTTGTCGGAGTCATGGATATAACTTGTGCAAGTCCATGGACGGGAAAGACAACTAGTAGGCATATAGGACAGCCCTTAGACTGCATAATCCCTGGAGGAGGTTACGGAGTCATGAGCCTTAAGTTGGTTGTTTGGCTTATAGTTACATGTTTGGCTCATAGTTCATTGTTCCTTGTTTGGGCATCGGTTCGTGATCCGACATCGACATGTGATTCGGTGCTATATCCTTATTCATCTACCCATACATACCAAAGTTGTCTTAAAAATGCATTCACATAGACGGTTAGATCACCTTTATATTTATTCAGCATTTATATTATGGCATGTCTTTGTATCTGGTTACGTCCCTCTGAGGACCTGGTTTCCTGCCATATTACAGAGTTGATTAATATGGTGACTTGTTGGAGGTGATGATAGGTACTATCGGATATTCAGGCATATTGTAGATAGATGTTATCTTTCATATGTTCATCTACTACCTTCTATTGTGTACTATTTGTTGTTACATCTAATTTTGCAAACTTATTCTATTCTCGAGTTTGCTCAGACGTATTATAGGGCAACCGACTATATTACATGTTGTTCATTCAATCCTTATTCATTTGTATGTGGATTAAGATATAGATATGATAATGTAGAATTAGTATACTTTCACAGTATAGTACGTCTGGATAAGTCCATTAAATTGGGAACTCATTCTAGGTCGTATTACCTAGCATCGTCTCGTCCTAAGTTCCATTGTATTTGGGAACTTGGAAGTGACATGTTTTAGTAGTGGCCCATGCAGGTTAGAACATATCATTTCAGTTACATTATTGTATCGAACGAGCCTGTATTAGGATAATGTTTTAGTATCTCAATCCACAATTGCTATTAAAAATTTCTTTGAGTTAACTTCACCCTTGAACCTCGTTTTTGTATCCAATGTTCCTCCTTAAACTCCTGGTGATTGATTCTCGTCTTCTTCCACTTTGGAAGGACGAACACTCATGCTTATCGAATTTTCTTTTATGCTTTGTTTA
>JANAVB010031427.1:0-59731 GCA_029216955.1 Iris pallida
GACGGGTTTGAGTGGGACAAGATATACCTAGATGAAGATGGACTCGTCTAGATCTTGTATATGAAATTGGAAGGTAATAGCTGGTCTCGTGCTCCAAATGTTAATGACACGGCCTGGGACACAAAATGATCTAAATGGAAAGTGGGAGTCCATGGGGCTCTAATTATCGTCCTAGTGGAAAATTATTCTAATCAATCGATAATCCTCGTATATCCTAAATTAAGAGGCTTACATCTACCCACCTTAGAAGCTAGGTCATGGTTTTAGGAATAATGAGGTTAGAAGGATTCTAAAGTCCGGTATTGCACCCTGACTTTTGTTAATAGATAATATGGCACGACGTTACAGGATACCGTAGATATAAGTCATGCCAAGGGCCGTTCCTCAATAAATGGAGAACGAGTAACTCAAGGCAAGGTTCCTGTCACAGGCTGGTCGATGGTAGCTACACTTGCGTATTCCACTATCATAGTCAGGGGAATCTCTGTATCTATCCATCAATTATGAGCTTTCATCTTCCCAATCAGTGAAGACGAAAAAACAATAAAGAGTTCAAGAGAGATGTCACTGAATATACAATTTTGAGATTGAAAGACGAATGTATAATTCAAAGGGAATTGTCAAAGCAGTCACGGATAAGATCCTAGAGACATCTATATCTCAATCCACCTAGAGTAATTAGATGAAGAGCGAACCCAAATGCATCATGGTTGATCAGACCGTAATACAATAATTCTGATTAGACAATATGTTAACGGGCATCCCCAATATACATATGTGTCGAATCAAGCTCGATAAAAGAGTAAGCTTGCAAAAGCTAGGCTGTAATAGCAGCGTTGGTCAAGATGGTCAAAATACCAATATGCAAGATTTTTGAAAAGAGGACAAGTGGTTCAATTTTTGAGAGAATCAAAACCTTACCGGGTGCTCTTGCTTATACAGTCTTCCCATAATCTTCCTATCTCTAAGGCCTTGGTCGACTAATGGGTTATGGACTCTAAATTCTATAGTCGGGATAAGCCTATTGTTGTCATTCAATTACCTTGTTAATAGATGCTAGGTTGGGAGACACGCTATTCAACTGGCAGAACTCACACTAGTATTGGTTTTGGATCTTAGGGTCATACAGGGCAGTCCATATCCTCTATCATATCCTAAACTTGTAATCACGTCTGAAATTATTTTATCGAGAATTATGCCTGGCCCGTATACTCTGGCTGGGATAAACCCTTGGTTCCATGATTCAGCTGTGATAGGCTATCAAATACTCTACCCTATATTGACACGAGGGCCTAAAGAGGTCAATGAAGATATAGTTTTAGCAATGTTCTATAACCTATGATCCTCAAAATGGTTTATTTCTACAGGTTGTGCCTCGCCAGTGCGCTGCTGGCTGCAGTGAACCCACACTATCCACTCCCAAACAATTGGCGACAGTGCACTGCTATCTAGTCATCGCAGTCATTTAATTACCCTAACTATATTCCTAAGACTTTAAGGAGTGGCCAAAGTTTCAAACTAGTTGATTATGATAGAGCGTAAACATCTACCTATGAGTCTCAATCCTTAAAGTAAAGGGTTGACTGGGGAGAAAATAACTGAAGACAGGGAAAAATAAGAACATCCTAACATTTATCTTATATATATTTCAAATGGCTGAGGGAAAACTTTGGACCAATTCTACCTCGAGATTTGTATACGAAATAACAACATCAAAATTATAAACCAGTTTCTTGCAACAAAATAGAATTGAAAATAGGCAATCCTAACTCATGATATAAGATATATATCTAATAAAGCAACGAAAAATTAAACAGTTTATCAAAATCAAAATTAACTCCTTAATTCTAGGCAAGTCTAACATACCAAGCGATTAGTATATCCACATTGGATCACATTGTCATATCAAAAGTAATAGTGTACCTATAGGGATCTAGCAAGCTATCTAATTTGCATGGCCTATCAAATAACCTTAACTACCTAACGGTTAATTTAATGAGGGACTCCTATTCATAGTCATTCTCTTAAATTATTTTAATCCTAATTATGAATGAGTATCTCCTGGGCACAGGCTCGTAATAGTACGACTAATGTACCATCACGAGTTTACAATCTTTTGCAAAATCTGACCTGCATGGGCCACCACAAAAAACTTGTCACGACCTGTACCCGCTTTTTGGATACGAGACGTGTCCAAGCCAGCCTACGCCGCAGAGTCGGCGGTAGAACGCTGTCAAGCCCGTAAGAAATAAATGCTCAAGAAATAACATCTGCTGCTCAATCATATTTCTAGATTTATTACAACAGTTACAATAATTAAAATTAAAGGAAATACAAGATTTTATAATTAATAAAATGGTACAACTATTTTCTATTTCTAGGTCGGCCTCAACATACCCATGTCTTCCCAGTGCTAAGAGTGATCGCGGCTAAACCTAAAAATATTGATTTCCAGTCAGGAATGGAACAAGTACACAAACCGATGACAATACGAAAATATAATAGAATTAACAAGACATGAAAATAAAATATGAGAGATAAAAACTGGTAGATAACTGATGACATAGCACGATAGAGAATAAAACAAGGAAAAACTAATAAAAGACATCTATCTAGGTGGTATGAAATATCCTTTTCGACATGTGAACGGCTAGGGGGTAAATAAGGCTCACTACACGTGTCGTGTGCATCTGTTAGCATTCACGAAAGATACGGAGATAGTTCTGGGTAGCCCACATGTCTACTAAGATATTTTCCCCTCCCGAATACTACTGTGTGACTGAGCGTGTCAACAAGCAGCAAGATATATGTATAGACATAAATAAAAGACTACTATGAATCGGAAAGCAATCAGAAAGTGCACTTGCCTGAGGTCCTTATGTGGAGAAACCAATAACACTATACCACTCAATGAGCCACAATCAGTCAACACATGTAGAAGTCTCCGGATGCTGAAATAAACATTACCAACGTTCTCAGAATAGTCAAATTAGCTAGGATTGCCTGTCCTTAAGTCCAATTCTGGACACAGGGGCAAAACGGTAATTTCGGGCAAAAACGATATCCGCCGTTGGACCCGCTTTGCACCGAAGATCGTGCCAGAGTCAATGGTCTCTAAAGTCATCAAACTACATGTCTATGCATCCAGTTTTTCGATACGAACCCAACCGTATGTCCAAAGTTGGATTTCGACGGGCCGTGCACAAAATCACCCGTTGAGTCGGACCGGGGGGCCCACGATACGGCAATTTTATCAACTGTCTCAGAATCGGACCAAACTTGGCATACAGGACTAGAAAAATGATACGGTCCTGATGGCACAAGTTTTGTCTCGATCTGACGAGCGTGCACAAAGTAATTGGAGAATTTGCAAAGTGCATGATACGGTGAATTTTGGCGGATATGCATCAATTCGTCGCGCACACGCGACCAATTTGAATTCTTCCAAAGCCCACATGACAACGAAGCTGTTACACAACTTTTGATGCTTTCGGTTCATAACCACGTCGCCCGGAATGGCGGGACGCACATCGTGTGGAACAATTTTCTAGTTTTGAAAACAGACTTTTGGAAAACGTTGGGATTCGATTTCTCGGTGCGTAGTCGATGAAATCGACTTCTACGAATTGGGTCGTGGAGTCCCTACATGTTGTCAATAATTTCCTTCAAATAGATTTTCGAAATTCCTAACTGGATTGGCCAATTTTGGCCTTTTAAAACAGTGATTTCACTTTTGAAACTGCTCTGTTTCGAACAGGTTTTTGTCGATATTTGAGAGGATTTTCCCGACTAACTAATGCGATTTAATAAAATCTAATTGAAAGGGATTAGAGGTGTAGGTATTGTGTACACACCTGAACAAGTAGATCGGATAATGATTCATTGAGAGATGAGAAATCTCGTCACAAACTGTGTCGTCCGCAGGCTATTGCTGCTATTTCTGTTCAGTGCTGCAGCGGATTTTAGTGCTCCTGGCCGTGGCTTGGCTGGTCGACGGCGGCCGGCCTGCCGTGGGTGCGCACGCGTGCGTGTGGGGGAGGGAGGTGCAGGTGTGGTGGCGTGCGACGGGAAGTAGGTGTTAGGGTTTTGTCGATTATTTCATTCTTGTTCTCGGTTTCGATCGAGATACGCAACTATATATATAACCAACTGGTTATGCAGAGGTCGGGGGTTCGGGTTCGGGTTATCCCTGCTCTCGGGTTGGCTTCCGCTTACGGGATGGGAAGTTGATTTGGGTTGAGCTGTGCAGGCTCGGTTGGTGCTGCCATGTTGTGGGCCGAGCAGCTGCTGTGGCTGGAAAACACGTGTTCAAAAGGCTATAACAAAAAATCTTTGAGTTTTACACGCATTAAAATCTATAGTGTTATTGTTTGGTATTCACTGTTCGAAGGGGTCGGGTTGGTCCGTTGGTGGGGGAAGAATTCCTGGGCCGGTGCTATTGCTACTAATCTATCCTTATTCTTTTTCTTTTCTATTTCTTTCTATTTAGTAATTCTATACCTATATATATATATATATATATATATATATATATATATATATATATATATATATATATATATACATGTATATTAATATACATTCATATATATTTTAGATA
The DNA here is from genome assembly GCA_029216955.1 of Iris pallida. Classification (NCBI taxonomy): domain Eukaryota; kingdom Viridiplantae; phylum Streptophyta; class Magnoliopsida; order Asparagales; family Iridaceae; genus Iris; species Iris pallida. The sequence continues at coordinate 4,601 of JANAVB010031427.1, forward strand.
TATACACACATACATTTATACATATATATTTTATATATATATACACTACACATTTATACATATATATTCCTACACAGAATATATATATATATCACTTTATTTTTCCTATATATATATCAATATATCTCTCTCTCTCTCTCTCTCTCTCTCTATATATATATATATATATATATATATATATATATATATATATATATATATATATATATATATATATATATATATATATATCCAATAAGTATAATAATATCCAATAATTTAATTAAAATACCAATATTATATATTCCTAGACTAGGGCCTATTTTATAAAAATATGAATATATATATATTATACATTTATTCGAAGAATATAATATAACCAATAATAATAATAATAATAATAATAATAATAATAATAATAATAATAATAATAATAATAATAATAATAATAACAACCACGAAATTCAATAAATCAATAACGGTGTATACACCACCATGCACAGTCTAATAATTCCAAAAATGTATGAGGGCCTATTTTATGCAAATATCATTGAATATCAAACAATAATGATATTTATAATATTATAAATATGAATACTAGAAAATATTCATTAAATAATTAAAACGGAAATCCACACACTCATACCAAAATACGTCAACATGAATGTCATTGAACGTACTGCATGACTACATGGGCTTGGGCTCAGTTCGGGTCCAGTTCGGGCTTGATTCGGTGCAACCGGGTCGCTACGAAGTCAATAAATTTAATAATAAATAATTAAACTATTTATAATGGCCATGCTATAACTTGGCCTGGTTTTCCTAGTTAGGACACACTTATGGCTCGACCTTCCTTGGCATGGCTAATACACTAGTCTAGGCACGCCACTGCACTATCAGTGCCACGATTTCTAGTCACATTGTACTCCAAATTTAATCATAATTAAAAATCATCTACCGTAATAATTAACTAAATAATTATTTATAATATTCTAAAATTACCATTTAAATCAAATAAATAAATAAAATATATTTCAAAATTCCGGGAAGGGGAGCTACACCCCACAACACTTGGAAGCAAGAACAATGATTACAAGGCTAGGAAGAACAAGAACAACGAGTAGAGATTACTCGAACGCGATCTCCTTCGAAAACGACCTTCAATTCTCCGTCTTCTCTTCCAAAGTTGTAATGGCACTCTTGCCTCATTCCTCTCTCTCCTCTTGTTGTGTGCTACAATTGTGTTACTCTTGATTAGGGTTTGGAAATCCCAACTTAACTCCCTAATCCTGCAACAAACCTGGACCATTTGATTAGATCCAATGGTAAAAAATCACTCAGATTTCCGCCTCAGCCCCGACGACACAGAGTTCGGCCGAAACTCTGTGTCGGACAAACAGAACCTACCAGCAACATTCTGGAACAGCCAGACCGAGTTCGGCCAGAACTCGGCCAGGGACCGAGTTTGGCCCGAACTCGGTGGCTCCAGTCTAGAACCCCCATTCGGGTTAGCAGCAACAGCAGCAACTCCTCGTTGCCTACTTCCCGAGCTTCTTCGACATCGAACGACGCTCGTCGCACTCCGGGATCTTCTCCATATAGGTTGGGAACCCCACCCACTCCAACACGGGTACTAGATTCTGAAGCAGCTCCTCACAATCACCCTCAACTTCTTTGTCTTGAAATATGGACTTGAAGTTGAATGCACCAATTGAGCTTATGCATCTTTTGTAATTATCTAGTCAGTAGAAGATGGGAGTATCGTCCTACATGGCAAAGATGAATCTTCCAGTGATGACATCACAAATGCTTCCAAAACTAGAGGCCAAGTTCGACGAACTACGAGTATTAATGATTCAGATGATGGCTCCGTAGGATATGTAAACCTCCCTTCTTTTATTGCTAATATTACTAATAATCAACCACCAACACACACACCACACACACACACACACACACACACACCCACAATATATATATATATATATATATATATAGATATATATATATATAATATATATATATATATATATATATATATAATATAATATATATATATATATATATATATATAATATATTTTGAATCTCTCTCTCTCTCTCTCTCTCTCTCTATATATATATATATATATATTTTACATATATATATATATATATATATATATATATATATAAAATATATATATATATATATATTTTTTAGCCTAACCATGTCATTAGGATGATTTATTACCATTTTTAGCCTAGGGATAATTTAGTCATTTTGACTTAATTGAATTATTGGTGATTTGTTGAATGGGTGAATTCCAGTAATACTTTGACTTGTTGAGACCTAGTGGACTAGCCTAGAACCTAACCCTAGCTATGGAACCCTAGTCTAACTTAGGTTAACCTCATTTAGTCATTAGAAACTAATTTTAGAAATGAGGGGATTTGGTTTGTGCATTTAAGTCATGGTTTATGATTTCATGAAATGACTTATGCCTTAATGTTTTATTTGATCAAGACTTGGCCCATGGCCCATAACTAGAAGCCCTAACCCTAACCAAACCCTAAATGACCAGCTATTTAAACACTTATTCATTAGGGTTGCCTCCTTTTTATCATTCCTACACTTGGAGAAAAGAGAGGTAAGTTTTCCCTTTCCAAAAAATCCCATTTTATTCATTTGATCTCCTTTTTCATCCTAGTCTTTTGCATTGGGTTCTAAATTGAGTTTATGGACTGTTGGTGGAGAGTCATTTCAGTTTGGGATCAATTTGGAGCTATTGGCCATCAAGAAGAACACCCCCCATTTGGAGCTTTTCCATGCAAGTTGCACCAATAGGTAAAACCCTTTAAATTGATTTAAATTTCAGTTTTCTTTGCATGTAGGGCTAGATCTAGGAGTCCCCTAGCTGTCCCTGGAAATTTGGCACAATTCGTGTCGGTTTCGTGTCCGTATCGGACACGTGTCATAGTATGCATATAGGTGTTTGATGATATGTCACAAAGGGAATTTAATTATTATTTTTGAAAAGTATTTGAATGGAAAAATTGTTTTATATGTGTTTATTAATTTCGTGTCCTTCTGAGCATATTTCTGGACACGTTCGTGTCCATATTTAACACACACGCGTGCACGAGGACACCGTGCAGTCCCCTGCTGCTCGGGGTCGACACAGGACACGACACGGCCCCTCGTGACACGATTTTTGGTGGACACAAGGGGGCAACCTCTGTCACCACTCTCCCAAAATTTAGGGTGATTTCGTGGAGTATTCGCGAAGAAATCGCGTTCGCACGGGTCGCACACTGTCACTTCACGCACAGAATTTCCTCACTGATACGGCCTCGTATCGACACGTAGACACCACTTGGACACGGGACAGGCACTTGGACACGTCCCCCTAGTCTAGGTGAACACGTGTGCACGGCCACGTGTCTCCACGTGGCCTGTGTCGTGAGTTGGACACACGTGCACGCGTGCACGAGGACTGGATTCCTGTTTTTCTGATACAGTTCAGTGTTGGGTTTTGGACACATTCGTGTCCAGTTTTTTGGACACGAATGCATCCCTGTGACACATTCACATGTGTCCTTTGTGTTGGCACAATCAATTTGATGGTTTTTGGATTTCCTATGTGTTTGTGTTTCCTGAAAACTAGTTATTCTCTGATACTGTGCTGTTCAGAGTTTAAATAAGTTTACATATAATTGTTTGGGATTTAAATGATGATTTTAACTGTGTATATATATATGTAACCTGGGTTGATGTTAGTTCAATAGGTTTCATGAATTGTCTTAGTTTTTCAATGTGGGTTTCGAAAATTAGGTTCTTGATGGACTGTGCATAATCTGAACTTCTTCTTCTTCTTTTTGATATGAATGTTGTTCATGTACGCACTAATTTGAACTCTCACACACACTGTCAACTGCCACTTTCATTGCTGTTATCTGATAATAGCTCACTGGTTGCACACACACAGGCCATGCTCTTTGTTCTCACTGTTTGCACACTTTTGTCACTCACTTTCCCATATGTTTCACTCACACACACTGTTTAGCTGACACCTAGAACCTGTGACACATGACACCACATTGATTTGGGTTGGTTGTTGAATCATTTGATTTGGGTTTATGAATATGTGATACTTGTATATATATATAGGTGGAATGTTGAGTTGGATACCTGAGTTAGGATTGTATATGTGATGCTGAGTTCGAAGGATTAAGAGGAAGGGTGACAGGGACTTGTTAGCAGTAGAATGGATTGTGGTAGACAGTAGATAAGAGCCTTGGACAGCAAGTGTGTGTGTTGTGTGATATATATGTTGATTTATGGGGGTGTCTTGTGTATCCAGAACCTGGGAATAGAAGAGGGTAGCAGTGGCCTTGCAGCATCATTTCATGGCATTGTAGCCTTGGCAAGGCCTGAGATGCAACTGCAGTAGGCAGCAGAGGCTATAGCAGGACATTTCAGTGTGGCACTTGGCCATTTGGCCATTGTCTTACAGTTAGATAGGACTTTCTAGTATCCTAAGGTGGAGGTTAGTGTATAGCAGTTGTGTTAGCTCATGACCATTGCATTAGATCAGTCAGTATAAGTTTCTGCATATAGGATTTCATCTTTTTGAATAGCAGTCAATGTGATGTACTGCAATTCTCTTGTTCAAACAGTTGAACACCCTGCCTATCCTCTGTCCTGAAATTACTTCAGTTGATGTCCTGCATATGGGTTTTAATTGGGAAGGTTCATATGAATCATGCATTATGTATGTAGACCTACCTTCTATAAATGTGATATGGTTAGTTGATATTGTACTTACATAGGTTATAAGATGATTTGTGATATGATATATAATATACATACTATAGGGTTAAGTAGATGTATGTTTGGCATAGATACATCTATGTAACACATGTATTAAATTTGTAGGCCTACAAATGGGATGCATGTGTTATAGTACATGTATGTTGAGGTAAGGATAGCATGGTACTTGTAGAAGTTTAAGGTTGAGATTGGTATAGGTTTGAACTTGTTTGTTACCTTTAGCCTAAAACATGGTCAAATTGGAAAACCCTAGATTAGAGAATTGACCAAGTTGACTAAAGTTGACCAAACCCTAGAATTGACCAAGGTTTGACCCAAATGGTTCATGATTGACTTGAGTTGACTTAGAGTTGACTTTGACCTAGATTGACCTAGAAGTCATGTAGATTGCATCATAAACATCATTTATCTTGTTTTAAACACATCATAACCTGTACTGTTCTATTTAGGACATTGTGACTCCGGTGCAGACATCTGACCTTACACTACTCTTTTCAGAGTATCAGGCGAGTACATTCTCTGATAGTTCTCTCATTTATTTGCCAGTTATTGTATTTCAGTTCTATTTAGTTTTATGTGATTCTTTGATACCACACGTATGGATATTTCTGGATTCATGTATGCGACACACTCACCATGTTATCTGGCCTCTATTACTGGAATCACTGGAATCATTCTGGAATCTATTTCTGGAATCATCATATTTTGGCTGGACTCATCTCGATTCTCGTGTCGAATTCTGGATTCACTTGTTTACGGGGCGGAGAAATATTGAGTAAGACATGTAGACATACCCCAAATCTGGAATCTCCAACTGGAATCTACTGGAAGCATAGCCATCTCTCGCCTGATCAGTGAGAGGTGTGCCTGATTACCCACAGCCGTCTACATGTCGATCTCGGTATTTTAAAACACACTATTAGATTAGCTGGACTCACCTGGATTCTTGATCACTACCTAGAATCATCTGGTACTGGATTCATCTTGTATTAGAGTCATCTCGTACTGGATTATAGCATTTTACACTTGTTTTACATTACTGCCTGGACTCATCATGTTACTTAGTTCAGCTAGATTTATTTTACAGTCTTCATTGCCATCATTCTCCTCTTGTTTTAGTTACTTACTTTTCTTGTATCTTACTGTTTCTCCATACCATCACATGTATATAAACTGCCATATTCATCAATAAAACTGTCTATAACTGCTTTATAGTTTCCTGTCTTTTACTTGGGATTTTCTTGATGAGTTGTACTCGTTCCTGTCCTGACTGGACCTGTTGAAAATTTTACAGATGACTGCCCTGAGGACTCATGCCCTACATATTACTGAGGAGATGGCTTAGCTACCTATGGCCCCGACACTCAGGAGTGATCGGGAGTTTAGTTAGTCTGTCTTGATTTAGTTTTCCTGTTTAGAATTGGAGTTGTATATAGAGATTGGAGACTTGAGATGTATTTGAGATTGTTGAGTTGTTGTTATATTATTAGTAGTTTTGTGGTCTTAAATTCTTAGTTCATTTCTGTGTTTCTTATCGTGCTTAGACTGTGATTGAGATACACCATATCTTATACTTGTCCTCCGTTCGGAGTTGATCATGATGAGTACATTATATACTGCATGAGTTGATGGTTAGTTAGAGACTTAGAACAGCGTTCTACCGCCGACACTGCGGCGTAGGCTGGGCGCTGTTACGTACTCGTACCCTCACAGTGGGTGCGGGTCGTGACACGTTTTTAGTGGTGGCCCATGCAGGTCGAGAGTCGCATTAGTGCGATATCGTGGTAGTACGGCAACTTAGTTGTACTGCTGCGAGCCTGCGATAGGATTGAGAGATAGGCTTTAACAGAAAGGTACTCAATCACAGTTAGGACTACTTGAGAGATTCCTGGACGACCCTTGAGAATCTCATTATGAACTTCAAATTGAAAATCCTTTTCCTCTTGTTTTGATTCACCCTCACTCCTTGATGTTTAAAGGATCTTGGACTATTAACTTTCTTCATCATTATCCTTATATTTTGTCTATCTTATGTTGCTAATTTAGCGCCAGTTTTGCAAGCTGATCTTTCGAGCTTGATCATGACATATTTTATTGGGGGCCGGCACCCACTAACATATTGTCTAATCAGAACCGGTGCATGATGGTCTGATCAACCTATTGCACTTTGGTTCGCTTCTCATATATTATTCGACGTGGAGGGAGACATAGTTAAATTTGCCCTAGAGTCTCATCCACGACAGCTTGGCAACTCTCTCTGAATTATTTCCATCATCTATGAACCACGTATTGTACTTAATAGCATCGTCTTTGAACTCTCTATTGTTTTGCCTTTTGCATATTTCAGAAAGAAAAGGCACTGAGGTATCATGTTTAGTTTTCCTATCCGAAGGAAGAAATTGCCTTATTTCTATATCCTTGCATCATCCTTTAAAATATAATTCTTTGATCGTGACCAGTTGACCGGGTCATCCTCCTTGTCATCCAGTGTTTGGTGTCATATTCAATTGAATTAATTCAATTGTGACATGGATACCAAATCTTGGATACTCGTGCTCAGACTTCAATGGCCTCGTTCTCCATCCTGCCCAAACTTCAGTATATCCTGAAATTGATCAACTTAGATCGTGCCGGGACTAAATCTTCTTTATATATTGTGTTATTGGATTTCAATGTAATTGACACTCGTGCCTTAAACTTTCGATTTGATCATCCTTGGAATGGTAATCCTTCATAATTAATTCCTAGTTGTCTTTACCAGTTTCATATAGGATGGTAGACTGTCCCTTTGTACCTCCTTTTGAGGGAGCTAGGCCACCTGTAGCTCAGCACCAGAGGGGTGGAGCTTTTACGATGGCAGCCGAGGAGGCTGACGTTGCAGGTGATGGATTAGCAGGTTTGACCTTCTTATTCTTCTTTCCCACTTTTCTGTGTGATTCCATTAGTACCTGCCAGGATATCGCTGTGATTTGCTAGATAGTGTAGCTAACCCGATCGAGACTGTGAAATCACAACCAGTAGGATTGTGTTGCTTCGACCTTGATTGCTGGGGGTTTGACCTAGGAAGGGTGCGATCATTTTAATTTCGAGGACGAAATTTTTCTAAGGTGGGTAGGATTGTAACACCCAGTTTTTCAGATGAGGGTAATTTTGAAATTTTCTAATTTTAATTATTAACTATTGATATTTGATTCACATTATGATTTTTAGTGATTTTTAATAAATTTTAAAACTATTTAAGAATTTATTTTAGTCATGACTGGTGATTTTGATGTGCTGTTAGTGAAACCTGAGAGACTGCATGACCTAGAGCCTAACCATGTCATTAGGATGATTTATTACCATTTTTAGCCTAGGGATAATTTAGTCATTTTGACTTAATTGAATTATTGGTGATTTGTTGAATGGGTGAATTCCAGTAATACTTTGACTTGTTGAGACCTAGTGGACTAGCCTAGAACCTAATCCTAGCTATGGAACCCTAGTCTAACTTAGGTTAACCTCATTTAGTCATTAGAAACTAATTTTAGAATGAGGGGATTTGGTTTAGTGCATTTAAGTCATGGTTTATGATTTCATGAAATGACTTATGCCTTAATGTTTTATTTGATCAAGACTTGGCCCATGGCCCATAACTAGAAGCCCTAACCCTAACCAAACCCTAAATGACCAGCCATAGGGATCCCCACCCTATTTAAACACTTATTCATTAGGGTTGCCTCCTTTTTATCATTCCTACACTTGGAGAAAAGAGAGGTAAGTTTTCCCTTTACAAAAAATCCCATTTTATTCATTTGATCTCCTTTTTCATCCTAGTCTTTTGCATTGGGTTCTAAATTGAGTTTATGGACTGTTGGTGGAGAGTCATTTCAGTTTGGGATCAATTTGGAGCTATTGGCCATCAAGAAGAACACCCCCCATTTGGAGCTTTTCCATGCAAGTTGCACCAATAGGTAAAACCCTTTAAATTGATTTAAATTTCAGTTTTCTTTGCATGTAGGGCTAGATCTAGGAGTCCCCTAGCTGTCCCTGGAAATTTGGCACAATTCGTGTCGGTTTCGTGTCCGTATCGGACACGTGTCATAGTATGCATATAGGTGTTTGATGATATGTCACAAAGGGAATTTAATTGTTATTTTTGAAAAGTATTTGAATGGAAAAATTGTTTTATATGTGTTTATTAATTTCGTATCCTTCTGAGCATATTTCTGGACACGTTCGTGTCCATATTTAACACACACGCGTGCACGAGGACACCGTGCAGTCCCCTGCTGCTCGGGGTCGACACAGGACACGACACGGCCCCTCGTGACACGATTTTTGGTGGACACAAGGGGGCAACATCTGTCACCACTCTCCCAAAATTTAGGGTGATTTCGTGGAGTATTCGCGAAGAAATCGCGTTCGCACGGGTCGCACACTGTCACTTCACGCACAGAATTTCCTCACTGATACGGCCTCGTATCGACACGTAGACACCACTTGGACACGGGACAGGCACTTGGACACGTCCCCCTAGTCTAGGTGAACACGTGTGCACGGCCACGTGTCTCCACGTGGCCTGTGTCGTGAGTTGGACACACGTGCACGCGTGCACGAGGACTGGATTCCTGTTTTTCTGATACAGTTCAGTGTTGGGTTTTGGACACATTCGTGTCCAGTTTTCTGGACACGAATGCATCCCTGTGACACATTCACATGTGTCCTTTGTGTTGGCACAATCAATTTGATGGTTTTTGGATTTCCTATGTGTTTGTGTTTCCTGAAAACTAGTTATTCTCTGATACTGTGCTGTTCAGAGTTTAAATAAGTTTACATATAATTATTTGGGATTTAAATGATGATTTTAACTGTGTATATATATATGTAACCTGGGTTGATGTTAGTTCAATAGGTTTCATGAATTGTCTTGGTTTTTCAATGTGGGTTTCGAAAATTAGGTTCTTGATGGACTGTGCATAATCTGAACTTCTTCTTCTTCTTTTTGATATGAATGTTGTTCATGTACTCACTAATTTGAACTCTCACACACACTGTCAACTGCCACTTTCATTGCTGTTATCTGATAATAGCTCACTGGTTGCACACACACAGGCCATGCTCTTTGTTCTCACTGTTTGTACACTTTTGTCACTCACTTTCCCATATGTTTCCCTCACACACACTGTTTAGCTGACACCTAGAACCTGTGACACATGACACCACATTGATTTGGGTTGGTTGTTGAATCATTTGATTTGGGTTTATGAATATGTGATACTTGTATATATATATATAGGTGGAATGTTGAGTTGGATACCTGAGTTAGGATTGTATATGTGATGCTGAGTTCGAAGGATTAAGAGGAAGGGTGACAGGGACTTATTAGCAGTAGAATGGATTGTGGTAGACAGTAGATAAGAGCCTTGGACAGCAAGTGTGTGTGTTGTGTGATATATATGTTGATTTATGGGGGTGTCTTGTGTATCCAGAACCTGGGAATAGAAGAGGGTAGCAGTGGCCTTGCAGCATCATTTCATGGCATTGTAGCCTTGGCAAGGCCTGAGATGCAACTGCAGTAGGCAGCAGAGGCTATAGCAGGACATTTCAGTGTGGCACTTGGCCATTTGGCCATTGTCTTGCAGTTAGATAGGACTTTCTAGTATCCTAAGGTGGAGGTTAGTGTATAGCAGTTGTGTTAGCTCATGACCATTGCATTAGATCAGTCAGTATAAGTTTCTGCATATAGGATTTCATCTTTTTGAATAGCAGTCAATGTGATGTACTGCAATTCTCTTGTTCAAACAGTTGAACACCCTGCCTATCCTCTGTCCTGAAATTACTTCAGTTGATGTCCTGCATATGGGTTTTAATTGGGAAGGTTCATATGAATCATGCATTATGTATGTAGACCTACCTTCTATAAATGTGATATGGTTAGTTGATATTGTACTTACATAGGTTATAAGATGATTTGTGATATGATATATAATATACATACTATAGGGTTAAGTAGATGTATGTTTGGCATAGATACATCTATGTAACACATGTATTAAATTTGTAGGCCTACAAATGGGATGCATGTGTTATAGTACATGTATGTTGAGGTAAGGATAGCATGGTACTTGCAGAAGTTTAAGGTTGAGATTGGTATAGGTTTGAACTTGTTTGTTACCTTTAGCCTAAAACATGGTCAAATTGGAAAACCCTAGATTAGAGAATTGACCAAGTTGACTAAAGTTGACCAAACCCTAGAATTGACCAAGGTTTGACCCAAATGGTTCATGATTGACTTGAGTTGACTTAGAGTTGACTTTGACCTAGATTGACCTAGAAGTCATGTAGATTGCATCATAAACATCATTTATCTTGTTTTAAACACATCATAACCTGTACTGTTCTATTTAGGACATTGTGACTCCGGTGCAGACATCTGACCTTACACTACTCTTTTCAGAGTATCAGGCGAGTACATTCTCTGATAGTTCTCTCATTTATTTGCCAGTTACTGTATTTCAGTTCTATTTAGTTTTATGTGATTCTTTGATACCACACGTATGGATATTTCTGGATTCATGTATGCGACACACTCACCATGTTATCTGGCCTCTATTACTGGAATCACTGGAATAATTCTGGAATCTATTTCTGGAATCATCATATTTTGGCTGGACTCATCTCGATTCTCGTGTCGAATTCTGGATTCACTTGTTTACGGGGCGGGGAAATATTGAGTAAGACATGTAGACATACCCCAAATCTGGAATCTCCAACTGGAATCTACTGGAAGCATAGCCATCTCTCGCCTGATCAGTGAGAGGTGTGCCTGATTACCCACAGCCGTCTACATGTCGATCTCGGTATTTTAAAACACACTATTAGATTAGCTGGACTCACCTGGATTCTTGATCACTACCTAGAATCATCTGGTACTGGATTCATCTTGTATTAGATTCATCTCGTACTGGATTATAGCATTTTACACTTGTTTTACATTACTGCCTGGACTCATCATGTTACTTAGTTCAGCTAGATTTATTTTACAGTCTTCATTGCCATCATTCTCCTCTTGTTTTAGTTACTTACTTTTCTTGTATCTTACTGTTTCTCCATACCATCACATGTATATAAACTGCCATATTCATCAATAAAACTGTCTATAACTGCTTTATAGTTTCCTATCTTTTACTTGGGATTTTCTTGATGAGTTGTACTCGTTCCTGTCCTGACTGGACCTGTTGAAAATTTTACAGATGACTGCCCTGAGGACTCATGCCCTACATATTACTGAGGAGATGGCTTAGCTACCTATGGCCCCGACACTCAGGAGTGATCGGGAGTTTAGTTAGTCTGTCTTGATTTAGTTTTCCTGTTTAGAATTGGAGTTGTATATAGAGATTGGAGACTTGAGATGTATTTGAGATTGTTGAGTTGTTGTTATATTATTAGTAGTTTTGTGGTCTTAAATTCTTAGTTCATTTCTGTGTTTCTTATCGTACTTAGACTGTGATTGAGATACACCATATCTTATACTTGTCCTCCGTTCGGAGTTGATCATGATGAGTACATTATATACTGCATGAGTTGATGGTTAGTTAGAGACTTAGAACAGCGTTCTACCGCCGACACTGCGGCGTAGGCTGGGCGCTGTTACGTACTCGTACCCTCACAGTGGGTGCGGGTCGTGACAGGTGTTCCTCGACGTATTATCCATGATAACGGACCGCAGTTCGTCAGTCAGAAATTTACTCGATTCTGCGATGATCATCGGATCAATAATTTAGCTTCTACAGCATATAATCCAGCAGCTAATGGATTGGCAGAAGCTTTCAATAAAACGATCATCAAACTCTTGAAAAAGTTCGTTTCTTCCAATAAACGCAACTGGAGCGAGAAGCTTGGTGACGTTTATGGGCCTACCGTACCACAGTTCGCAATGCGACCGGATGTACGCCTTTCTCTTTAGTATATGGGTGTGAGGCTGTTCTTCCCCTTGAGATCCAGATTCCTTCTCTGAGAATTACAATCTCCAATGAACTTACAACAGAAAACAATGATCGTCTTCGACTTCAAGAATTGGAAGCTCTAGATGAAAAACGATTGTATGCTCAACAAAATATCGAGCTGTATCAGGCCCGAATCTCAAAAGCTTTTAACCGGAAAGTCAAAGTCAGAGCATATCAGAAGGGAGAACTGGTCCTTACTGTCAGACGTCCTATGACCATGACACATATGAGCAAAGGCAAATTTGACGCGAAATGGGAAGGCCTATTCGTAGTAAACAAAGTCTTCTCTAACGGAGCATACCAGCTTGCCTCTATGGATGGGAAAGTCATGATGATGCCTATCAATGGCAAATTCTTAAAGAAATATCATGTATAATATTTTCATCATTCCCCAGCAAATACAAAATTCTTCTCTACAAAAGTTATCTCGATATCGTTATCCCCAGAGGAAACCGATATTCTACCATGTATCATTTTCCCAGAAAATTTGATATCTTGTCTTATTAGATCCCCAGTGGACTTAATAAAGATCTTGTATAGAAAATCATGTCCATATTACCTCTGAATTTTCTATCTCAGTATGTATCATATTTTCTATTCTCTGAAAATGATATCTCGTCTTTTGATTTTCGAGTCCAAAGATCATGGAAAATAGAATCCAAAGATATCTTTATATCTGAATTCTGTTTTCTCTAATCAGTATTAAACTAAAATTATCTTTGGTTTAGTATCATGATAGAGTTACAAAGTTTATTTGTATATTCTATTTTATTGAAATATGTCATGTATTATTTACCTCTGAACATGTTTTCTATAAAAATATCATCCACAGAATTAAAATCAAGCCAAGATATTCATTTCAATCAAAATCAGAACATTGATTACAAATGGGTATCAAAACTTCAATACATGATAAATGTAAAAGATCTATTTAGGAGGAGTAATTATCTCCTGAATACGAACGATTACATTATTTATCTTTTCTTCATGAGCTTTCTTGATTCGCTCAGCTGTTTCAGCTCCAATCATCCATTGGTCATATTCCACAATAATAGAGCTACGGCGATTGGTCTCTTCAATCTGATTGGTTTGTATCAATTCTCGCTCTTGCTGTAAAACTTGACAGCGTTCAGCTGCAGATTTACGATCAGTAGCAATCTTTGATTGTTCTATTTCCATAGAGGCAATTTGCTCCTGAAGACGAGCTAGTTCTTCCCTCAACTTCCTAAGCTCTTCAGCTTTTGATGCTTCATCTTTCTCTAGGCACTCCATATTCTGACGAGTACTTATTATTTCTTCGTCTTTCGCCATTAACTCTTTGGAAGACTGAGCGAGGAATTCTGTCAGAGCAATGTGCTGAGCTTGAGCTTCATTCTCCAATTGAGCAATTTCAGCTGCAGTCAGGGAATTAATATCCTCCCTTTTCATCTTCCAATATTTATGGATGTTTGCTTCTAAGTCATTCAGGAGATGTTCAAATAAGGCACATTGGGTCCCATAACCAGCCTGTCTCAAAGCTGAAAGTGGAAAACTAGTCGCCTCTCGAAGACTCGAAAAGGGCATAGTCTCATCCTTCATAAGTCGTCTGGAGAATGTATCCAGATACGAATAAATAATATCTGAATACATCCCCATGATCTTTGCTATCCCTGTATCAAAACCGGGAGTCGCTGCAATAGTAGGGGAAGGAGCAGGAGGAGCCTCTATTCTTGGAGCTGAAGTTAGTACTTTTGGAGAACTCGGCAAATGTGAACTCCCCTCACCCACATCAGTTTGAACAAGTGGGGCTTGAGTAGAACTCATAGCCGGTGTAGTTTCTACAGCTGTTGGAATCAAAAAAGCATGATCAAAACCAAAAGACAATAAAGCAGAGACAAGACAAAACTCTGATGAATAAAATATTACCTGGAGCTGGTTCATATTCAGTTTCCTTCGGATCATTCAGCCCGGCTCGTAGTCTGTTCAGAGTACTTTCTGACACGGGATTTATTTCACTGCTTCCCACCCCAGAAGTACTCGGAACTTGAACTTCTATATGCCTCTCCGGCTCTGGTGTCAACCCTGAGTGTTGACCAATGGTCTTCAGTGCATCAAATGGTGTTTTAGACGGTGATTCATCGTCAATCTCCATGTCTTCTTCTCCAGAAGAATGAGACGACGGTTCATAGTCAACTTGTTCGCTCTCTGAAGCATCAGCAATTGGTTTGAGAGAAGTGGCTTCCTTCACTGATTCTCCCGAAATCAGTAAGTCATTAGCTGTTTTAGTCTGATGCTCGGCCTCTACCGCAGGTTGACTAATCTCCTGCGTATCATCGGCCATTGGCGGGATCGATCCTATATCAGAAGGCATGGATGACCCAGCAGGTTCAGGAATATCTTCTTCAACAGGTTCTGCCTTTACAGAAAAATCAAAAGCAGCTTGTTTTTCTGAAGCCAATCGCACAGCACGATCGGTGGGACTCTCTGCATCGAGACAAATTACGGATTTAGTTTTTGAAACTATCACTTTCCTTCCTATTCTTTTTGTGAATGGAACAGTAGGATAATTGTCTTTTGGATCACTACCTGCTTTATCAGTATCTCTGACTCGATTGGAAACAGGAGAAGTCCCTGGAATGATAATTCCTCCACGATTTCGAGTCTCTGCTCGAGTGACTCTTTTTGGGGCAGGCCCAGCAGCACCTTTGCCCCGTTTCCTCTTCGGGGTATTATCAGCAGATATACTTTCTTTAGCATTCCCGATGGGTACATGTAATGGTTGATGAAGGTCATCAGAGAAGAAAGTTTCTAGAACTTCATCATCAACTTCATCGGTAGCCAAAGGATCATCTTGATCATGGCAATCTCTAGGCAAGGCTGATTTAGTTGATTTCTTTTCAATATGAATAAAGCTTCTACCTAAGATGCTGAATTTTTCATCAAAGGTATTAGCTGATACATAGAATTTGGCATAAGACGCCAATATTCTAGCTCCTCTCTGATAGGTGACCGGATCTGGCATGGAAAAGATAGCCCCTGTACCTTTAGCAATGTAATATATCCTAATATATCCACGCTCTGGCACCATCAATCAACCCGCCTTGATAACCAAAACACGTCGTTGCATTGCCTACATGCAACTGATCGTAACCAAATTGCCGAGCAAACCTGCTCGGAAGATATGGTTCTAGATAAGTGATGTTGTCACGACGGCAGATTAAATAAGATGGTCTGATCCTCTTCAGCCATTCATGTTGAACATCATCCAACTCATTGCCACCAATGCCATCAATCAACCTTCCAGGCATGGTCTCATATCCAACAGGTGGAGGAACACAAGTGAAGCTCCATAGTTCTCCCCTGTTTAATATAGTCCTGCAATCTGTCAAAGTGTCATATTTCCACTTTGGTGTGTGACTGTATCTTTCCAGAAAGGTGTCATCTGGTCTAGCCATCCCAGCACTCATAAGAGATTCGAAATGCAGAAGTAGCCATCCAAATAAATATGTAAAGGGCATTTCTACCCGAGGAAAGGATGTAAGGGTCTTCCTTGCCAATTCGAACATTCTATCTGTGTATGCCCTTAATCCAGCATTCAGACGACATGTCATCGCTGTCAGTAAATCCATCTTATACCCAAAAACCAGACGGACTGCTGCGAAGACAACTCCTCTGTGCATCCTGTCTGCTGAACAGGTGCCAGGAACTATAAATTTTTTCAGCCAGAGAGATAAATCCGGCCAGATGACCTTCAGCAGATAATTCTCGGCTGCCCTGCTTAATATAGGTCTCAAACCTATCACCGGCTTTATAAGTGCCTTCGTCTTCCTCAATGACAATGTCGTCATGAGTGGTATCCCGGATGAGCCTATCAATCTCAGCTTGATTCAGAGGTTTAAATTCATCGACATACTGCTCAGACTTCTTTTTCTTTTGAACTTCATCAGTACGGCCTTGAAATAAATAGGCCATCCATTTGGAAGAATAACAATTAGAATCTCCTTCTCCACCTTGTCCTTTATAAAATGCCTTACAAATACTGTAATGGCACATCAATTCTTCAAAGACATGAAGAACCAGTGGGTTGGCTTCGGAGATCTTATTCATTTCATCAACGAAAGGGATATACTCTTCATATGGCAGATCTGCTGTTGGCAGTTGAGAAATATATGCCATTTCATGAAGGGCGAATCCCATTTCGCCTCTTGGGGTCATGAAGGTGCCGGTACGGTAGTTATACCTCTCCGCTAACGCCAAAAACAAATCCGGGTTTGGCCTGAAACCATAGGCAGTACACTTAATGGCATCATATAGGCCTATCACCTGTAACTGTTCACCAAAATTCTTCAGAATCCATTTCACAAGAGCAGTCCATCTGGTATTCTCCGGATTTACCAGACCAGTCAGCCTCATAGACTGTTTTGGATAGATGGCATTTTCCAGTTGAGCAAATTCGTTTGCAAAAATTGGGACTCTGACTGGCTTCAGCAGTGCCGAGTCCTCAGGAGGGATGGTGGCAGGTAGCAGTCCTCGCAGAGATGTGACATGTGGTTCAGTACCACTGCGGAATCTTCCTTGACGATATCCTATCCACCCAGCCTTTGCTTGTCGGGATGGAGTGATATCCCACTTCATCTGTCTTTGACAACTCGCATAAAATAAACGAGCTATGTTGATGCTTTTTGATAAACTAGTCAAATACATTGGCTGATTTACATCACCATCTCTATAGTAACAGTATGATACTTTGTCCAGAGCAGGCTGAGAATTCATGTCAATAGCATCTCCGAAAAGAAATGCTGGCTTCGAATGGGTAACACCATCTACACTTTGTAAAGGCAGTCCACTCATCAGGTTCAGCAAAGTGTCATTTTCTTGATTGGTCAAAAGAGCTATTCTTGTAGAAGGTCCATCGAATTGGGGAAAACGAACATGTGATAAGTCACTTCTATAGTTATTTCCCACACATCCTTCAAATTATGCCTCCTGAGCCAGAATATCCACTGCAAAAGAAGAATAAAACCTTAGTAATCTTCAACATCAAAAGATGACAAAGTTCAACATACGCTCAGTTTTTCTTAAGCGTATGGCAGATTCAAAGTTCAGCATACGCTCAGTTTTCCTTAAGCGTATAGAAGATTCAAAGTTCAGCATACGCTCAGTTTTCCTTAAGCGTATGGCAGATTCAAAGTTCAGCATACGCTCAGTTTTTACTAAGCGTATGGCAGACTCAAGGTTCAGCATACGCTCAGTATATCCTTAGCGTATGACAGACTCAAGGTTCAGCATACGCTCAGTATATCCTTAGCGTGTGGCAGACTCAAGGTTCAGCATACGCTCAGTATATCCTTAGCGTATGGCAGACTCGAAGATCCATATACGCTCAGTTTATTCTAAGCGTATGACAGATTCAGAGATCATTTCTTACGCTCAGTTTATCTTAAGTGAATGATTTTAAGAGTTCAGTTTATGTTCAATTTGAGCGTATCAGTGTATGGTTGACAAGATGATCATCAAAAACATACGCTAACACAGGAGTTAGCGTATCTCAGTGAGACAACTCGCCATAGCATATTCTTTCAAGACAGCGTATTTTGATATTTCTATCAAAAATACGCGTATCATACAGAATATGCTCCAAACATATTTTTCGTATAAACAAAAAATATGGGATACGGCTAAACCCTAAAGAGGGAAGCGTATTTTCTGACGTATTTGACCCTAAAAAGGGGATACGTTTTATGATTTTGTTCTAACCAGAGCCCTAAATAGGGGATAGTTACAGTTCATCATCATCATCCTCACCATAGAGAGGCTTCAATGGGCGTTCACTTCGTCGAACGCGTTCATTGGTAGTCTTCTTAGCAGCGACGGCGGCGGGCTGAGATGACTCCGCAGGAGCCTTCCCCTTTTCCTTCGTAGCAGCATCAACCTTGGGTGCCATTGATAAAGCTTGAGTCGAAGAAGAAGAAGAAGTTGAGTCTTGAGTTTCTTTTTCTCTCTCGAAGATGAATGCAAAAGTAAAGAAATAAATTAGGTCTTGGAAGACCTATTTATAGAAGAAAAGAAGAAGTTCAAACGGCGGATATGCTTTAAACAAAATCCCTAAAGATTTGCACTGGAAGATAACAAACTTATGCCAGCGTGTCAGGACTTATTCCCACTTTAAGTTCAAAGTAATTTCGAACTTTTGAAATTCATAAAGTTTGAAAACTTTGAAGGGGGTCTTGTAGGGTGTGAAAATTATGACACGCTGACATAAGACTCAGTCCGAGTCATACGCTCAAAGCCATACGCTCAGTCCAAGTCATACGCTCAAGGCCATACGCTCAAAGCCATATGCTTAGTACAAGTCATACGCTAAAGGCCGTACGCTCAGTAAATATTTTATTATTTCCTGAGATGACAGCACAACATGTATTTAATAAAGGATGAATCTGACACTTCGTCTTTCGTGCAAAGACAGCTGCCCCATGAAGATTAGCCGTCGTATAGGTTTTCGAGAAAAATTTTTGTCTCTTACGAGGACAGCTCAGCAGCCATCATAAATAAAAAGCCATCATTACTGTCATTTCTGACAGTCTGTCAGCCATCATATCTGCAGCACGACGCTCAAGAAATATTTGTCAGTATTTGAAGATATGGCGTATTTGAGAAGATTGAGAATAGCCACGTGTCTACTCCCTCAATCTCATACGACTCCTTCCCAATTAAGTGAGCGTATGGATCTCATACGACTCCTTCCCAATTAAGTGAGCGTATGGATCTCATACGACTCCTTCCCAATTAAGTGAGTGTATAGATCTCATACGACTCCTTTCCAATTAAGTGAGCGTATGGATCTCATACGACTCCTTCCCAGTTAAGTGAGCGTATGGACCCCATATGACTCCTTCCCAATCAAGTGAGCGTATCAGCTTTATATGATCCAAGTCAGCGTATGCAAGACATGTGCCTTCAAAAGCTAGCGTATGACTCTTCTTTAAAGACAGCGTATCACAGCAAAGGCATCCAGGATGACTTTTAATGTACAGTCAACACACGTTCTCACGTGTCCTGTACTCAATTACTCAGTTATTCAGAAGTTATGCAACGTGGCATCCATGCCACCAATCTCTCCTAGATATATTCTACTACTCTCAACCGCACTCCAAGGTGTCTTCACCAGAATTCGCCACGCGTCCCTGCAGTTATACACACGTCAAGTAACTGACTGAGCGTATGCTTCAGAACAGTTATCCAGAACTCTATAAAAAAGAGTTTCTTCATCTTCATCACACTAGAGTCAATTTCAGAGAGAACAGAGAGATTGCCCAGTTGCTGTCCAAGTTCTTCGAAGTTCGAGTTTTCTTCATCGCATCGTCCAAGGGATAAAGTAATCGTCTTCTAGATTAGATTCCTACAGTTGTAATTTTCTCAGATACAAAATAAATAAAGTGAATTTATTTATGGAAAACAAAGACTCCTCCAAAGACACCGCAGCTCAATAGTGTAGCGGAGCACATGAACAGGACATTGATGGAGAGGGTACGATGTTTGCTATTAGAAGCAAATTTGCCAGGCATCTATTGGAATGAGGTACTTTACACAGCTGCTCATACTATTAATTTATCTTCTAGTGCTTATTTGTAGGGTAATGTGCCTGATAAGGTATGGTACGACAAAGAGCCATCATACAACCACCTGCGAGTGTTTGGTTGTAAGGCCTTCATGCATATACTGAAGGACGAGAGATCGAATCTTGAGCCAAAGACAAGGCAATGCATCTTTGTCAGCTACGACCGGGATAAGTTTGGCTATAGACTCTATGACCCCGTGGGAAGAAAGCTCAACAGAAGCAGGGACATGGTATTCGTCAAGGATCAGACTATGATCAACACTCAGGATTCCGAGATGCCTTCTGAGGCTGAGAAATTGCCTAAGTTAGAGTCATTTCGTTTTGAGCAGTTTCCAGAGGATATTGCAGAGGATCCAGTTATGGGGGATCCAGTATATGGAGTTGCTCCCAACCTTGATCATCAGCCTACTGATGGTGGTCAAGGTAACCCTTAGGAGGATAAATATGCCGGGGAGGTAGTTGCTGAAAGGGAAAAGGCTGTTGATATACAGCCAGCACCAGTAGTTATGTTGAGGAGGAGTGACAGAGAGCGTCAACCATCTATGAGATACTCATCAGATGAGCATGTGCTATTGACTGACGGGGGAGAGACTAAAAGTTTTACAGAGGCTATGGACGACAAACATAAGTAGGAGGAGATGAGTTCCCTATAGACCAACTCCACTTATGATCTAGTGCGGCTGCCAAAGGCAAGAAGGCTTTAAAAAATTGATGGGTGTTCAGAGTGAAGCAGACAGATGATGCTACTCGCCCTCGATACAAAGGAGGTTGGTAGTTAAAGGCTACAATCAGCGGAAAGGCGCAGATTATGATAAGATCTTTTTGCCAGTCGTCAAATAGTCGTCTATTCGGGTGGTGCTAGCATTAGCAGCCAGTTTCGACTTAGAGGTCGAGCAGATGGACGTGAAGATGACATTCCTCCACGGTGATCTTGTAGAGGAGTTGTACATGGAGCATCCAGAGAGATTCTGTGAGAAGGGCAAGTCACACTTGGTTTACCGGTTGAGAAAAAGCTTGTATGGTCTGAAGCAGGCTCCGATGCAGTAGTACATGAAGTTTGAGTCGTTTATGGAGGAGTATGGTTATGTACGGACGACATCAGATCACTGTGTATTCATCAGGTACTTTGTCGAGGATGATTTTATCATTTTACTGCTCTATGTTGATGATATGCTACTGGTGGGTCAGAATGCCACTAGGATAGCAGAGTTGAAGCGCCAACTGGGCATGGCCTTCTCTATGAAGGATTTGGGCGCATCAAAGACTATTTTTGGGATGGAGATCAGCCGAGAGAGGGAGAGAGTGTCCAAGTTGCTATACTTGTAAAAGAAGTACATTTATCGGGTACTTCAGTATTTCGGAATGGACGGGTCGAAAAAAGTGAATAACCTTCTTTCGGCTCACTTTAAGTTCACTAAGGAGTAGTATCCATCTACCGAGGACAAGAAGAAGATATAGAGCGGGTTCCATAAGCTTCAGCTATGGGAAGCCTCGTGTATGCTATAGTATGTACGAGGCTAGACATCACAGTTGGCACAGTTAGCAGGTATCTTTCCAATCCTGGAAGGGTACATTGGAGTGCGGTCAAGTGGATCCTACGATACCTTCAGGGCACTGCTGATTGGAGACTTTCTTTTGGTGGTGACGAGACAAAGTTGATTTGGTATAACAACGCTGATATGGTTGGAGATATAGACACGAGGCGATCGATTTTGGGCTATGTGATGATGTTTGCTGGTAGAACGGTATCATGGCAGTCGCGGTTGCAGAAGTGTGTTACATTATCGATGACAAAGGTAGAATATATTATAGCGACAGAGGCTTGCAAGGGGTTGCTGTAGATGAATAAGTTGCTGTAGAAAGTGGGGCTAAAGCTAGAGCAGTATACTTTGCTTTGCGATAGCCAGAGTGGCATTCACCTTGTGAAGAACCAGACATTTCATAGTCAGTCCAAGAACATTGAGACTCGATATCATTAGATACAGGATGTGGTTGAGAAGAAGGATGCGACGCTTGAGAAGGTCCATACTGATGACAATGGAGCGGACATGCTCTCGAAGGTTCTAGGAAGGGAAAAGTTTGATTACTGTAGACGGATCGTCGGGATGACAAGTTTCTCCACCCAGTTGTGAAGGAAGAGATTTATTGGAGTGGATGGGGTTCCCAACCTATGTGGAGAATACTCTGGAGTGCGACGAGCACCATCCATATGTCGGAGAAGCTCGGAGAGTGCATGGATCCTATTTTGGAACATATATGGTAAGGAAATATATGATTGGATTTTTATATTTACTTTAATCATATATTTATGATTGGATCCTTTATATAGTAGCTTTCCATATAATTGGGCTTCCAATTATGGTAAGCCAATTATGATTGGATTTCTATTAAATATATGATTGATGCATATTGGAAGTTTTCATATATATTGGTCTTCCATGTATAGAGTACCAAGAGCTTATAAAAGGGTGAAGCATGCTAGTTGAAAATCACCTCAAAAGAAAACAAGAGTATTTTTACAATATTTGAGAGAGAGAGAGAGAGAGAGAGAGGATTAAGGACAATTATGAAGGAGATACTGCTTCGAATAATTTTTTGGCATCTCTTGTTCTTCGGAGTCCGTAATCAAAAAGTTCTTTTTCAAGTGAGTTGTGGTGATCCGTGTTGGATCAGGAGGATCTTGTAGAGGGTGTATTCTCTTTATTCCATTAGTAGAGGTTCTTCTGGGTTGGACTTCGATCGTCCCGTGGTTTTTTCTCGTAAGGATTTTCCATGACAAAAATCTTTGTGTCTGTGATTGTGTTTGGCATTTTTGGTTTGTGTGCTTTTGCTCGGTTCTCTCGCAGGACTTTCTGGTTTGGGGGAACATTTTTCGCGCTTTGTTCCCAACAGTGTTATGAGGAGAGAGGGGTTCCGGATGCCGGCGTGTGTTAGTAAGGTGAGAAATGTAGCTAGAGTAGGTAGTTTTCTTTTCTCTGGCGGTTGTGTCTGTTGATATAGGAATGAGAGAGGGAGAAAGGGTGGGCTAGGAGTTAGGTTTAAGTATCGGATTCTCGGGCCGGATTGATAGTGGGCTTTAACGAAATAGAAAGAAAGAAAGAATAAAAAATAGCAGTAGCAGCCGGGCTGAGACCCATGCCAGTGGGCCAGTAGGCCAAACAATAGAGTAAAAAGGAAATGAGAAGAAAAAGAATAGTTAGCAGCAGTAATAATTTAGAGATGGGCTTTAGTCTGTGGTCTTTCAAGAAAAAAATGTATTAAAGCAACAGCAGCAGGACGGTAGGCCAAGTATTGGCATAAGGTTTTTAGAAAAAAAGAAAGAAAAGAGGTATTATTATTTAGGATTTTGTGCATTTGAGGTGGATTAGACTATAGAGATTTATATTTTGGAGAATGGTTGTTGGTTATAGGCTGAAGGAATATTGGCTCACTAATGGGGATTTAGTTGGGCCTAGATTATTTGACTTATATGGGAATGCTATGGGTCTTGGTTTATTGGGTTTAAGTTGAGCTTTTAGGTAATTATTAAGTAGTATAAATTAGAAAAGTTGATTAATTATTTTCTTGAGTAATTAGTTATTGATTAGTGTACTGGAATATTAGTCAGAGAAATTCTAGAATGTCCTAGATATTTGAATCGAATTCTATGTCCTATTGTTTTATAGGTGACTTAGAGTTGACTTCACTCTTCGGTAAAGAAAAGTACTCTGTATATACGTTTCTCAATATTAAATAAATACAATTTATTTTATTTCCTAAATCATATTGCGACACAATTTTCGACACGTATCATGACTCTTGTATCGCATGATTTTATTTAAGTCTTGAATCTTATTTGTTATGAATTTTTGAATCATGAATCAAAGTAATCAAGTTCCAAATCTTTCTTGATAAGAATCAATGACATCAAGTTCCGAATCTTGCTTGATATGATTTTCTGAATCACGGGAAAAGAGAAAAGGGAAAATACCGAGTAGATGTGTGGTCAATCCAGTCTAGTCCGAAGCATAGCTTGACATACACTTCACGTATGTCCAAGCATGATTAGTCCAAATCTAAACCTTAGACAACCATATGTCAAAACAATATTTTAAATCACCTTGTTTACTAGTTGTGCATCCTTGATTCTTTGTCCGACTTCGTGACTAGTTTGTTCGACATCACAAAAGGTTGAACGAACTTTTTATTTATTGAACATAAAAAGACCTGTATATAGAGAAGAAAGTCCTAAACAATATATTCTAAGTACAAGGGGAAGAGTTTCTGGGAAAGTATGATGGTGGAGATCGAGCACTGCAGCGACTCCTTTATTTCGTTGACGATCTGACGACGGGTTGAACTTGCTCTGACTTTCTGATGCCTTTGATAAAACTCTAGGGTTGCCGATTAAAAGGATGCCTGGAGCTAGAGATTTGATGTTCGGCGGTCTTTCCCTCTTTTGTTGAAAGAAAACTCCTTCTATTTACAGGAAAAGAGAGCACGTATACGATGTGCATTAGGGTTTTAAGATATGAAGAAATCTGCTTGCATTGTACGGTACGAACTTCTGCGATGCTGACATGTGGTGGACATTGAGATTTCCCTCAATCAAGATCTCTGGTGGTTATCAAAATAACCAAATGAGGAGACACGTGGCGTGTGTCGATTTGCTTCTTCAGATGCAGCTGAGTAAATCTTGGGATTGCATCTCAGATTTGGATTCTGATTGATCCTCGTCTAATATTTAAATCAATTTGATAAGATATCAATCATGATTAACCCCAATCCTATCTTTGAGAGAGTCGGTTTAAGCAAACCAACTGGGTGGAACCATGCTTCCTCCGCCTCTAGCGAGGTCTGAGTACTGCTGTACTTCTGGGGTGATGAGTAGACCGTTCTTCTGGAGACAACGGAGCCTTTGTGCTTTCAGGCGACGAGTGGACTATGCTTCGAAGACGATAGAGCCTCTGTGTGTATGAGCGATGAGAAGGCTGTGTTTCGAGCGACAAAGTTACTATGCTTTAGGGCGACGAGTAGGCTTGTGCTTCAGGTTGACGAGGTTACTGTGCTTTTGGAGCAACAATCGGACATGTGTTGGATGCAATAGTATTTTCTAAGTCTCTGACGAAAGGTAGTTGAGCTTCTGGGTCGGAGTAGAGTGTTGCGCCCTTAGAGTTGAGGTGGTGTAAAAACATCACTAGTCTGCGCCTGAGGTTGGCGCAGAAATGTAGCTGTGCCACTGGATTGAAGGCATTGGCTTTGAAGTCATCTTTTAAAGAGCACTGGATGACCGCTCCTTAATAAACGACTCCCTCTTAATTGCCACCATCACTTGGGGAATTTCAATGGGTCCTAGGATAGTCTAGGACTTAGTTGAATGAACTTTATTTAATGAGGTTCATCGTGCTGAGTCCTAGGTTCATCCCATTAATATGGAAACTTTGACCGTCGGTCATGTGACCTGCATTTTGGACCACTCCCGCCTATATAAAGGGAGAGATTCTTCTGAAGAGACACGACTTCTTCTTCTTCTTCTTCTTCTTCTTCTTCTTCTTCTTCTTCTTCTTCTTCTTCTTCTTCTTCTTCTTCTTCTTCTTTTTTTCTTCTTCTTCTTGTCCTTCAACACCATGCTGGATCCATACTTAGCTTCGAGCGGCGGTTGGCCTTGCCTAAGTCGGATTTTGGTTAGGATTCCTTCGTTCAAAGGGGCTATGCCTTCACAGAAGAACTATTGATGAGCCTCGGAACGTGCTGGAATGCTTCTCATGAGGAGTTCGAACCTGGGCGACGCCTTAAAGATCTTGGAGGTCCTGACAACCTAGCTTGTGGGTCGATGGCCAACCCAGAGAGCCACAGGTTGTGCTCTGCTCTGCCCATTCTGGGCTTTGTGACCTGCTGTGCCTTCTGGAAACCCGAGCCAATAACTGCTTCAGGAAGTTGCTCACGTCAGCCGAGTAGCTGATGTGTTTTTGGATGGTTGCACCCATAAGAAAGTCAGAATACGCTTCAATGGAGATCAATCTTCCAGTATGCGTACCAAGAAGAAGGGGGGTTACATTTTGACGAAGACTAAATCCCTTGTAGACTCCTCTAGGCTTTGCTAAACCTGTAATCGATCCTTTGTTAAAGAATATGGTTGGTCCTTTATATGTAGCCTTGATGAATCTGTACTAGACCTTTGTAGACATGATAATAAAAGAACTTTCTTCCTTATCTTCTGCTTTATCTTTTTAACACTTTGTATACACATTTGTATTATTTGTGCTGTGGTGGAGGAATATTGTCAGCTGAGATTTTTTATACTTCTATAAGACCCCCTTCAAGGTGTCCCGAACTTGAGTCAAGCTCGGGATACTTTGAACAGAAGCATGACCACATGGCTCGAGCATCTGTGCTTGATAATGGGCTGGCATCACGCCTAGCCTTTGGCATTGATTGCCCTGAGCCATTATTTCATGGGAATGGCCATGACTACTCCTTGGCTAAAAAGTAGTTATGATCCCATTTTTGTCTTCACGTCTTCCGACGAGTCCTTTTGGAGTACATGATGTTCTAATAGTCTTCGAGATTTTGTGAGCTGTCGACAGGCTGTGTTGTTATTGGAGCCTCTTGCGTCTTTGCAGATTTTGTGAATCTTTTTCGAGGGAGTACAGAGTCACGACTTTCAGCTGTCTTCCGCTTGGGTCAGGTCGCTTTAATTGCTGCCATTTATCGTGGGAGTTTTGAGGAGTTGTGCCTTGGTCCAACTCGTAAGCCTTTGAGTTGATCGACACGTAGCCCGTGCTTGGATCATTCATATAGGCTATATAAAGGACTATTTATCTAAGAGAGGACTTAGCTGCCTTCCTCCATCATGATCCTGCTTGACCCTAACTTGTGTCCTAACGACCCTGAAGTTCGCTTGAGTCGGCCACCGGCTGCAGATCTTTCCGTTCAAAGAAGCTGTAAGAGAACTACTACTGAGTCTCGAGATATCTCCAAGCTCTGGGCGTCATGGGTACCGACGGTGTCTAGGATTTCTTCGAGACCCCGACTCCTGGATTTGGATTGATTGCCAATCCGAGGAATAGCAGGACCTGCTCCTGCAGTTCTGTCGGCCATCTGGGGACGGGAAGTTATATACTGGTGCTTCATCTCGGCTTAGGCCAACAGCTGCTTCGGGCAGTGGCTTGCTTTGACAAGAAAGTGATCCGCTCTGTCTCTGCCGCGTTCGCGCTACTGTGAGCTGTGCTGAAGTTTCAGTTTCTTGCCTCTGTGTATGTAAATACGAAGAGTCTGTAGTATGTCTTTGTAGCCACATGCTTCTGTATAAGTACTTTTATGTCTCTTTATTTTTTTGTCTTTAACGAGCTCAGGTGAAAGGTTTTCTAGCCCTTGATAACCATGACAAGGGGTCATCATAAAAGACATGCTTAACTAGAGGTAATATGAACGTGGCAGGCATAAGCTTTTCTAGGATGTAGAACAATAATTCAGAGGTAGTATGAACATGAACTATTTTCTAGAGAGCCATGATAATCATAGGCTCAATCCAGGAGAGGGCGATTACTCAGAGGTAATATGGACATGGTAGCTGTAACACCCATATCTAAGAACACGTATTTTGATTAAGCCTGCATGTACCTTAGATCTGTATTTTATTTTCTCAGATTCTGGCCTGTAATTGTATTTTTGGCTCGACTTGCAGATTTTGGTTTTCTCATAAAAATGGGTTTTGACATGACTTGGTTTTATTTTGTGGACGAGAATTGGTTTGGTTTGGTTCAACATGCATTTGGAACACCTTAGCCTATGCTTCACCCTCAACACAACACAACCACCCTCATTAAAACCCTACCAACCTTTTCTCTCTCCTCATAACTCTTTCATTTATTTTCTCCATCTCCTTCTTCTTCCTTCCTCTACACAACTCACCAACACCATAGGCAAGTGCACCTTGCCACCACTTGAGAACCACTTTTTAATTGTCCATTAGCTAGATTAGGCCATGGAGATCAACATTAGAACTTGACATTTTATGACTTGGAGTCTCCTTTGTTCTAGATCTAAGTTTTCTTTATTTTCAGATTTACATGGTTTTGATCTATTTTAGTTGGGTTTTTGTGGGTTTTGATGCTTCCATGTGGAAGAGAACTCAATTTTACTCAAGTTAGAACTTTGAAAATCTAGATTTGGCTTTGAATTGACCAAGATATGAAGAATAGAATTTTTGGTGTTCTTGATGCTTGCTCTCGGCCTGGAGACGAAGACTGCAGCCTGCGCTCTTTAGCGTAGTGCTGGACTGCGCATCCCCCTCTCGGCCGGCGCTCTTTAGCGCAGCGCCGACCGCGCAGCTTGCCCCTTGGCGAACTGCGCTCAACCTCATGCGCCATCCATCCATGCACAGTCTGCCCATGCGCCATCTGTCCCTGCGAACTTGACCCCTGTGCAGCTCACCCCTGCGCAGTTGGATCCCTGTGCACTTGGTTCCCTGCGCACTTAACCCCTGCGCACTTAGCCCTATGCGCCACCCAACCCTGCGCCCTGTGCCCCTGCGCACTTGGCACCCTGCGCAGCTGACACCCTGCGCAATCCAACCCCCCCGACCCCTTGCGCAACCCATTGACTATTGGAGTTTTGGTTTTATTTCTTTAAGCTTGGCTTCTCTTTTATTGATTGGAGTTTTGAGATCTTGTTTCACCAGCACGACTACCTTGACTCAAGACGATCTGACACGATTTTCAGTATTTGCTATGACTAGTACGATTTTGTGATTTCTGTGATTTATGATCCTAGTACTTTTGATCTTCTTGACAGTGACCCAATGGGGTGCACTCTTGACTTGTAACCTAATAACCTGATAGTGGCCCGTGGCGGCGCACTCTTGACTTGTAACTTGACTTGATGCTGTTGCGACGGCTAACTTGACTTGTATAATCAAGCTTGACACCGTGGGTGTTCCTGTTTGCTTGCTTGTGCAATCCACTTGTCTTATCTTGCATCATGTCTAGGACGTGACTCCCTGGTTTCCCACGGTCAGGGATTCGCACTGAACAAGGATTAGGCTAATGACTAGTTCTAACTATAGTTTATGGAGAATTTCTAGTCACAGGCAGTCTCGTTATCTGGGCGCTTTAATTGGACTTGTAGCTTGCCGACGAGTAGAGCACATTTCTAGCACACTGTCATGTGTTGCACCCTCTAAGTCACCTAAGGGTATATCGTCTCCTGGGCGATGTACTCAACCATACTCTCAACCCGCGGAAGGATAACTGGATAGTCTGCAGGGCTTGGGACTAAAAAATTCTCGCTTGCATCTTGTTAGTAATTAGGCATGTGATAACCCTAGTTAGTTAAAGTAGTAAGCCATAGTAATTGCTTGGTCGCTTGTGAATGTATTGTGTCCATCCTGTCTAAGTCTTGTCTAGCCCTGTACCCTGGTACTCTTGAACCTGAATGTTCCACTTATCTTAACAATAAATGGGTAGAGACAGAGTACTATTCAGGCGAAGGGTTACAACCCCGGTCCTTGTTTGGTTTACGGGTTGTAATCTGGCTCCCGGAGTAGTCTCATGCCCCTAGTCGTTTATTGTCCTGCTGTACTTTTATTACTTGTATTTTTCTTCCAATTTCTTATGTTCTGATATGCTGGCTTTGTTCTTGTTTCGTGGCCTCCTTTGTGGCACTTGCTCTTTTTCTGGGGTTTGACCCAGCTGGTTTTGTGTGGCCAGATTTCGGAGCAGCTCCCGAGGATCTACCGAACCTCCAGCCTGATGGTGGCAACTAGAATGAACCCGGGCTACGAGTGGATTTTCTATTTTATTTCGCTCACTCTATTGTAAATTATTCTTTTGAGGCGTTTAGCCGACGAGCACCTGTTAGCTCGATACACATTTTCTTACTGTCTGCCTACGGGCTGTAAACATGATTAACAAATCCTAGGGTTGATCACGTATGACTTAACTCTTGCTAGTCCTTGCATTTTGTACGACTAGCTCCATGATCAGCTGATATGTAATATTTGGGACGCCTTTTATTGTATATTTGCGTGATCAAACATCTTGTAATTATATTACTTGCTTGAGATTGAGACAGTAGGCTTGACCTTAAAAGACTGTTGGCTTGTAGTAAACCCTCATATCTAGACAGCCGTGATCGTATAGCGAGATGGACTTCATTTCAATATACGTAGCTGGCTATGTTCGCCCCCGCTCTCCAGTATTATGGTTTTGGGGCGTGACATGGTTTAAGTGGTGGCCCATGTAGGTCTTGGTATTCAAGATATGTGAGGGTTTACCAGATAGATGTCTCAATCATTACTCTTCCTTGATCTCCATTCATATCCTCTGCATCTCTGGAATCTTGACCTGATCACATGCTTGTATTATTGATCTGTCCTGGTCCTTCCTTATTGTTTTTCCTGTGTCGTCTTCTTCAGCGGCACTGCATCTGACCCCGCCGGTCAGCAAGATGGAGCACCTCCCGTGGACCAGCAACCAGGAGATCATGCCCAACACTCCGGAGTAGCCTCCAGAGTTGAGCCTCCCGGAGGAGAGCCCCCAGTTCAGCCCGTTCAGCCTGCCGAGCCGGATGATGGCACTTTGGTAGGTCTTATCAGGACCTTGATAGCTTCCCAGGATCGTCGAGGAGACGCCTTGCACCAGGTAGTGGCGGATGCTTTGACCAGAGGCGGTCATCCAGGAAATAGCGCGGCCAACAGCTTTAAGCGCCTGAACCCTTCCTTCTTCGACGGCAGTGAAGATGCGATTGCCGCGGACGCTTGGCTTCAGGATACCGAGGTAGTTCTGGAAGCAGCTAGAACACCTGAGAATAAGAAGGTGGTTGTGGTACGACTACAGTTGCTGGACTTAGCTCGCAGTTGGTGGGCGACGCAAGCCATGGGATTAGTGGCACCCATTGCTTGGGCAGTATTTAGAGAGAGATTCCAGACGAAGTATTTTGATGCTGTGGCCCGGTATGACCTACAGACGAGATTTACCAACTTGAAGCAAGGAGGCAGAACAGTCGACGGTTATGCATCTGAGTTTTCTAGACTCAGTAGGTTTGCCTCCACCTTGGTGGCAACCGAGTTTGATAGGGCCCAGCGGTTCCAGCAGGGACTGCATTTGGAGATCTTATTGGCAGTCGAGCAGTTCAAGCACCAGACGTTCGATGCAGTATTGAGGGCAGCTAGGAGGCATGAGTATACCTCCCAGAGGATCGTGGATAGGACCGGAGGTAGGAAGCGGTCCTACAGTCAGATGCACCAATCATCAGCTCCAGCCCCGACAGCTAGGAGTTTGACCATTGGAACTCCGAGGCGGGCGGCCTCAGTAACGTCGGTTCAGCATTCAACCCCGACGTACCCGCAACAGCAGAAGCATACTTTCGCGATAGGATATTCTTATTACGGGAAGCCAGGGCACGTGGGGGCAGATTGTCGCAGGACGCAAGGATTGTGCCTGGCTTGTGGAGCGACAGATCACAAGATAGGAGCTTGCCCGAATAGGGGTAGTTCTTCCTTTTCCAACCTAACCAGTCCATCGGTTAGGGGACCAGCACCTATGCAGCAGCAGCAGTACCCGAGGCCCTTATTGCCTCAGGCCCAGGCGTTTCATCAGCAGAACCAGCAGCAGTTTACCCAGGCCCAAGTGCAGAGCAGGCAGAGAGGTTTCCAGCAGAGGGGACCCGCAGCTAGAGGTCAGGCCATGATGATAGCTATGGAAGAAGAAGTTGCACCAGGTGAGGTAGTGGCAGGTACTGTTATCGTCAACTCCTCTCCAGCATTGGTATTATTTGATTCTGGTGCATCGCATTCATTCATGTCTGCACAATTTGCGACACGGATAGGATTGGAGCCTGAGTCATTATCAGTAAGGCTCAATATACTTACTGGTAATGGTCTTGTGGGAGTAGATCGAGTGTTTTCCTCGTGTCGGATCGTAGTTAGCGGTAGAGAGTTCCCCGCTAGATTTATAGAATTCCCTATGGCAGACTATGATGTAGTCCTAGGCATGGACTGGTTGAGGAACCAGTATGTTAGGATAGACTGCCATGTTGGCAGGGTTATCTTTAGCATTCCAGGCGAGCCAGAGTTTTCATTTTCCAGAGGCACAGTGGAGCCATCTTCCCCAGTATTGCGGATGGCAGTAGCAGCAGTACAGTTGCCCCGGATAGTTGAAGAGTTTCCAGATGTCGTCCCAGAGGAACTTCCAGAATGCCGCCAGAGCGGAAGATCGAGTTCACTATAGACTTGATCCCCGGGACAGCACCAGTATCAGAGTGAGTCTACAGAATGGCGCCTTCAGAGCTAGAGATTTTGTACAAGATGATTGAAGAACTCCGGACCAAGGGATTCATTCGTGCAAGTGGATCGCCTTGGGGAGCCCCGATGCTTCTTGTAAAAAAGAAGGATGGTACGTCCAGGCTATGTGTAGATTATCGTACCTTGAACTCAGTGACAATCAAGAACAGATACCCTCTCCCGAGGATAGATGACCTGTTTGATCAACTCAGAAGGGCTTCAGTGTTCTCGAAGATAGTCCTGCGATCAGGATAGCACCAGATCAGAGTCAGAGAGCAGGACATCCCGAAGACAGCGTTTAGATCGAGATATGGGCATTGGGAGTTCCTTGTTATGCCCTTTGGAGCGACCAATGCACCGACCGTATTCATGGACCTCATGAATCGCATTTTCATGCCTTACTTGGATCAGTTCATGATCGTGTTCCTAGATAATATCCTGGTCTACAGCAAGAGCGAAGCAGAGCACAAGCAGCATCTCAGAATCGTCCTTCAGACGCTTAGAGAGCATCAGTTGTACGCCAAGTTCAGTAAATGCGAGTTCTGGCTCGATCGTATTTCGTACTTGGGTCACATCATTACCCGAAGAGGAGTGGAAGTGGATCCCCAGAAGATTGTGGCTATCGAGTCATGGCCCGTACCTAGTTCAGCGGTAGAGGTTCGCAGCTTCCTTGGATTG
This sequence comes from Iris pallida, assembly GCA_029216955.1. Taxonomy (NCBI): domain Eukaryota; kingdom Viridiplantae; phylum Streptophyta; class Magnoliopsida; order Asparagales; family Iridaceae; genus Iris; species Iris pallida. The sequence continues at coordinate 37,917 of JANAVB010031427.1, forward strand.
ACCGGCTACTTCCGGCAATTCGTTTCGGATTTTGCAAGGATTTCAGCGCCGATGACCCAGTTGACCAACAAGGATGTGCAGTTCGCTTGGACAACGAAGTGTCAGGAATCATTTGAGAAGTTGAAGAGAGGTTTGATAACGGCTCCCATTCTCACACTTCCAGATGGGACCGGAGGATTCACAGTTTATTGCGACGCTTCAGGCAGAGGATCGGGGTGTGTCTTGATGCAGCATGGGAAGGTAATATCTTACGCATCACGTCAACTTCGTGATCATGAGAAGAATTACCCGACCCACGATTTAGAACTGGCAGCAGTAGTGTTTGTACTTAAGTTGTGGAGACACTACTTGTACGGAGATAGAGTAGAAATATTTACTGATCACAAGAGTCTGAAGTATGTTTTCACCCAGACGGACCTTAATATGCGGCAGAGAAGATGGCTTGAGCTATTGGTAGACTACGATGTGGATTTGCAGTATCACCCAGGGAAGGCCAATGTTGTAGTAGATGCGTTGAGCAGGAGAGCCGGAGTTTACCTCCTAACGGTGCAACCAGAGTTATTGGCAGATCTTCAGAAGATGGAAATTGAAGTGGTTCTTCCTACCAACGTGGCGTTGATGGCCAGTCTACAGGTTCAGTCCAGCATAGTTGAGAGGATCCGGATGGCGCAGTCTACAGATTCTAAGCTTCAGCGGCTCAGAGCAGAGTGTGAGGCAGGAAGAAGGCCAGAGTTATGTATCCATGAAGATGGTACACTTCGGCACGGTACTCGTCTTTGTGTACCCAGTGGAGATATCAGACATGAAGTCATGGCAGAAGCTCACAGTTCACAGTATTCTATTCATCCCGGTGGCACGAAGTTGTACCGAGATATTCGTCAGCATTTCTGGTGGAATGGCACGAAGAGGGAGATATCCCGGTTTGTCTCTCGGTATTTGGTCTGTCAGCAGGTTAAAGCTGAACATCAGAGGCCCGTTGGACTTCTTCAGCCCTTGCCGATTCCAGAGTAGAAGTGGGAGCATGTGACCATGGATTTTGTGACTGGATTGCCTAGATCCCCAGCTGGTCGAGATGCTATTTGGGTTATAGTTGATAGGCTCACGAAGGTGGCTCATTTTCTTCCATTCAGAGTTGGGCAGTCAACGGCTCAGTTGGCAGAGATGTACCTCAGGCAGATTGTCAGGCTTCACGGTGTGCCCGTCAGTATTACCTCGGACCGAGATTCGAGGTTTATGTCACACTTTTGGCGTAGCCTACAAGAGAGTTTGGGAACTCGTCTCCAGTTCAGTTCGGCATATCATCCGCAGACAGATGGTCAGTCGGAGCGTACAATCCAGACCCTTGAAGACATGTTGAGATCTTGTACACTTGACTTCGGTAGTTCGTGGAAGATCACCTGCACCTGGTGGAGTTCTCGTACAACAACAGCTTTCAGACCAGCATCCAGATGATACCATTTGAGGCTCTGTATGGTAGGAAGTGCAGATCCCCGCTAGCGTGGGATGATGTTGGAGAGAGGCAGATGCTTGGTCTAGAAATAGTTGCCCAGACAGTTGAAGTGGTCAGAAGGATCAGAGATCGTCTTCGAGTTGCCCAAGATCGCCAGCGGCATTGGGCCGATGCTCATCGGCGTCCCTTAGAGTTTGCTATCGGCGACCATGTATTCCTTAGGATCTCGCCTAACCGCGGCGTCATTCGTTTTGGCATGCGGGAAAAGCTTAGTCCTAGGTATATAGGGCCGTTCGATATCCTGGAGCGAGTAGGAGATGTATCCTATCGTCTTGCTCTTCCGCCGTCGTTAAGTGAGGTGCATGATATATTCTATGTGTCCCAATTGTGACGGTATATCCCGGATCCGAGCCATATTCTAGACCATTCAGAATTGGTTGTTGGTACCAACCTTTCGTATGAGGAGAGGCCCGTGTCTATATTGGACCGGAGGGAGAAGATACTCAAGAACAAGACTATTAACTTAGTCCGTGTTGCTTGGGGTCATCACTCTCTAGGTGAGTCAACGTGGGAGCGTGAGGATGACATCCGATCGCGGTATCCCGACTTGTTTGACTCGTAAGGTATAATATCTTCCTTATGCCTTATGCTCTTCATTCCTTGATTGCATGTATGATTGTATGATTGAACTACTTAGTGTAGTTGTTGGTGCTTGGTATAGCTTGTCCTTGTCTCTCTGGCCTCTTAAATTAAATTCCGAGGACAGAATTCTTTTAAGGTGGGTAGAGTTGTAACACCCATATCTCAGAACACGTATTTTGATTAAGCCTGCATGTATCTTGGATCTGTATTTTATTTTCTCAGATTCTGGCCTATAATTGTATATTTGGCTCGACTTGCAGATTTTGGTTTTCTCGTAAAAACGGGTTTTGACATGACTTGGTTTTATTTTGTGGGCAAGAATTGGTTTGGTTTGGTTTGGTTCAACATGCATTTGGAATACCTTAGCCTATGCTTCACCCTCAACACAACATAACCACCCTCATTAAAACCCTACCAACCTTTTCTCTCTCCTCATAACTCTTTTATTTATTTTCTCCATCTCTATCTTCTTCCTTCCTCTACACAACTCACCAACACCATAGGCAAGTGCACCTTGCCACCACATGAGAACCACTTTTTAATTGTCCATTAGCTAGATTAGGCCATGGAGATCAACATTAGAACTTGATATTTATGACTTGGAGTCTCCTTTGTTCTAGATCTAAGTTTTCTCTATTTTCGAATTTACATGGTTTTGATCTATTTTAGTTGGGTTTTTGTGGGTTTTGATGCTTCCATGTGGAAGAGAACTCAATTTTACTCAAGTTAGAACTTTGAAAATCTAGATTTGGCTTTGAATTGACCAAGATATGAAGAATAGAATTTTTGGTGTTCTTGATGCTTGCTCTCGGCCTGGAGACAAAGACTGCAGCCTGCACTCTTTAGCGCAGTGCTGGACTGCGCATCCCCCTATCGGCCGACGCACTTTAGCGCAGCGCCGACCGCGCAGCTTGCCCCTTGGCGAACTGCTCTCAACCTCATGCACCATCCATCCATGCGCAGTCTGCCCATGCGCCATCTGTCCCTGCACACTTGACCCCTGTGCAGCTCACCCCTGCGCAGTTGGCTCCCTGCGTACTTGGCTCCCTGCACACTTGACCCCTGCGTACTTAGCCCTATGCGCCACCCAACCCTGCGCCCTGTGCCCCTGCGCACTTGGCACCCTGCACAGCTGACACCCTGCACAATCCAACCCCCCTGACCCCTTGCGCAACCCATTGACTCTTGGAGTTTTGGTTTTATTTCTTTAAGCTTGGCTTCTTTTTTATTGATTGGAGTTTTGAGATCTTGTTTCACCAGCACGACTACCTTGACTCAACACGATCTGACACGATTTTCAGTATTTGCTATGACTAGTATGGTTTTGTGATTTCTGTGATTTATGATCCTAGTACTTTTGATCTTCTTCACAGTGACCCAATGGGGTACACTCTAGACTTGTAACCTGATAACCTGATAGTGGCCCGTGGCGGCGCACTCTTGACTTGTAACTTGACTTGATACTGTTGCGACGGCTAACTTGACTTGTATAATCAACCTTGACACCGTGGGTGTTCCTGCTTGCTTGCTTGTGCAATCTACTTGTCTTGTCTTGCATCATGTCTAGGACGTGACTCCCTGTTTTTCCACGGTCAGGGATTCGCACTGAACAAGGATTAGGCTAATGACTAGTTCTAACTATAGTTCATGGAGAATTTCCAGTCACAGGCAGTCTCGTTATCTGGGTGCTTTTAATTGGACTTGTAGCTTGCCGACGAGTAGAGCATATTTCTAGCACACTGTCATGTGTTGCACCCTCTAAGTCACCTAAGGGTATATCGTCTCCTGGGCGATGTACCCAACCGTACTCTCAACACGCGGAAGGATAACTGGATAGTCTGCAGGGCTTGGGACTGGAAAATTTTCGCTTGCATCATGTTAGTAATTAGGCATGTGATAACCCTAGTTAGTTAAAGTAGTAAGCCATAGTAATTGCTTGGCCGCTTGTGAATGTATGGTGTCCAGCCTGTCTAAGTCTTGTCTAGCCCTGTACCCTGGTACTCCTGAACCTGAATGTTCCACTTATCTTAACAATAAATGGGTAGAGACAGAGTGCTATTCAGGCGAAGGGTTACAACCCCGGTCCTTGTTTGGTTTACGGGTTGTAATCTGGCTCCCGGAGTAGTCTCATACCCCTAGTCGTTTATTGTCCTGTTGTACTTTTATTACTTGTATTTTTCTTCCAATTTCTTATGTTCTGATATGCTGGCTTTGTTCTTGTCAGTTCCCACACGTCAGTAACGTCCATACGTGCCTTTCGATGCGTATAGCGCTCGACCACGTTGCCCGGTTGTCGGGACGTACGCCGTATCAAATTTTTTTTAGAATTTTATATAAGTTTAAAACAGTTTTTCGTCCAACTTCAACGTCAATTTACTTTTTACACGTTAATTGAAACAACGATCCAGAAGATGCGTTGCAATCTCGGTTATGTTGTCTTTTACTGTTTTTAATTAGTTTCTACAAAATTTTAATACAGAGCAAGAAAATTGGCCAACAAATTGTCGTTTAGAATTGGTTTTAACAGTCCAGAAAAATAAATTTTTTTGCTAACTTTGGTTCGATTTTTCAAACCAGTTAGATGGTCATGTCAAAATCCATCTGGAGGATCTCGAATAGGGTCAAGTCTACTTTCCAAAAAATCTTACGGATCGAAAATCGGTGTTACGAGCAAAAAGTTACGTCGTCGGGAAGTAGGGTACCTTGAGTGGAAAAACTGCTCCGTGGATGACAAGGGGCTGAATTTCGATGCTCCGTTCGTCGTGCACACAACTCTGTTGCTGGTGAAACGAACTCATAGACGAAGATGGTATGTTCTGTCGTAATTTTCGTTTTGGGAGTCTAGGGTTTTGAGGTTTGTGGAAGAAGCTATATATATAACAAGTTGGGTGAAAACCTAATACTACTAGGCTTACTAATAAAGCCATGGGATTTGCCCCATGGGTTGGAGTTGGTTTAGGCGCTGCTACAGCAGCTAAGGCAGAGGGGGGCCCGCCCACTTTAAGTGGGTAGGAGTTTTTATTATTTTTTCTTTTCTTTTCTTTCCTTTTTCTTTTCTTATTCTTTTCTTATTCTTTTTCATTTCTTTCTTTTTATTTATTAAAAATTCTTTAAAAAAACTATTTCTCTATTCTATTTTTCTATTTTAAAAATCTATTTTCTATTTTTATTTATTATTACTAATTAAAAACTCTTTTCAATAATTCAACATTTTAGATATATTATATACACATATAGCTCCACATATATGTATATATAAATATATACACCTTAATAAATCAACACGTACATACATATATACATATAAACATACACCCATACTATGCATTAACTTAAGTATTTGTTATTACTATTATTTCACACTCCTAATATTATGCGTACATGTATTTTAGCACAAATTTCTACACAAAACTAAATTTAAATATTTTAATGAATTAGGGGGTTTACATCCTACCCAACTTAAAGAAATTTTGTCCTCAAAATTAAAACTACGGTAAGGGGGGTCGAATGCAAATACAAAATTTTAAGGGGCTAACGCATGAAAGTCGTCCTTTGGTTTTTTAACAAATGAGGATAGTTGTACAAGGAACCCTGTTGGCTTAATTTTTATAGGGTAAGTGTTCTTGGTTCAAGGCTCTACCCCACTTATAGAAGTTGGTATCCGTGATAAACGTCGTTACGAGCCTTCTGAGAGGGGCTAAAAGGTACAGGGGTTTCATATTGAATGAATCCACCTCGAATTTAAACTATATTGGTGGGGTAATATCTCGTAGGATTAACTTATACTATCTCTGCTAGGCTATGGTAGTCTAGAACAAGTCCTAACTCGAGAGGTTGGGCTAGTTCCGAATCGAATTGGTTAGATAGGTGCCGTAAGTCAAAAATATGCCTCCCATGGCTTTTGTGTACAACTGGCAGATAGGGTCTCAATTGAGTATCACACTCGGGCAGGTGCATATTGGGCTTCGAGTAGATCACAATCATATATCGTGTCAAAAGTTCTGAGTTGAGTTTAGTTCTCAAATTGAAGCCGAAAGGTTCGTCGGTATTACGGTAAGGTTTATAATTAGCCCCTTTTTTCTCAAAATCGTATCATAAAAATAGAGTATAAAGGGACATGTTTTAGTGGGACATGATATGTCTACATGCAGGTGGACTCGTATAGGTCTTGCAGATGGAATTTGTTGGAATGTAGCAGTTGGTCTTGTGCTCCGAATCTAAATGCCACGGTCAGGGACCCAAAAATGTTCTAAATAGAAAGTGGGAGTTCATGAGGCACTAATTATCGTTCTAACAGAAACCACTTATTCTAATCAATAGGCAATCCTAGTACATTCTAAATTCTACTGGGGCTTTACGATCTATATCCTACAGTAATTCATTTCTAAAAGTTAACAAAGACACCGCTCTATGGTTTAGTGGAGTTAGAAAGATTCAAGTCGGAAGGTCATACCTCAATTTGTTGAAGAATATTACACGATGTACTAGGATACGAGATATGATAGATATGAGTTAAGTTTTGAAGACCGTACTTTGAGTCCACCAGATGTCAATGATTGTATGAATATATCTTTCCTGTCTATAGATGGTATGATGAACTGAGGAGGATATTACGGGTCTATCTTCCCTCATACGAGCATCTGACTTTTCAAAATCTGTAAAAGCGAAAACAATAAGTTTTCCAGGGAGAGAGGATCAAATACGAATATAGGATTCCAGAGGCATTTAAAATAGAGTTGTCAAGGCAGTTGCGGATGAGAACCTAGAGCCATCTATATCTTAATCTACGTAGGATAAGCAAATAAAAGCGAACCAACTGTAGTTCGAGGTTTAAGAATCTAAGCCGTATCCAGTGTTCGTGCTTATACAATCGTCTTACTGTCTGATTTTCTCTGGCTTTGGCTAAACTTATGATGCATGGATATGATAATAGGGAATATGAAAATTAAAATCATACCTGCTACAACTTCTCCTTCGGTTTCCACATTCTCCACTGCTAACGAGAAGGCATGTCCGTAATTCTGGCCGGGATTCTGAACTCTAGTCCTGTCATGCTGCACTGGCTGGGTGGTAATGGTGGGGGAGGAGCTCCTACTGTTGGTGCTATAAGCTCAGACACCTGTTTTTCGGGTCGGGGTACTGGGAGTGTAAGAGCTGTCGGCCTCGGGATCTGTCGAGCATATCTATCGCCTACTGCTCTGGACAATCCTTGACCATATGCTGGCTGGATCCACACCTCAAGCACCATCCATGATGGATCCGACAGTCTCTCTGGACATGTCCTTCCTTCCCACAATAATGGCAAACGGGCTTCTGATATGGTGTGGGCCTCTGCGGGTACTGTCCTGTGGGCCTCCGGATAGGTCCATCTTGTGTAGCTCTAGCCGGTGCGACTACTAGTGTATGGCGTCTCGATGACTATTGCTGCTCCTTGCGAAGAATCTTCTGGACACGAGCTTCTTCTAAGACATCTAAATGGGAGACTCGAGACTGTATAGTCGTAAAAGACTTGAGCTCTGGTGCAAGCCCCTGATGGAATCTTCTCGCCTTTTCTAACTCTTCGGGATCAGTTCCGTACCAAATCTACTCAGGCGATTGAATCTGAGTCGTACTCATCAACTGACATGTTTCCTTGCTTCAGATGAAGGAACTGATCATAGAGACCGTCTCGAACATGAATATGGAAGAATCTTTTATTGAAAAGATCGTAGAACTGCTTCCAAGTGATCCTAGTGCCTAATCTCCTTTCTTCCGCCTTCCACCAGTGGTGAGCATTATCTTCTAAAAGTAGGTCCACTGTTGTCATCCAATCATGTGCTGGTAATTGCGATGCCTTCAGTAGCTTCTCCGTGCTAATAAGCCATGCCGACACCTCTAGTGGCTTCTCAGTACCTCTGAAGGACTTGGGGTTCATATCTATAAAGTTCTTAATAGAGCCTTCATAAGGATGCAGAGCCGGTATTGGTGCCAGTGTCGGAGGTGGAGGTGGGGCCTAGTCAGCACCGTCATCATGCTCTGCCTCATCAACTCAGTCTGTTGCCACTGAGCCTGCATCATGGCGTACATGAACTGAATGGTAGGGCTCCCATCAGTCAATGGTGGAGGCATCTGAGGGCCCGACTGTGGCTAAAACCGCTGAGGGTATGGTGGTGGTGACAGGGGCACATTCTCTCCTGGTGGTACGGTAGTGGTCTGCCCAGTCTGGCTGACTGGGGAAGCTTATGTCTCATGGTGTATCATCGTCGGAGTCGTAGTAGGCTGCGACTGTCCCGGCTGGTACGAGGTTATAGGGGTCATCGGAGGATTCTGTTCCTCTAGGGTGGCCGCATCACCAAAGGTGATGGCCAAGGTGGAATTGCGTTTGCTTCTTAGATTCATACTATTGGCACGAGAAGGAATATGATGATATTCGGAGAAGTTAGATATGAGGTAATTCAAGTAATCAAAGGAATTTGAAAAGATTGGAAGTCAAGGAAAGTAGTAGTTCTGGATGAGATACTATTCCTATTCCTATATGCAGGCTTGTTAGGCACAGTTATGTAACCCAACAATACTTTCGGACCTGCATGGGCCACCACAAAAACATGTAACGTCCTAGTCCCTCAATACTTAGGACCAAGTACGCAACATGCTAGCTGCACATATATGAAGAATACTCCAATATATGAAATCCTCGTATACGTACATAAGCTGTATATATATATAATAAAATCACAGGCCAGAATATAAGCATCTAATCTCATCACAGCTCAACACAAAAGAAACAAGAGTCCAATAAATAATATATCAAAGATAGCCGGGTGGACATACCCACTCCAAACAGCTATATAAAATTGTTACAAAGATCGGAGTCCAACCTCCGCAAAATAGAAAGTAAATGGAAGAACATAAGATGTCCACTACATAGTCTCAATAATCCTCGAAGATAATAATAGAGCTAAATGTCAAAGAAAAATGCCTCGTCATCCATAAAAGATGGATCCAATGCCGCTCCGTACTCATGTGGGAAATCGTCTAACCCTGGAGAGATAACCAGGTCCTCAGAGGGACGTAACAAGATACAAGAAATACCATACCTTATAAACTGTGATATATAATAGAAAATAAGGGATGCATACAATAGGGTACCTAACCGTACTATAGTGAATATGCAATAAAGAACAATCCTTCACATATGGGCACTCGGACTGTATAGCAGTGGCATCGTCCCTTCCTTTGGGAACTAGTCGTCTCTGTCCATAACATTCGGCGAACGTCAGAGGGAATCAGTAAGAAAACGTCCATAATGCTCCATGAACGTCAGAGGGAATCAGTAATAGTAAGGTGAACCTACGTCTCCAGTGGAGCATCGGGTACAATAGAAATTAATATGTGGCCATACATCAAGGAACTGTTCTTCCTACCCCATGCCTAGTGGAGTCACATCCATGACTCATATGACCCACTAGTAACTGCCAAGTCCACTAGCATGCAATTCTATTGGCAGTTACTCCTAACCGTCGTACGCCTCATAGTTATCGGTGGCCGGCCGACTACATGAGTACGTGTCCTATATGTGACTCACAATACATGGTAAAGTAAGTGTCAAGGCCGTATGAGATATACCAATACCTCATCAACAATGGGTGGTCACTTGGCAAAGTCGATGCAAGAGAGATAAATAAAAGCAAGAAAACGACCAATAGAGTCGCTTGCACCCAAGTGTGACTTGGACGCACAGTTTTATAATAAAAAATAAAAATACTAAAAATAAAAACTGAAAATAAGAATATATAAATCACAGAGTAAGGTGGCAAGGTATTTGCCTGATGATGCAAAGTGGCAAGTCCAGGAAATCACAATGTCAGCCAAGAAATGTCACAATCTCCAAACAACTCCGGTTGCAAAAACAAACATCAAAATGTACTCGGTGTATAAGATATACCTAGGAAATGCCTGTCAAAAAGTCTAATTCTGGAACAGGGGCAAAATCGTAATTTCAGATCAAAATGATGTCCGTCGTTGGACCCGCTTTGCACCGAAATGAGTGCCAAATTCTATGGTCTCTAAATTAGTCAAACTATATGTCTATGAATTCAGTTTGAGGAGAGGAACTCAACGGTATGTCCAGTTTTGGATTTCGATGAGTCGCGTACAAAATTGTCCATTTAAGTGGGTCGCGGGCCCGCCAAAAAGGGGTTACGGTCGACCTTCTCAGAATCGAACCAAACTTGGCACACATGAACAAAATTTTGATTCGGACCTGTTGGCACAAGTTTCATCTCAATCTGACGACTGTACACGAAGTTAGGGTCAAGTTTGCAAATTGGCGATACGGGGGTATCTTGACGGATACTGACTGATTTCGTAGCGCACACGCGACGAATCTGAGTTTCGTCAGTTCTCACATGTCAGGAACGTCCATACACGCCTTTCGATGCATATAGTGTGCGACCATGTCGCCTGGTTCGTCGGGACGCACGCCGTATCGAGAAAATTTCAGAATTTTATATAAGTTTAATACAGTTTTTCCTCCAACTTCAACATCAATTTACTTTTTGCTCGTTAATTGAAACGACGATCCAGAAGATGCATTACGATCTCGGTTATGTTGTCTTTTACCGTTTTAAATAATTTTATACACGTTTTTAAGGTACAGCAGGAAAATTGGCCGACAAGTTGTCGTTTTGAATTAGTTTTAACAGTCCAAAAAAAAGATTTTTTTGCTACTTCGGTTCGATTTTCGAACCAGTTAGATGGTCATGTTGAAATCCATCGAGAGGATCGCGAAGAGGGTCAAGTCTACTTTCCAAAAAATCTTACGGATCAAAAATCGGTGTGTAGTGCCCCGAAATTCGTGATACGTATTTTATACGTGATCGTATTTCTGACCAGTATTTTTCATTTTTCTTGACCAGTTAAGTTGTGGTATATTTCATACTTAGCATTGTAGTTTAATTGTCATTTATCATTCCTGGATTAATTCTGATTAATGGAGCTTGGTTTTATTTGGATAGGAATTGGTTTGGTTTGGTTTATTATGCATTGGACCATCTTAGCTAACCTCCACCCTCAACACAACTTATCCTCCCCCATTAAAATCCCCACCTAACACTCTCTCTCCTCATTATTTTTCTTCCATTAATTCTTCTTCTTCTTCCTCCACACAACTCTCCAACCCATTAGGCAAGTGCATCTTGCCATTAAATAAGCACCTCTTTTTATTTGTTCATTAGCTAGATTAGGACATGGAGAACAACATTAGAACTTGGAATTTTGTGATTTGGAGTCTCCATTGTTCTAGATCTAGGTTTTAATTATTTTCGGATTTACATGGTTTTGATCTATTTTAGTTGGATTTTATGGGTTTTTGATGCTTCCATATGGAAGAGAATTCAATTTTACTCAAATTAGAACTTTGAAAATCTAAATTTGGTTTTGATTTGGCAAGGTTGTGAAGAATTGAAGTTTTTGGGTTGGGTGTTCTTCCTCTCGGACAGAGGTAGGAGAAGAACATAGCCTTTCCCTCTTGTTGGCCACGCGGCTCCCGCGTACGGCCTCCGCGTAGAGCTCCTGCGTAGTGTTGCTTGCGTAGAACCCTTGCTTAGGGTCTTCTGCGTATTGCACCCTGCGTATTGCACCCTGCGTATTGCACCCTGCGTATTGCACCCTGCGTATTGCACCCTGCGTATTGCACCCTGCGTATTGCACCCTGCGTATTGCAACCTGCGTATTGCACCCTTGCGTAGCCCCTGCGTATGCTGGCCTGCGTACTGTGCATTGCGTAGTGGCTTGCGTACTGTGCATTGCGTATTGCTTGCGTACTGCTCACCTTGCGCAATGTAACCCTTGCGCAATATAACCCTTGCGCAAGACAACTCTTGCGCAGCCTTGTATGCGCAGTCTATACCCTGCGTAGCCCAACCTTTGACCCCCTTGTGCTACCAACTTGTCTATGATGAATTTGATATTTCATGATCTTGGCTCTTCTTTAGTCCTATTTTATATTAGTATTTTATTAGGTATTTTACGCCCATTTTATATCCTTACGCCTTTGGCATGAACTTGATTTTGCTTAATATATTGGAATGACTATTGTACATGGCACGGTATGACAAGGAACTAGCATGACTTGATAAGTGACCCATGGTGGTACACTTCTGACCTGACTAACCTGACTTGATAGTGGCCCGTGGTGGCGCACTCTTGACTTGACTTGTAACTGGTAACCTGATAACTTGATAGTGGCCGTGGCGGCGCACTCTTAACTTGACATGACTTGATAACTTGGCTTGACTTGTCTTGACACCGTGGGTGTTCCTGCTTGCTTGTGCAATCCACTCGTATTGTCTTGCATCATGTCTAGGACGTGACTCCCTGGTTCCCACGGTCAGGGATTCATACTGAATCTGGCTAGGTTAATGACTAGATTGATCAATTAGTTCATGGAGAATTTCCCAGTTACCTGTTGCCCCTTTGGTCCCCCTATATATATATACATGGGATTTGTTGCTATCCGTCGAGATGAGCGCACTTCCAGCCCGCCGTCGAGCGTGGTACCTTAGGACACATGTATCTTACTACAGTGTGTCTGCTATATCATGCTATCTTTTCCTTTTCTTGCTGGGAGCATTCAGGTAGTAGCAAACAGGTAACCGGACTTGGAATTCTTATTGCATCTTGTTAGTAATCAGGTCTGTGATAACCCTAGTTAGTTAAAGTAGTAAGCCGTAGTACTTGCTTGGCCGTGATTGATTGAATGGAGTCTAGTCCCTCTTGTCCTGTCCTGATCCTGTGCAAGGTCATGACATGACATGATTACTCGTGCCTTACCTTAATCATGTTTAATTGCAAGTCTTGAATTCGCGTATTTTATCTTGCCGATAAATGGTGGGAGAAACCAAGTTCCGTTCAGACGAAGGGTTACAACCCCGGTCCTTATTTGGTTTACGGGTTGTAACCTGGCTATTTGAATAGTCCCATGGTCATCTCATCGTATATCATCCTGTCATGCCTTTCCATATGTTCTGTCTTTTATCGATTCTGTACAAGATTTGTCTTTTATATCTAACTATCATGCCTTTTTCTTAAATTACTGTCTCTTATTATGTAATTATATTATTGTGCTGATTGCTGGCTTTTGTTCTTATTTCGTGGCCTCCTTTGTGGCACTTGCTCTTTCTGGGGTCTGACCCAGCTGGTTTTGTATGGCCAGATACCGGAGCAGCAGCAAAGGATCTACCTGCTTTCCAGCCCGATGGTGAACATTAGACGGAACCCGGGCAACGAGTGGGTTTTCTCTTTTTGTTTCTCCCACTGTATTGTTAACTGATATTCTTTTGAGGCGTTTAGCCGACGAGCACTTGTTAGCTCGATGCACTTTACTTCTGTCTGCCTACGGGCTGTAATCATGATTGGCAACTCGAGGTTGATCATGTATGACTTAACTCTTGCTAGTCCTTACATTTTGTACGACTAGCTTCATGATCATCTGGATATGTAATGTTTGGGACGCCTTACAATTGTATATTTGGTGGTCTGATATCTTGTTATTATTACTTGTTAAGATTGAGACAATAGCTTGATTTGATCCTAAGAGACTGATGGTTTGTAGCGTACCCTCACATAGCTAGACAGCCGTGACCGTATAGCGGGATGGTTGCCGTTCCGTTATACGTAGCTGGCTGTGCACGTCCCCGTTCTTCAGTATTCTGGTTCTGGGGCGTGACACGGTTTAAGTGGTGGCCCATGCAGGTCTTGTCAATCAAGAAATGTGAGGGTTTACCGGATAGATGTCTCAATCTGTACTCGCCTTTGATCTCCACTCGTAATTCTTATCTCCTTGGATTCCTGACTTGATAACATGCTTGCATCATTGTTCCATCCTGGTCCTTCCTTAATATCCCTGATGTCATTTGCTTCAGTGGCATCATTCGTTGATCAGCCAGAAGGAGCTCAGCCAGCAGCCCAGCAACAGCAAGAAGATCAAGATCAGTCCTCAGCAGCCGCCTCCCGAGCCATACCTCCTGGAGAACCAGTATCCCCAGTCCAGCCAGTTCAGCCAGCAGGATCAGAGGATGGGGCCTTGATAGGGCTCATCCGTGAGTTGATTGCGTCTCAGGATCGTCGAGGTGATGCCTTGCAGCAAGCAGTACAAGAGGCTCTGAACAGAAGTGGTCCTCGAGGGAACAGTGCGGTCAACAATTTCAAGCGCCTGAACCCTCCCTTCTTCGACGGCAGCGAGGATGCTATTGCTGCAGATGCCTGGCTGCAGGACATTGAAGTGATCTTAGAGGCAGCCAGGACCCCTGAAGCAGAGAAGGTGGCGGTGGTGCGCCTGCAGTTACTGGATCTAGCCCGCAGCTGGTGGGCTATGCAAGCAGCGAGTTTGGGTACGCCTGTCATGTGGGCGGTATTCAGTGATATGTTCCAGACCAAGTACTTTGACGCAGTGGCTAGATATGACCTGCAGACCAGGTTTAGTAATCTCAGGCAGATGAGCAGGACGGTCGACGGATATGCGGCCGAGTTTTCAAGGTTGAGTCGGTTTGCTCCCACCTTGGTGGCAACCGAGCTAGACAGAGCACAGCGATTCCAGCAGGGGCTCCATTTGGAAATCATATTGGCAGTCGAGCAGTTCGAGCACACAACTTTTGATGCCGTCTTGCGAGCAGCGAGGAGGCATGAGTACACTTCCCGAAGGATAACGGACCGGACCGGAGATCGGAAGCGGTCTCACGACCAGATGAACCAATCGTCAGCACCGGCCCCAGCAGCTAGGGCCTTGACCATTGGAGCTACGAGGACAGATTCGGTTACCTCCTTACGGCATTCTGCCCTGACCTATCCCCAGCAGCAGAAGCAGAAGCAGTCTTCCGCAATGGGCTGCACTCATTGCGGGAAGCCAGGGCACGTTGTTTCTGAATGTCGTAGAGCACAGGGGTTGTGCTTGGCTTGTGGAGCACCGGACCACATGATAGAATCTTGCCCGTTCAGAAACAGATCATCGTCGACAGTAACTAGTCCCTCGGTTATGGGACCAGCACCAGCACCAGAACCAGCTCCAGTTCACCAACCACAGCAGCTCCCGTTCCCGGGTCCATTGCCGACTCAGGCCAGGCCTTCCAGCAGCAGAGGCCTCAGCAGTTCGCCCTGGCCCAGGCCCAGATCCAGAATCGGCCGAGAGGTATATGTGTCCTCTCATCTTGCTTTCTACCGTCGTTATGAGGGCACATGTCATGTTCCATGTGTCCTAACTACAACGGTATATCCCGGACCCGAGCCATGTCCGATCATTCGAAAACGGTTATTGGTACCAACCTTTTTCGTATGAGGAGAGGCCCGTGTCCCTGTTTGACCAAAGAGAGAGACCTCAAGCGCAAGACTATCAGTTAAGTCCACGTTGCTTGAGTTCGTCGCTCCTTGGAGAGTCAAACGTGGGAGTGTGAGGATGATATCCGATCACGTTATCCCAATCGGTTTGGCTCGTGAGGTGTAATATCTTCCTTATGCCTTGCACTTCGATTCCTTGCTGTATGATTGTATGATTGATTGGTAGCATAGATTGCTTGCGATAGTATAGCCGTCCCGACATCTCTAGCCTCTTGATTAAATTCCGAGGACGGAATTATTTTAAGGTGGGTAGGATGTAGTGCCCCGAAATTCGTGATACGTATTTTATACGTGATCGTATTTCTGACCAGTATTTTTCATTTTTCTTGACCAGTTAAGTTGTGGTATATTTCATACTTAGCATTGTAGTTTAATTGTCATTTACATTCCTGGATTAATTCTGATTAATGGAGCTTGGTTTTATTGGATAGGAATTGGTTTGGTTTGGTTTATTATGCATTGGACCATCTTAGCTAACCTCCACCCTCAACACAACTTATCCTCCCCATTAAAATCCCCACCTAACACTCTCTCTCCTCATTATTTTTCTTCCATTAATTCTTCTTCTTCTTCCTCCACACAACTCTCCAACCCATTAGGCAAGTGCATCTTGCCATTAAATAAGCACCTCTTTTTATTTGTTCATTAGCTAGATTAGGACATGGAGAACAACATTAGAACTTGGAATTTTGTGATTTGGAGTCTCCATTGTTCTAGATCTAGGTTTTAATTATTTTCGGATTTACATGGTTTTGATCTATTTTAGTTGGATTTTATGGGTTTTTGATGCTTCCATATGGAAGAGAATTCAATTTTACTCAAATTAGAACTTTGAAAATCTAAATTTGGTTTTGATTTGGCAAGGTTGTGAAGAATTGAAGTTTTTGGGTTGGGTGTTCTTCCTCTCGGACAGAGGTAGGAGAAGAACATAGCCTTTCCCTTTGTTGGCCACGCGGCTCCCGCGTACGGCCTCCGCGTAGAGCTCCTGCGTAGTGTTGCTTGCGTAGAACCCTTGCTTAGGGTCTTCTGCGTATTGCACCCTGCGTATTGCACCCTGCGTATTGCACCCTGCGTATTGCACCCTGCGTATTGCACCCTGCGTATTGCACCCTGCGTATTGCACCCTGCGTATTGCAACCTGCGTATTGCACCCTTGCGTAGCCCCTGCGTATGCTGGCCTGCGTACTGTGCATTGCGTAGTGGCTTGCGTACTGTGCATTGCGTATTGCTTGCGTACTGCTCACCTTGCGCAATGTAACCCTTGCGCAATATAACCCTTGCGCAAGACAACTCTTGCGCAGCCTTGTATGCGCAGTCTATACCCTGCGTAGCCCAACCTTTGACCCCCTTGTGCTACCAACTTGTCTATGATGAATTTGATATTTCATGATCTTGGCTCTTCTTTAGTCCTATTTTATATTAGTATTTTATTAGGTATTTTACGCCCATTTTATATCCTTACGCCTTTTGGCATGAACTTGATTTTTGCTTAATATATTGGAATGACTATTGTACATGGCACGGTATGACAAGGAACTAGCATGACTTGATAAGTGACCCATGGTGGTACACTTCTGACCTGACTAACCTGACTTGATAGTGGCCCGTGGTGGCGCACTCTTGACTTGACTTGTAACTGGTAACCTGATAACTTGATAGTGGCCGTGGCGGCGCACTCTTCTTGACATGACTTGATAACTTGGCTTGACTTGTCTTGACACCGTGGGTGTTCCTGCTTGCTTGTGCAATCCACTCGTATTGTCTTGCATCATGTCTAGGACGTGACTCCCTGGTTCCCACGGTCAGGGATTCATACTGAATCTGGCTAGGTTAATGACTAGATTGATCAATTAGTTCATGGAGAATTTCCCACCTGTGCCCCTTTGGTCCCGGCCTTATATATATATACATGGGATTTGTTGCTATCCGTCGAGATGAGCGGCACTTCCAGCCCGCCGTCGAGCGTGGTACCTTAGGACACATGTATCTTACTACAGTGTGTCTGCTATATCATGCTATCTTTTCCTTTTCTTGCTGGGAGCATTCAGGTAGTAGCAAACAGGTAACCGGACTTGGAATTCTTATTGCATCTTGTTAGTAATCAGGTCTGTGATAACCCTAGTTAGTTAAAGTAGTAAGCCGTAGTACTTGCTTGGCCGTGATTGATTGAATGGAGTCTAGTCCCTCTTGTCCTGTCCTGATCCTGTGCAAGGTCAGACATGACATGATTACTCGTGCCTTACCTTAATCATGTTTAATTGCAAGTCTTGAATTCGCGTATTTTATCTTGCCGATAAATGGTGGGAGAAACCAAGTTCCGTTCAGACGAAGGTTACAACCCCGGTCCTTATTTGGTTTACGGGTTGTAACCTGGCTATTTGAATAGTCCCATGGTCATCTCATCGTATATCATCCTGTCATGCCTTTCCATATGTTCTGTCTTTTATCGATTCTGTACAAGATTTTGTCTTTTATATCTAACTATCATGCCTTTTTCTTAAATTACTGTCTCTTATTATGTAATTATATTATTGTGCTGATTGCTGGCTTTTGTTCTTATTTCGTGGCCTCCTTGTGGCACTTGCTCTTTCTGGGGTCTGACCCAGCTGGTTTTGTATGGCCAGATACCGGAGCAGCAGCAAAGGATCTACCTGCTTTCCAGCCCGATGGTGAACATTAGACGGAACCCGGGCAACGAGTGGGTTTCTTTTTTGTTTCTTCCACTGTATTGTTAACTGATATTCTTTTGAGGCGTTTAGCCGACGAGCACTTGTTAGCTCGATGCACTTTACTTCTGTCTGCCTACGGGCTGTAATCATGATTGGCAACTCGAGGTTGATCATGTATGACTTAACTCTTGCTAGTCCTTACATTTTGTACGACTAGCTTCATGATCATCTGGATATGTAATGTTTGGGACGCCTTACAATTATATTTGGTGGTCTGATATCTTGTTATTATCATTACTTGTTAAGATTGAGACAATAGCTTGATTTGATCCTAAGAGACTGATGGTTTGTAGCGTACCTCACATAGCTAGACAGCCGTGACCGTATAGCGGGGTGGTTGCCGTTCCGTTACGTAGCTGGCTGTGCACGTCCCCGTTCTTCAGTATTCTGGTTCTGGGGCGTGACACGGTTTAAGTGGTGCCCATGCAGGTCTTGTCAATCAAGAAATGTGAGGGTTTACCGGATAGATGTCTCAATCTGTACTCGCCTTTGATCTCCACTCGTAATTCTTATCTCCTTGGATTCCTTACGATAACATGCTTGCATCATTGTTCCATCCTGGTCCTTCCTTAATATCCCTGATGTCATTTGCTTCAGTGGCATCATTCCTGTTGATCAGCCAGAAGGACTCAGCCAGCAGCCCAGCAACAGCAGAAGATCAAGATCAGTCCTCAGCAGCCGCCTCCCGAGCCATACCTCCTGGAGAACCAGTATCCCCAGTCCAGCCAGTTCAGCCCAGGATCAGAGGATGGGGCCTTGATAGGGCTCATCCGTGAGTTGATTGCGTCTCAGGATCGTCGAGGTGATGCCTTGCAGCAAGCAGTACAAGAGGCTCTGAACAGAAGTGGTCCTCGAGGGAACAGTGCGGTCAACAATTTCAAGCGCTGAACCCTCCCTTCTTCGACGGCAGCGAGGATGCTATTGCTGCAGATGCCTGGCTGCAGGACATTGAAGTGATCTTAGAGGCAGCCAGGACCCCTGAAGCAGAGAAGGTGGCGGTGGTGCGCCTGCAGTTACGGATCTAGCCCGCAGCTGGTGGGCTATGCAAGCAGCGAGTTTGGGTACGCCTGTCATGTGGGCGTATTCAGTGATATGTTCCAGACCAAGTACTTTGACGCAGTGGCTAGATAGACCTGCAGACCAGGTTTAGTAATCTCAGGCAGATGCAGGACGGTCGACGGATATGCGGCCGAGTTTTCAAGGTTGAGTCAGTTTGCTCCCACCTTGGTGGCAACCGAGCTAGACAGAGCACAGCGATTCCAGCAGGGGCTCCATTTGGAAATCATATTGGCAGTCGAGCAGTTCGAGCACACAACTTTTGATGCCGTCTTGCGAGCAGCGAGGAGGCATGAGTACACTTCCCGAAGGATAACGGACCGGACCGGAGATCGGAAGCGGTCTCACGACCAGATGAACCAATCGTCAGCACCGGCCCCAGCAGCTAGGGCCTTGACCATTGGAGCTACGAGGACAGATTCGGTTTACCTCCTTACGGCATTCTGCCCTGACCTACCCCAGCAGCAGAAGCAGAAGCAGTCTTCCGCAATGGGCTGCACTCATTGCGGGAAGCCAGGGCACGTTGTTTCTGAATGTCGTAGCACAGGGGTTGTGCTTGGCTTGTGGAGCACCGGACCACATGATAGAATCTTGCCCGTTCAGAAACAGATCATCGTCGACAGTAACTAGTCCCTCGGTTATGGGACCAGCACCAGCACCAGAACCAGCTCCAGTTCACCAACCACAGCAGCTCCCGTTCCCGGGTCCATTGCCGACTCAGGCCCAGGCCTTCCAGCAGCAGAGGCCTCAGCAGTTCGCCCTGGCCCAGGCCCAGATCCAGAATCGGCCGAGAGGTATATGTGTCCTCTCATCTTGCTTTTCTACCGTCGTTATGAGGGCACATGTCATGTTCCATGTGTCCTAACTACAACGGATATCCCCCCGAGCCATGTCCTAGATCATTCGAAAACGGTTATTGGTACCAACCTTTTTCGTATGAGGAGAGGCCCGTGTCCCTGTTTGACCAAAGAGAGAGACCTCAAGCGCAAGACTATCAGTTAAGTCCACGTTGCTTGAGTTCGTCGCTCCTTGGAGAGTCAAACGTGGGAGTGTGAGGATGATATCCGATCACGTTATCCCAATCGGTTTGGCTCGTGAGGTGTAATATCTTCCTTATGCCTTGCACTTCGATTCCTTGCTTGCATGTATGATTGTATGATTGATTGGTAGCATAGATTGCTTGCGATAGTATAGCCGTCCCGACATCTCTAGCCTCTTGATTAAATTCCGAGGACGGAATTATTTTAAGGTGGGTAGGATGTAGTGCCCCGAAATTCGTGATACGTATTTTATACGTGATCGTATTTCTGACCAGTATTTTTCATTTTTCTTGACCAGTTAAGTTGTGGTATATTCATACTAGCATTGTAGTTTAATTGTCATTTATCATTCCTGGATTAATTCTGATTAATGGAGCTTGGTTTTATTTGGATAGGAATTGGTTGTTTGGTTTATTATGCATTGGGACCATCTTAGCTAACCTCCACCCTCAACACAACTTATCCTCCCCCATTAAATCCCCACCTAACACTCTCTCTCCTCATTATTTTTCTTCCATTAATTCTTCTTCTTCTTCCTCCACACAACTCTCTCAACCCATTAGGCAATGCATCTTGCCATTAAATAAGCACCTCTTTTTATTTGTTCATTAGCTAGATTAGGACATGGAGAACAACATTAGAACTTGGAATTTTGTGATTTGGAGTCTCCATTGTTCTAGATCTAGGTTTTAATTATTTTCGGATTTACATGGTTTTGATCTATTTTAGTTGGATTTTATGGGTTTTTGATGCTTCCATATGGAAGAGAATTCAATTTACTCAAATTAGAACTTTGAAAATCTAAATTGGTTTTGATTTGGCAAGGTTGTGAAGAATTGAAGTTTTTGGGTTGGGTGTTCTTCCTCTCGGACAGAGGTAGGAGAAGAACATAGCCTTTCCCTCTTGTTGGCCACGCGGCTCCCGCGTACGGCCTCCGCGTAGAGCTCCTGCGTAGTGTTGCTTGCGTAGAACCCTTGCTTAGGGTCTTCTGCGTATTGCACCCTGCTGTATTGCACCCTGCGTATTGCACCCTGCGTATTGCACCCTGCGTATTGCACCCTGCGTATTGCACCCTGCGTATTGCACCCTGCGTATTGCAACCTGCGTATTGCACCCTTGCGTAGCCCCTGCGTATGCTGGCCTGCGTACTGGGCATTGCTAGTGGCTTGCGTACTGTGCATTGCGTATGCTTGCGTACTGCTCACCTTGCGCAATGTAACCCTTGCGCAATATAACCCTTGCGCAAGACAACTCTTGCGCAGCCTTGTATGCGCAGTCTATACCCTGCGTAGCCAACCTTTGACCCCCTTGTGCTACCAACTTGTCTATGATGAATTTGATATTTCATGATCTTGGCTCTCTTAGTCCTATTTTATATTAGTATTTTATTAGGTATTTTACGCCCATTTTATATCCTTACGCCTTTGGCATGAACTTGATTTTGCTTAATATATTGGAATGACTATTGTACATGGCACGGTATGACAAGGAACTAGCATGACTGATAAGTGACCCATGGTGGTACAC
>JANAVB010031428.1:0-304219 GCA_029216955.1 Iris pallida
AACTCGCTTGTACAAAGAGAAGCCCAGAAAAAAATCCTAGGAAACAATCTAAGTACAATTGTTTAGTTTTGATTCTGGGGGGTGACGGTGGAGGCTCGGGAAAGTGCTATCAACTCTGCCTTACTCCGTGGACTATCTGACGCAGCCTTTAACTCTTGAAGAAATTGTCTTTCTGAAGGTTGCCAACCTTTTGCAGGGGTGTGACACCCTACTATTTATAGTGGTATGTATGTGGAGTCTCATAGATGGCCTATGGCCACGTGGCTGATTAGCATGTGAAGACCCGCTCTTTGGCCGCCATCTGTCGATTTGTTGGGATTTTGCTGCAGCAAATCTGGGCTGTTAGGACTTGGTCAGTCTGCCACATGTCCTGTCGCAGGAATCATTTTGAGCCGCATGAGTCTCTCAGTTTTCGACCATGTGGGGCCGCATGAGACTC
The DNA here is from genome assembly GCA_029216955.1 of Iris pallida. Classification (NCBI taxonomy): domain Eukaryota; kingdom Viridiplantae; phylum Streptophyta; class Magnoliopsida; order Asparagales; family Iridaceae; genus Iris; species Iris pallida. The sequence goes on from JANAVB010031428.1 coordinate 440, forward strand.
ATGCGGCTTAAGTCACAAGCTTCCTCAGCCCGCATATTTAGCTTAAGGATTTAAGACGCATAGATTCTGTATTTTGGTCGCATAAAGCTCATGCGGCTTGGGTCACAGTCACCATTGGCCGCATGAAGTTTGGGGCCGCATATGTTTGAGCCGTATAAGGATCATGCGGCTTAGGTGATACTCCTTTTGGCCGCTTGAAAGCGTATGAACACTGCTTTTGGTGACGTCTCACGTCTTATCTTTTTGTCAAAGTGTCAGAGCTATCACTTTTGTCAGTTTTGACAGGACTTGTCAGATTTATCAGACGAACTGCTCCTCTTGGCCGCATATTTTTCTTCTACAGCTGTTTTGTCGACGGGCCGCATAAGCCATTGAATCAGTCATGCGGCTATCCTTTATGCGGACCTGTTTAGCCCAAAGTACATATGCGACAATTTGTGATCCGCATGAACCCCATATTTTCCATGCTACTACAGTTATCTACCATGGATTCCTACTACCAGCGACTAGCAGCGTTGGAGCGTTATTGTCCTCCGGGTGCGCCTTCATCATCGTCGACTCCGTCGGCGCCACTGCCTTCTTCATCGACATCGACTCCACCGACGTCACTACCTTCTTCGTCGGTGACGATTTCACAGGAGGAGTACGAGATATTTCTATCCATGAGGCGCGGCGGTGCCCCTCCTCTTCCAGATCCCCAGTAGTCCTAGTTAGGACTGTTTGTTTGTTCCTATCCATATGGATTTATTTGTGTTTGTTTTTGTTGATTCTTAGTTTGTGTGTAGACTTTTAGTATTGGTGGTCAGGATGTTTGGATATTTGTTGGTTGGTTTATAGACTTGGATATTTGTTGGTTGGTTTATAGACTTGGATATTTGTTGGATGGTTATTTGTTGTAGACTTGGGACGACATATTATTATGTATTGATTTACAGACTTGGATATTTGTTTAGTTGGTTAGTTGGTTTATAGACTTGGATATTTGTTTGTTTGTGTTGATTTACATTGTGTTATATTGTTGTGATTTACCGGTGTTGTGTGTTCCACCGAAGGGGTTGGCGAACCCAGGGAGGGCTTGTTATTATGTATTTATTGTTATTTATTAAACTGTAGGAGAAAAATGTGATTCTGAAATGACTTTTGTAATTTTTTTTATTTTTTCTGGAATATTTAGCGACGTTTACCGACGCTTACCGACGTTTACCGACGCTGAGTTACGTCGGTAAACGTCGGTGATTGTCGACTCAGCGTCGGTAAACGTCGGTAACTTTTGCAGGAAATACTGTCGTTTAGAGAATCGGTAAACGTCAATAAATATTCTAAATACGTCGCGCAATTGACCGACGTTTGCCGACGTCGCTAAACGTCGCTCTGTTATCGATGTCACGTCGGTAAACGTCGGTGAATTACCGACGTATACATGCGTCGGTAAACGTCGGAAAGAGCGATGATTAGCGACGTTTTAGCAATCAGCGACTAGGGTTTCCGCGACCATAAGAAAACGTCGCTAAATACGTCGGTAAACGTACTTAGCGACGTTTTCTATCATTTTTGCGACGTTTTTTGGCGTCGCTGAACTGTGATATTCTGGTAGTACCTCCTAGTAAAATCATCCACATGGTTTCCTCCTTAGGATCACCACCCCATATGCACATCTCAACAACATACTAAGTATATATTAAGATACAACTCGTGATGCTTTTCTAATGTTGGACTAAATAACACTAGGCATGTATTGAAAGCAAGTTTTCTCTACATGTTAAAGAAAAAGCTCCAACAATCTCCCACATACCTCGATATATAGATTTGAGTGTTCCCTACAGTAACTGTCCATCATGCATTAGGAGAGATGTCGCTGACGACTTGAATCTTTCCGCATGGGTGAAACAACAGACTATAATACAAGAATGGACTAAGCCTTGAATTCTGTACCATAGCTGCAATTCTTTCCACTCATATAATGTAGTTACATGTGCTTCTGACTGAACATTAAAGGTCCTGTGCCAGCCTGGTTTCAGTGTATAATTTTGGACGTCTACAAGTTTACCCTCAAGAGACGGCCTGATATCTCTGTCCATACACTATAAGTGAGTTTTTATTAAAGAGAACATGGCATGAAGCCTTGCGCTTCCCTTGCGGTGCTACGCCGCTATGACATGGCATAAAGCCGAGACATTATCCCTACCCGGGAACCTCATCGTATTGTTATACTACAGTAGCATTAGGTCACAAGCCTCTTTGTAGTACCAAACTACCCAGCATGAAGCCTTAGGCTCCCTTGTGGTGTTACGCCGCAACGACATAGCTTGCAAGGCCGAGGCTTTACCCCTATTCGGGTACCTCATCGTGGTGTCGTGCCACTGTAACATGGGGACATCTTCCACTTTGTAGTGCTGTCTATCCCTCTTTAATTTTTAGTTTTCCATCGAAAAATTACTCCCCAGGACTAACAAAATATATATATATATATATATATATATATATATATATAATAAAAAAATAATCGGTTCGGTATTTTCGGTATAGTATTACGTTCAAATCGTTGTCACTACCATTATACCATATTTTAGTCGGTTCGGTAATTCGATATCGATATATAATTTTGGTTTGATTTTTCAAAATATTTTTAATTGATATTAGGTCAATTTTTTTTGGTATCGATCGGTATTTGCTCACTCCTACTTAATGGAGTCCATCTTGGCTTTGCGCAGAAGCACATTGACAATGTTGTGTGTCCAACTAAATTAAGGCTTTGATAGGAAAGTGCAAATTAAATGGGTAGCTGGTTTTGTTCTGCATATGCGTGGTTCATGTTTTCCCTCTTGTAACTGGCTGGATGTTTTCCCTTCATTTGCAAACTGCTAGCAGTTGTAGTAGTAGTTGTTGTTGTTGTTCTACTTAAACAAGTGATCATGTGATTCCAAGACCTGACAGTTCTAATTTCCATTTTATTTTTCTTCTTTTTCCCCGTCCAGCTGGTCCATGTGTATTGTTTTTTTCGATTGAAATGTGTAAACTCTCGATAGCCTGCCGAGTTGTAAACTGTGTTGTCGTACCCGTTGAGAACTATTACCGGTTGGTATTTATTATGCAACTGCTGCAGACTACAGTAGTTGGGTCACTTAGTGGACTGTCAAGATTATATATATATATATATATATATATATATATATATATATATATATATATATATATTTTTAAGGAACGTAATTATGGCAAACGTTTCCACCGGAAATCGATCTTCTGACCACTCGGACCGCATGCATCTCTCTTAACCACTAGGCCTGAGGTCATTTGCATTATATATATATATATATATATATATATATATATATATATTTTGTGAGAAACATTGATCTATCCTTGACTTAGTAAGAGCATTCACAGTGAAGACACTCTAAATACATATTTTAAATTATAAAATTATATAAATTATTACTTTTAGAGTGTCTTCTTGATATTGGCACACAATAGTACACTTCAAATATTCCAAATTAACCTTCTCCATCTTTTTTTTCTTTATTTTTTTTTCATGTTTGGTAAGATTTTTTCTTCCACTTTTTATTTTTTATTTTTCTTCCTTGTTTGGTAAAAATAGTTAATATTTGTGGCATGTGAATTAATGTAGAGGAACTACGACACGCTCTAAATCTGGATTGTCTCTTAGGTTTCTAATAATTTTCAAGTATAGACAAGTATTTATTGCAGTCTTTAAATGCTACAAGATTTAACTAAAATCAAAATATAGCCCTTGAAATCTTTTCACTATAGATGCTCTAAGAGGGTCTTATATATTGAGAGTGCAATCGTTCAAACAACAAACTTTACCGTCGTGTTAAAACGACACCTTCAAAGCTAGTTTATGAGAGAATTTCTATTTATCGTTCAGAAATGCATCACAATTATTCTTTTATTGACATTCAAATACACAGAAGTGCAACTTTCGCGAGTCAAATATGTTCAAAGTCCAAACAAAGTTTGATGTGCATAAATACCTTTCTTTCTTTCTTTCTTTCTTCCTAGTCTTGATAAATTTTACTCTTTTTTTTTTTCCATTTACAATGTGCCACAGAATACGCGTATACATTGAACAATATATTCGAAAAGTTTGTTCATAAAATCCCAGTAGAGTTTAATTAGACAGGCACCACACCCCTACCACTTAATTAAGACAAATTCTATAGTCCATATTTTACTCAGGATAACTTTTACTTCAAGACAATTCCAATTTTATTTTGGACTGTCCAATTATCCTTTATGCTAGGACTGTCCACAAAGTTGACAATCCAACTTTTTGTTAGGACTACCAATTTTGTTGACAGTTCAAATTCAAATCCTTTAAGACTGTCAATAAACTTGGCACTCCTAACATAAAGTAGGTGTGCAACAAAGTTGACAAATATGTGGACTGTTCTCCAGTAAAAAATTTAGAATAACAAACTTGTAAATAAATTGAAAAAAATAAAATAAAACTTAAGATGCGAGTAGAATTTGCCAAAATTAATTAGAACGAACGTCAATGGCCACATGAACAGTAATTAGACAATAATAGTGTCGGCAGCGTGCTTTTCTTCCTTGACCTCCTCGAGGAGTGGTTGGTTCTTGTTTCCTGATACTTAAATCTAAATTGTGTTTGTTTCTTGTTTCCTTGATCTAATCAATGCAAAATGCTATTCACGAACACATGCGTGGAGGGTCAGAGAGGTTACGGCTCAGGCATGTGAGGAGTGAGGACCAGGATTTGCGCCGGACGAACTCCAACTCCGCCACCATCACCACCACATTATAGCCCTTATTAATTTTTTTGGTTCACATAATCTTCTATATAATAATGAGTGTTACTCAACTTATTACAGAAGTTATTCCAATTTTTTTTTTATTTACAAATTTGTCACTCAAAACAATCACTAAGGACGGCCCACAACATGATAGATTGTTAAAAAAATTGACAATCCTAAATGAACAACATATTTTCTTTATGACTCTAAATATTTTTGACAGTCTTACCAATATAGTAGACTGTCAAATTTTGATAATAGTCCAACATAAATCGTGGATCCAGCCAGAACTGCAAAAAATTTCTACAATCATATATGTCCATTTAGGACTGTCAAATTTTTTGTCAATCCATTATGTAACGGACAGTTCCTTAGTAAAAGAAATTTAAAAAACAAATTTATAAATAAAAAAAATTGGATGGCAGCTCAAGCAACTTTTACAGTGACTTTAGTAATACTCATAATATAATGCTTCTCCTCCGCCTCAACTAACTCAATTAACAGGAATATAAAAAAACACAATATAAACAGTAACGGTCATGTGTTAAATTTGGCGGGGGTGTGTTTGGTTGGTTTATTTAAAGCGCTTCTCTTCGTAACCAACAATAAACAGAGTCGTCGGTGGGGGAGAGGGAGAGATTGTTCTTGGGGTTTTTCTCTCATTCTCATTTAGACCCCCCTCTTCTTTTCTTCTTTAAGAAAGAAAGAAAGGAAAAAAAAAACGAAGGATAAACTTTCCTCTTTTCCGCATTTGATCACCCTCCCCATATAGTGTGGTTGAATCAATTCTTGCTGCACCAGCGCAGGCGCAGAGGCTGCAGCAGCAGCAGCACCAGCAGGTGGTTGGTGTGCGTCGCGCGCGCGAGGACCCCTTGCGTAGCTCCCCAGCAATCAAAAGAAAGCACATCCCTTCCCTTTTTTTTTCCTCAACCAAGCGAGTTATATATAAATCATAACCCAATCCTTCCCTTCACTCACTTGCAACATAACAGTACTAGTGATGGAGAGGCTCTCTTCGGCGGCCCTTCTCCCTGAGGCGTTCCAGGGGGCGGGCGACGGCACGGCCGGGCTGGTCTGGCAGCAGATCAAGGCGCCCGTCATCGTCCCGCTGCTGCGGCTGATGGTGTTCCTGTGCCTGGCAATGTCGGTGATGCTGTTCGTTGAGAAGGTCTACATGGCCGCCGTCATCGTCCTCGTCCGCCTCCTCGGGAGGAAGCCGAGCAAGAGGTACCGGTGGGAGCCCATCAGGGACGACCTCGAGCTCGGCAACTCCGCCCACCCCATGGTCCTCGTCCAGATCCCCATGTACAACGAGAAGGAGGTCTTACTCTTTTTTTTTTGTTCCCTGTTGTTTTCGAGATCGAAACGAAAAGGAAATGTTGGACCGACCGACCGACCGACTGACGCGTTCTATCTAATTTGGCTCGACAGGTCTACCAGCTCTCCATCGGAGCCGCGTGCGGCCTTTCTTGGCCGTCCGACCGCATCATCATCCAGGTGCTCGACGACTCCACAGACCCTGTAATCAAGGTATAGTGATATCAACGGTTTCTTGAAAAAGGAAGGAAAAAAATGTACTGATTTCTTGGCTGACACAACATGACACAACCTTGACACGAGAATGTGTGCACCGGGACATAATTGTTGGTGCGGAAACAAGTCTTAGTCTAGTGACAACGATAGTTGTTGTTGACGACGACCCCAAGGAGTTTAATCAACGTTGTTCTTAATTATGTCATAATTGAGGGTGTGGATGCAAGGAAGTAAGCTGTAAGTGGGGATGTGACTTTGCAGGATCTGGTGGAGGTGGAGTGCCAGAGGTGGGCGAGCAAGGGGATCAACATCAAGTACGAGATCAGGGACAACAGGAACGGGTACAAGGCCGGGGCGCTCAAGGAAGGGATGAAGCACAGCTACGTCAGGCACTGCGACTACGTCTGCATCTTCGACGCCGACTTCCAGCCCGATTCCGACTTCCTCTGGAAGACCATCCCCTACCTCCTGCACAACCCGGACGTCGGCCTAGTCCAGGCCCGATGGACATTCGGTACGTGAAAATGTTAATTATCACACAACTCTGCAATCATTTCATTCTGTTAGCTTAGCTTATGATTTACTTAGATTATGAAATCCATGCAATATGAGTAGACTGCTCGTGCTGCCAACTAATGTGCATGATAGTGTCGGTTGTGTTGTGGTTGTCGTGGCGCTCGCTTCCACTTGTTTTATTAAGGGATATTTTAGCAAATACCTCGATTCAAAATATAGAAACTAAACCCTCACTTGTCACACTCCTCTCAAAATCCAAGAGTAGCCAAATGAGTGCGGTTGTTGCTTTAACAAAATAGATCAAGCTTGTCATTGTTCAGTAGTATATATATATAATAAAAATATATATATATATATATATATATATATATATATATATATATATATATATATATATATATATATATATATTTTGAATGATTAGTCAAAACTTAGTTTCTGCTTGACCCACTAATTAAGAATCGGTGATGGCATTGGCAACTACTTCCGATCGAGCTCGACCCCTGATCAGTCAGTCATTGCGTCTTTTTGCTTCAATGCGCTTACTGTAGGGTCCAGCTCACATGCGTAGATTTAGGGAGGGAGCATCCGCATCTTGTGGTATTTCTTCAGGACGAGTATGGGCACGTGTAGTTGTTCTTCTTATCACCACATTTTAATATTGTTGGAGAGTGGTCTCGGAAGCAATTTTCTTTTTACAGTGGCGTTGGTTTCAATTAGTAGGACAGAAGAGTGAGTTGGTGGCGCCGGTCCCCTCCCTCCTCCTCGTCCACCTGTACAGACTTTGGCAACAATACAATGCATGCATGATGCATCAATCTATTCGCTTCTGATCCAGCCACACAGCCCGAGTCGAGTAGTAAATCTCAAGTTTGTTGCAGGCTGTTGCACCACTGCTATCATGTGCAATTATTCCATCTGCTGCCCCCCTTCTCCTGCTTTGCAATCTCTCTATTCTTATAACTACAATTTGACACCATCAACTATAAGTCTTTCAACTTGATACCCTAAACTTTGATACGTATTAACTTGATACACTAAAAATAAGACGAAACTACTTTCTTACCCCCTCACCCCCTTCCCTGGCTGTACCACCTCCGGCCCCACAGTCCCCCCCCCCCTTCCCACAGCCCTCCGGCGCCGTGCCCTCTACCCCGCCCCCTCTCTCTTAATCCGCGATGACGGCAGCGGCAACGCGCGGCGGAAGGGGGAGGGGTGGGTTGGGGACACGTCACTCTGTGTGTGTGTGTTCGGGGGGGTTGGGGGGGGGGGGGGGGGGGGGGGGGGCGGTGGCTACAGGAGCGGGGGCGGATTGTGGGGGCGGGGGTGGTGAATGGAGGTAGTTTTGCCCTTTTTTTAGAGTATAAGTTGATAACTATCAAATATAAGGGTATAAGTTGAAAAACTTGAATATTTGAATGTATCAAATTATAATTTAGCCTAATTTTGTGGAATATATTAGCTAGTGTGTTCGGTGACAAATTACAAGTATCCTATGGCATATGCATACATGTAATTCGTAGAAGAGAGAACTCTGCAATGATAGCTGTCTGCTGATGGTGTCTTCTCAGTTGGTCCTTGTTAGTGTAGCCGGATGGGAGGGAGAGGGGCGGAGGTAGTTTTGTCCTTTTATAGAGTATAAGTTGATACCTATCAAAATTTAGGGTATCAAGTTGAAAAACTTGAATAATTGAGAATCTCAAGTTGTAATTTAGCGTAATTATTTTATGGATAATATATTAGCTAGTGTGCTCAGTGACAAAGTAGAAATATCCTATGATATATGCATACATGTAATTCTGCCTTGTCAGTGGGACAGGATAAATGGTTTGACACTCACCAATAACCTGTTGCAATCTAGTCCTACCGACCGATGTTTGATGCTGATAAGTGGCTTTGATGATTTTGTTGTCGATTCTATTCGGTTTAAGAAACTGAAACTAGGGAGTTTATTATTAGAGAAGCTAATGTGATAAAATTTTGTCTACAGTGAATGCGGACGAGTGTTTGATGACGAGGATGCAGGAGATGTCCTTCGATTACCACTTCAAGGTGGAGCAGGAGGTCGGATCAGCCACGTACGCCTTCTTTGGCTTCAACGGTGAGCCTCTTAATGCTTGTTCAAGCTACTATTTTCGTGGTCAGACTATTGTATCATTAGCCAGTTCTCTACATTTTTTGTGTGCAGAATGTTATACATTTGACAATAATAAGACAAACCCAATTTTATCATTGTAGACTTTTCCATCTAGAAGGGATTGATGATGGAATAAATGTTAATTTTAATTGCAAAGGCTCCTCAAATTGGTTCATCTTTTCCTAGTGACCATATTGTTATTGGCACTGTTAGTTTTTTGAGATAAAAACATCAGCAACACCCTCTCCCCGCACGCATAGTTGATGAAACATTGCTCAAGGAGTTCTTCACACTGTCATTGCTGAACGATTGTCGACCTTCACAGGAACCGCGGGAGTGTGGAGAATTGCAGCTCTCAATGAAGCAGGAGGTTGGAAGGATAGGACCACCGTGGAGGACATGGATTTGGCCGTTCGAGCAAGTCTCCGTGGCTGGAAATTCGTTTTTCTTGGAGATGTCAAGGTATCCTAGATTATATCATGTTCATCATCACATGCTGCATTATTACAATACCAGCTGCTAGAGTACATGAAAGTTGGAGAATAGAAGATTTCTTAATCATCTATTTCCTGTCAATTGTAAGTGAGATGTACACATTAGCATATGTAAATTAAATTAGCATAATTGCTTCATATAGGCTAGATCCGTGCTCTGTTGCAGCTTCCCTTTGCACAACTGAAGCAGGTTGTGTGCCAGCAATCATTGAACTCTATTGATGTCCAAGTTAACTGTCTAACCTTCTTATGTTTCTATATTCCCTTTTTCTCAACAAATTTAGGTCAAGAACGAACTACCAAGTACTCTCAAGGCATACCGCTATCAGCAACATAGGTGGTCTTGCGGACCTGCAAACTTGTTCAGGAAAATGCTGATGGAGATTGCGAGGAACAAGGTTAGTTCTCAAATGTGAATCCTGACCAACTACAGAAAACTGAACTATCAATGCCTAATCTTCTCTTTTGTGTGTTTCTGCAGAAAGTATCTCTTCTGAAGAAAGTCCATGTGATTTACAATTTCTTCTTTGTTCGGAAGATCGTTGCTCATATCGTAACTTTTGTGTTCTACTGCGTGGTGATCCCTGCAACCGTCTTGGTTCCGGAAGTGACCATACCAAAATGGGGTGCAATTTATATCCCCTCCATCATAACCCTTCTCAACGCCGTTGGAACACCAAGGTCAGAATCCAAAGTCCTGTTACATAATCTACTATATGTATCTATAGTTTCGACACTGCAGATTTCTGTAGTTTTATTCGTGTTTCCTGAATCACTTTTCGGTCACAGGTCCCTCCACTTGGTTGTATTTTGGATCCTTTTCGAGAATGTCATGTCCTTGCACAGAACGAAGGGGACCCTTATAGGCCTATTAGAGGCAGGAAGAGTGAATGAATGGGTGGTTACTGAGAAGTTAGGAGATGCTCTAAAGTCGAAAGCCGCCACGAAAGGAGCTAGGAAACCAAGAATCAAGATTGGTGATAGGTATATTTCACCTATGAACTCATACTTTTCATATGTAGTATCTATTTCTCGATTTCATATAATTACTCTTGTGACAGATTACATCTGTTGGAGCTTGGTGTCGGAGCCTATCTCTTCTTCTGTGGGTGCTACGATGTGGCATTCGGGAAGAACCACTACTACATCTACCTTTTCGGCCAGGCGATTGCCTTCTTCATTATTGGTTTTGGATACATTGGCACCTTCGTTCCGAGCTCTTGATAATGCTAGGTAGGACACGATGGCAAAGTATCGGATACAGTTCATTGTTGTGCAGCTATATGTTCTTCAGCAGTGTGTATAAAGTTGGCAGCTGCACCCGTTGTTTGTTACTATATGATTACTTATGTAAAGAAGTATCCAGTGCTCTCTGCGCTCGATGAGTAGAAGAAATCATCTTGTACCAGTGGAAGAACGCAAGAAAAAAAAAATACTCGGACACCAAAGTACGTTCGATGTGGTATATAGAACCGATACCGAGGACCACGATAGAATGAATAATTAGGAGGTTTTGTGTCTTTCCATCACAGCAGGGAGAATGCAGTTTTATGATTGTATAAACAAACACATCTAGCGGGATTGTGATTGTGAAAAATTTGATGTCTTTCTTAATTCTTTTGTATGTGAGAGTAATGCTTGAAATGAAAAATAAAGGTGATAGCTGGAAGAAGAAGGTTATGTTTATCTTAATCAAATGCAACACCTGAACCAAATTTCATGTTTGCAGGTCGAGTTTATGTAGTGGTATTCGAACTAGAGTATCACTACAGCCTGCAGTAGGATTAGGATATATATTTTGAAGGTACTCAATCACAGTTAGGATTCCTTGAGAGACTCCTGGGACGACCCTTGAGAATCTTATTTAAACTTCAATTTGAATCATTTCCCTTGTTTCGTTGCTCTGACTCCTTGATTATTGAATTTGATTTTGTTGGATCGTTGTTGATTTTGATTTTCCTATCGAGATGAATTTTAAGGCCCGAGTTACGATATTTTTCTGATAACATATGTTGACGGGAATACAGGGATGATAAAACGTCTACTTGATTATGGAGCTTGTAGTTTATCGCAGCCATATTAGCTGGCGTGGCGGAAACATAGAGACCTGACTTCGAATGTACGTATCTTGGTTATGAGATTTGGAATTTCTCGCAGCTATACTAGTCGGCATAGCGAGAATTCCAGACGACATGATTATAGAGGTGCATGCCCCAGTTATGGAACCTATCGTTTATCGCAGCCTTGCTTACTGGCATGGCGAGGACTCTGAGTAACATAATTTTGGACAGACGCATATGATTATCAGATTGTATCTTGAGAAGATTTTTAAACATATCATCTCTATCGTACCATTCTGTTGTATAAATTGTACCCCATCATCAAATAACTTAGGAGTAGGAGTATGAGTAGGAGTAGCTTAGTTGTTGTTATAAATCTAGTATAACTTCTTGCTATAAAATTCTTTCTAATACAATGAATCAATGATCTTGCTAGACCTTGACTTAGATTTGATATTGTAACTCTGGTTTTAAAATAGTTTATTCTTTTAAATAGATAAGCAGAACAGATTTTATCATTATTTTCTTCTTGCCATTATTTCTAGTATTACCTTAAAATATATATATATATATATATATATATATATATATATATATATATATATATATATATATATATATATATATATAGTGGACACAGATGCTTGCCTGACACGTATGCATGCTACACTTGATCACCAACCTATCTAAATGCATATTAATATGTTGATGTTAATTTCTCAAAATCCTAATGATTCTAATATAGGACAGTATCAGTGACTAATTCTCTGCTTTCCCAGATTAAATTTGTAAATTAAATTTAAATTTCATGTTATTAGTTGTTGTTTACAATACTGCACATGTATGTTACATACAAGGTTTCAAGTCTTAAGGAAATTGATTGAGTTTTGTGTTGAATTTGTCAAATCTGAGACTGTGTACATATTAACCCTTTAAGTCTGATTTCTAAGTGATTAGTCAAATTACAGTTTTCTTTAACGTAATGTTTTGAGCCGTTTACGTTGTTGTGTATAGGTATATAATGTTAGGTTTCACACTCTTACATGTTAGGTTGTGGTTGTGGTAAACATTGAGTTGGTTTTACTGTTCGAATTTCTCCAAAAATTTTAAAAACTGAATACATGTTAATATTTTTACATTGCTTTTAAATGCGTAGTTCAATTTCAGATCTAATATGTAATGTTGAGCTAAACTGAATGATTGAACCATTCATTTTAAGTTTTAACCCATGTACACTTGACACTCTACACTAATGTTCACAACTGCCATGAAAACCTAACCCTTCATCTCTATGTTATGTTCATATAGCTATATAGATATATATATAGTTCTGTATACATGTTATAATGTGTGTAGATGCAATTAAATCTCTACCTCTCTATACATATATGTATACTTATATATATGGTTAGCCATGCATGTTATGAGTAAATAGCTTGTGCCTTGTAGACTGCTTAACCAATATGCCATGAATAGTGTAACTTGATAGCTATAGTTGAGACACAAATCCTCTTATACACTTTCATGTATATTTCACACAAACCACATAACCCTTACATAATGCTAGCTTTTTTCTCTTTAACACATTCTCCATATATATCGTGATTTGGATTTCAATGCTATTGACTTTCGCTCCTTAAACTTTTGTTCGTGATTTTTTTTATGGTACCCCTTTATAGATGATTAGTAGTTAACTTATTTTATTTTGATAATTACCAGTTTTCAGATAGGATGGTAGACTGCCGTGCAGCCTTGATGATTGTTGTTTTTTTATCCTTTCCAGTATGGCACCCATGACCCGAGCCCGTCGCCTGAGAGCAGCTGCAGCTACTGAGAGTGTGCCTCCACCTCCTATTGTTCAGGAGGTAGTGATCCCTCTATCTGATCAGGGGGTGGTGGCACCTCCTGCCATTGAGGAGATAGTGGTAGCCTCGCCAGAGAGTCTTTCTTCATCTCCTGTCGTTCAGGAGAGAGCTGCGGATTTGCCTGAGACCGAGAGCCCTTCCCTACCCTTTGTACTCCATACTGTACCACCCGGAGGTTTGTTACTTGACGCAGCCCAGGTGTTTGGATATTTCCAAGAAAGGTTGATGGAGTCACAGAGAGTTCATGAGGAGGCCATGAGGGAGCAAATCCAGAGGTTGCTACGTCTGCGGGACTTTGTGCTTCCAGGAGGAGAGCCTAGCTCCAAGAGGGCGAGGAGCAGTACCCAGTCCTACCCAGAGTTTGAGGAGTACCCATATATCCAGCCTATATCATCATACCCAGCCTAGTCTCCTGTCCAGCAGAGGCCAGCTGAGCCAGAGCCTATCTGTGCCTACTGCAAGAAGTTTGGACATAAGTGGAACATCTGTAGAAAGAGACTAGGATTGTGCCTATTCTGTGGGTCAGCTGCACACTGGGTGCAGCACTGTCCTAATATACCTGCCCCAACCAGGGTCCTGCTTCCAGGAGAGAGTTCTAGTTCTCAGACCTAGCTGGAGGTGAGTTTAGACCTAACCTTAGTATTCTTTTTTGAGAATATTTGATGCATCCCTTGCTTGTATGTTTTGATACCTTGTGATTGCCTAGTACTGTAGCATGTTGGTGTAACTAGATGAGACCCCAGACTGATATTGCATGCCATGACCCCATAGGTTACACTTTCCAACTGTATAATTTAAATAGGTTTCTGAGACTATGATTGCTGGGGGCTTAACCTAGAAGGGGTGCGATCATCTTAAATTTCGAGGACGAAATTTTTATAAGGTGGGTAGGATTGTAACACCCAGTTTTCCAGAATAGGGTTATTTTGAAGTTTTGTAATTTTAGTCTTTTAATAATAATATTTAAATCATGATATAATTTTTAGTGATTTTTAATCATTTAAAACTATTTTAAATCATGACTTATGATTTTGGTGTTTTGATAGTGTAACCTTGGACACTGGTTGACCTAGAGCCTAGCCTTGTGATTAGGGTATTTTGTTTATCATTTCTAGTTGAGGGTATTTTTGTCATTTTTGGGGTTATTTGATTTTATTTTAATTTATTTGAATTTATGAGAATTTTTAGAAATTATTTTGGAATTGTTTGAATGAGGTTGACTAGGTTGACTTTGACTAGCAATGACCTTAGTAGACTAACCTAGGAGCTAACCCTAGTTGAGTTGGACTTGGTTAGGTCATGCAACCCTAGTTAGACTAGAGTTGACCTATGGTTTAGTTATTTGACTCAAGTTAGGACATTAAGTCATAAGCCATGACTTGTGGTTGAACCCATGATTGATAATTTAGCCATAGAAGCCCAAAGCCCATTAGCCAAATGTCCAACCCTAAGCCTAACATTATTTGTCCAGCCACTTAACCCATCCTAGGGATTCTCCCTTATAAGTATTCTCTTATAAATTAGGGCTAGCCTCTAAGGAAGAACAAGCTTTAGAAAGAGGTATTTTCTCAACTTCTAAAATCCCTAGAAATTCCATTTTAGCTCCATTTTCCCTCAAATAAATTGCAATGGGTTTTAAATGAAGTGTTCTTGCTGTTGTTACATGTTATTCTCAGATTCAAG
Organism: Iris pallida; assembly: GCA_029216955.1. Lineage (NCBI taxonomy): Eukaryota > Viridiplantae > Streptophyta > Magnoliopsida > Asparagales > Iridaceae > Iris > Iris pallida. The sequence goes on from JANAVB010031428.1 coordinate 15,506, forward strand.
TCAATTTGGAGAAGTTTGACCATCAAGAGGAACACCTCTCTTTAGAGCTTTTTGGAGATTTTGATACATAGAGGTAACTTTCAATCTACACCATAAAATTCTAATTTTATTGCATATCTAGGGAGCCCTAGGCCTAACCTAACTGTAGGAATAGAAAACCCTAGAATTTGAGTCCAATTCGTGTCCTATTTGGACACGTATCAGTGTCCTTGTTCAACTGTTTGATGAAATGTCCCAATGGGCATTTCGATCTAATTTTTAGAAACTAAATGAATAGGAATTTGTATTTTGATGTCGCTTATCGTTTTCTTTTGGTCTGGGGGTGTCTCTGTGTCGTGTCGTATCAGATTCGACACTTACACACGCGGGTGCGCACGCACGCAAGGCAGTGCGCGTGTCCTGCCACTTGGGGGCTTTTGCTCTTCGGACACAGCACTTGGACACGCGAAACTCAACACATACTAGGGGGCAATGACTGACACCACGTGTGTCAAGTCTCAAGTGTCCCCGTGTCGTGTCGAGTGAGCACGAGGCTCTGCACTGGTCGGGACTGACAGGTTCAGTCGATTTTTAGTGTCACTGATACGCGATTGTAAATCAGACACGTAGACACTTGGACTCAGTACAGACACCTAGACACGAGGACCTACCCTAGGTGAACCTAGGTTAGTGACCTCAAGACACGTTGTGTCCTGTGTCGTGTGCACGACACGCGTGCACACGTGCACGATGCAGTGCACTGAACAGTGCCTGTGTGCACTGTTTTATGTCTGGAATCATTTGGACACGTTTGTGTTCTCTTGTTTGGACACAAATACTTTGTATGACACATATACACCCTATGTTTTAATTACCAACCTTTTAAATTGTATTTTTGTGTGTTTTCAATAGGTATTTCTCATTTACCCAAATTTCTGAAACAGTGAATGAATTCCTGAATTTCCAGTTTTGAAAAGTGAACTTTGTCATCTAATTTAGCCTAATTAATGATGTTAACAGATTGGTTTTAGTTCCTAAATTGATTCTCCTATACTTGATCTAGTTGTGTGTCAAATTTTGGGTTGTTTGGTGAAAATTTGATTACGAAATGTGGCTTTTGAGTAGGACTGAAAACTGGTTCAGTTTTCATTTATTGAATGCATTGATTTCATTTCCTTTCAGTAAATTTCTGAATGTTATAATATATGAACTAATTTTTCCCTTCTTTCTATTCCTGTACGTCCAGTAGGGGCATCCCTCACTCACCCTCACTCTTCATCAACACACATTCACACAAACAATGTGAACACACACACACACACACACACACTCTAAACTGTTTTCTTTTCCTGAAATTGGTTTCTTTTCCTATTTTTTTGAGCTGATATGAGTTCCTTCCCTTCCTCTGTTCAGGACTGACAGTACCCCCTACACACACATACTCTAGCACACATGTCCTATTGTTCCTCACTCTCTACACACACACCTATAGCTGTGACACACACTCTAGTTAACACTCTCCTTACACACACATTTCCTTACTTAATTGTCACACACAAATCAGGAATCACACACACATACACACACACACACACACACACACACACACACACACAATTACATGATCACATAGGCACACTCTCACCCTCTCATGTATTCACACACACCTTGTCTTTCCTCTCTCTATATGCATATGTATAAATATATGTAGTATGTGTATACCTAATTATGTAGTGTATATATATATAAGGAAATGTATATCTATATGTATTAGGTATTTAAGCCTATATACCACATGTATGTATATATATTATATATGAATATCTATATATGTATGTTTGTGTAATGTATATATATATAGATAATATATGTATATTGTAGGTATACCTATAGGCTAATGTGTATTTCTATGTTATATTATATAATATATCAATATGTGTGTTATTTTAAATATATAAATATTAGCATGTGTAGATGTGTTTTATGGTTTGGTTCATAGGAATGGTAGAGCCTATAGCCTAGGCTCTTAGCCTATGGGTGTATCTGTGTGTCAGTATAGAGTCTAGATAGACTTGTTTAGTCTTGATTAGGCCTAGAACAGACTAATTAGACTTGTTAGACCTAGTTTGACCATAGTGGACCTAGTTTGACTTCTAGGGTTGACCAGAGTTGACCAAGAGTTGACCTTGGCCTAGATTGACCTAAATTCATTTAGAATGCATTAAATTGCATCTTGTTATCATTTTAGATTTGTTGTGACTTGTACTGTTCTGATTAGGAGTCAGACACCTCTCCTCGGACAGTATATTTTATTCGGACACTCAGATACAGGCGAGTACATTCTCTGATCATTTCATATCCTGCTTAGAATTATTTTCCTGCATTAAATTACTTTACTTGATACTGTCACGTTGGTCGCACGGATTAGTACTATATGGATCCCTTCTTGAGATGTTATCCCTTCAGAGAGCATCGGGTACTCTATGTTCTGTGTGTTTCACTTACATGGCGTATCACTATGCTTCTTTGGTTCTTTGATCACTTGTGACATATACTCTTATGATCACAAAGTCTTCTTTGAATCCTTATCCCATTCATTGGATTTCCCAGAATCCCTATTTATGGGACTACTATGTACCACCCTTCGGGGGCCGTTACATAGAATCGTAATATAACCTGGTTGGATCTTTGTGTACTGATTGGGGGTATGGGGGAGTATAAATAGCCATGTGAACAATTCCAAAGTAGAATAGCCATGTACGCCTCTTTAGTATAGCCATGTGCAAATCAAGCCGTTCACATGTCGACTTTTACTCTAAATCACTAGTCACTGGTAGCTCTTTACTTATACTATATATTTCTATTACAGTTCTCTCTCTCTGTTTACATACTGCATTTCTTCAGTATCTATATCTTACTTTACTGCATGATTATATTTTCTAACCTGCTATGAATTGTTGAGATGTATTGTGCTCGCTCCTGTCCTGACTGGACCTGTTAAAAATATTACAGAGGACGAGGAGGAGGCCTGTACGGATATCTTTTGCAGGACAGCTCTAGCTGACGACTTTACCCTACTGCCTAGACTAGCTTAGTTTGGCTTTATCTTACTTATGTTATCTTGAGACTAGTAGTTAGACTTTATTTCTGTCTTTGAGATTTGGGTTGTATATTCTTTCATATTCAGTAGCTGAGACCTTTTACTCTGGATATCTGCTGAGATGTTATCTTAGACTATTTGATCATCTGTATTTTTCTTGAGTTCTATATCATATCGTGCTTCTTCTTCCTTAGTTGTGATTGAATTTATTTTCTGCTATGTCACTCCCATTCGGGGAGTATAAACTGCTTAGCTTATATTGTTAGATGTTGTGACCTAGGACAACGTTCTACCGCCGACACTGCGGCGTAGGCTGGGCGTTGTCACGTTCTCGTACCCCCACAGTGGGTGCGGGTCGTGATACGTTTTTATATTCTTTGGGTTTTCCGTAAGTTCAACTTGGACTACAGGAATAAAAATTTTCTTATTCCGAGTTACAGTTGTGTACTTATGTTTGTTCCAATTATATTTGATTGTCATCTGATAAATTTTTTACTGAGTTCATATCTTCAAATTACCAGGGCAATATATGAAATTTGTTCTTTACTAGAATCCCATGCATCTACTGACACTCTTGAGTAGGCAAGGGGAATCATGGTTTTGAATACAAAGTAAAAGGGATGCGTTATTGGCAATTGTCTATCCATGATGTGTTGATATCTACTCCCTTGGCTATGAGGCTACCACAAAGCACCAACTCTGTACCTGATGCGTACATATGAAGTGTGTCATCAAAGCGTCACTTTGTATCATTCGTCTATGTTCGAATCCGAGTTAGGCCCCTTTGGAGGTTCCTCCAAGGAAATGGTAATAAAAACAAAGTTGAGTGTGAGATTTAAACCTTGTCCACTAGTAAATTTTTGAAAATCGGACACGCCCTCCTGCGCTCCGATAATGAGTCTGAGACGTTGCCACAGCAAAAACTTAGGCCAACCTACCTGAAATAACAAACACCCATCTAACGAACACCAAGCACAGATAAAGACAAGTATATGGCGATGACTATGTCACGTGGACAAATTCCAATCTCTATAACTCAGATGAAATTACAATATTGACAAAAACAATGTTGAACCTTTTGCCCTAATATGTTCAACTCCCTTATAACACTCAAGAAGAAAAGAAAGATATTACAATTTAAATCGTTCACCAACCCGTAGCAATCTTCCTAACCGAAGTTGACGACTCATCGATTAGATCTCTTCTTGCTTCTATCTTGTATGGCGAAGTCCTAAGAGAAAAGTGCGGAATCTCTTAGATCTCCTGTAGACGAGCACCTCGAATCTCAACTTTCTGCTATGCATTATGCCTCCACCCTCACCCCATATATATAGGATAAAAAATTACATTCAAGGTCATAATAGGGTTTTCTAAATGAGAATAAAATTGGAATCCGATTATACCTAAAGTATTCCATCAATATCCTATTTTAGATCATAATAGGATTTCCTAAATAGGAGCCATAAAACAAAAATCATATTATATGCACAACACAAATTATGGACATCCAAATCTAATAAAATCAAATATTTAAAAAAATTTGGATTCCATAAATATATTGTTACAAAATTCAGACTTGACTCCAACAATCTTCCCATCCAGTCTGATGAGGTCTGATGAGAGGGTGTTAACCCCATGGGTCCTCAATTGGACTCCATGCTTGTCGCCTCACGACAAAGTTCATACTCTCCTATGCAACTGATCTCCAATCCCCTGACCTGTTTTGCATATTCCTTCATCTCCAGCTCCTCGGCCGTCACGTCGACGTTAGCTACCATGCGTAGTACCTCCTGTACCACTGAGATTCTGCCAATATTAATAACATGATCAAGACCGAAGGCACCAGCCTAACCGCAAGTCTCGACTGCCTATCCCCAACTTTTGTCTTCTACCAGAATATGCTACCATTCCGTCGAGTTTCTCCACCCTTGGATGGCCCAACCAAGCGGATGGTACGATCCTCCTGAGATTCAAACTCCTGAACCTGTCCACCTTCGTGTCCGACACTAAAATTCTTTCGTACACATGCATCCTCGAGCAGAAAATTACGTACTGTGCACGCCGTCGATGACCCAAAGCTCCCTTCGAACTGTGTGAATGGAGATGCATATGTCTCAGCTTGAGTTTGCTGTAAATCTTGATCTCCTCCCTGGTTTCGAACTGATGGAACCAATATCGTTCTGTGAAGCTTTAAAAAACCATCCGTCGCTAAAATCGGATCCATAGAGCAACCCCCACTTGGAGATCTATCAACTGTCATGGGACCGACAGATTGATCCTCAATTTTTGACTCACCTCCATTCGTCGCTTTGTCTCGATGAACCAAATCCTCCGTAACCCTCAAAACATCTCGAAGACCCGCATCAACAAATTTTTGACGATCCAACTCCTGTCGAACATCCCTCGAGCCTCCATCCAGTATCTGTGGCCTGCCTGTACAACTTAGTTGCTTGACCTTGTACATGCCACAACACAAATCTCCTCAAACCAGCTGTTGGAAATCCTTCGCAAGTATCCAATTTTTGTTCCCAAATAAACTACGACAACCATTATCTGCCAGTCTTCCTACCAAAACCAAGTTATAGCACAAACTCGATACATGTCGCACACCCTTGAGGACGAGCTTCTTACCTAACTCCATCGTCAAGTGCACATCACTGATGCCTACAACTGCATGTCACTATCACTTTTCTAGAATAAGGTTACTTATGTCATTTCACATTTTGTGTATATGTTATTTAATATAATGGTTGTATATATCAGTAGGCTAGCTTATTCATTAGACATGGTGGATCCCATTTAATTTGACTTGACCAATAGGTTGATTAATTAGACTCTAGTCATGGCTAGGTGGAGTACAAACATTAATTAGAGCCAAACCACTTAGCCCCCTTAAGGACCTTCCTAATACTAAGTGTAATGAAGAGTTTAGGGCTTGTCTAGTGTCTATTTATAATCCCACAAATCGAAATGGCAGCTACCATTTATTTCTAGGGTTTTCACACATTTTCTTCATTCCAAACTCTTCCAAATTGTCTCCTCTTTCTTCCCTTTGTTGTGCTAAGGCTTGGGGAGCTCAAGAAGGCTTGGTGTAGGTTCTAGCAAGATTTAGGGAGCTACTTCTTCATCCATCTTCTCCAAATTTGTGGAGCATTGTGTAGGCTTCTTTCTACATAGGTATAACCCCCTAAACTTCCATTTCCATGATTAAATTTCATGCATTCATGTAGGAGACCCCTTCCATGACTCATAGGAAATAGGTTGAGGTCCTAATGAGTCCTATTGTGATGGCTACAAAGGGTATAGTCTTCATTAGAGGGAAACTACAAGTGTTGCCCATAAAGTGTTTGTAGAAATGACAAAGTGGCTATTTAGGTTCTATTTTTTCAGTTTTAAGCCTATGTATAGTTGTTTTGCTCAAGGATAGGAATGTTGGATCTCTAGTATTTATATCTAGGCATGTACATATATATTTTAAATATATGAATATGTATATATGTATTTGGCTGTGGGCATATTGTTCACTAGATATGTGTAACAAAGTGCCCTATTTTCAGTTCTTGGGTCAAGCTTTCTGTGAGCAGTGCTTGGTTGCATTGTAATAGATCCATTTCCAGTAGCAGGGGCTATCCTTGGTCTGAGTTAGAAAGGAGGAGTGAGTGTGAAGAAATTGGTCTTATGAATAGGAAATAATGTTCAGTCCTTGAACATTGTATCAGTATCAGTTAATATTTCCTTGGTTTAGTTCAGTCCTAGGATGTTATTATTCTCTCCACTTTTGTTCAGATATTCACCTTTTAGGGCTCGTTTGGATCAAGCTTTTGTATTCCTAGGAATATATTTCAATTCATTTCCCATAGGAAAGGAATTCAACATTCCCATACCCGTGTTTGGTTAGGTTCGAAATATGTAGTTCAAAATTTTAAAAATTTCCATTCCCATGTTTGGTTCACACAGGGATAGGAATCTTAGTTTATTTAGTTTTTCTTTAATACCCTTTCATTAATTTCATGATGATTCACATGTTTAGAATAGAAGTTGAAAATTTGAAAAAAAAAGATAGAGTATAACCGTCCAAACAAAATAGCCAAACATCATTCTTAGGAAAACAAATCTATTCCCAAATGGGGGCTTCAGAATTGTAAGTCCCCTGAATTTTCGGGATTTATTTTCGAATTTTCTAAATGATTTATTCTCGATAATTTATTTAATTTAATTAATTTTGATCATTAAATGCCCTTTACCGTGACTTGGAATTCTAGCATCAGGGATGCCAGTCTCTGGAAACTTTCTTCTTGAAGTTTGTAGTAGACGAGATTATTTTCAATTTGATATATCATGTCCCACTCGAACTTGTTCCCTTGTCTCCATTTGATTCGCACAACTTTCAGGTCAATTTAGACCAATTTATCGTCTGCCGTAAATTATGATTTAACTTTCAATTTAATTTCTGGGCCCGACATCGGTCCAATCCAGTCGACCTAATATATGGCCCTGGCCTGTTTTGAGTCTACTGTGCACGTGCCACTTACGTGCCACCGATTGTATCTTCCTTGTGCTCCCATCTCATCCATGATTTAATTTTATTTTAATTTATTATTTTAATTAAATCTTGGCCCTAAGCTTGTCCAAACTTGGCCCAACACCCAACCCAATTTGGTGTAACCCCTGTCATGACTACCCATACATCTCACTATTGTATTTGCCTTCTTTTCTACTCAAAATATCTATTTCTCTCCTTGTATATATACACACATATATATATACATATAATATAAATACATATATATTTAATCTCTCTCTCTCTCCTCTCACCCATCACCTCACTCTCTCTCCTTCCCTCTCACATCAGCAATATCACCCCACCATGTGGCCGAATCCCTCACCTCTCTCTCTCGACTTTTCTCCTTCTCTCTCTAAATCTCTCTCTCTCTTTATATAATATATATACGTACATATATCTCTCTCTTCTTCTATCTCTATCACTGATCTCATCCTCCCCCTCTTCTTCGTTTACACAGACCACCACCACCACCAAGCACATCATCACCACCCCTACTCCACTCCATGACACCACCACCACCCTCACCATCCTCCTCCTCCTCCTCCATTATTCATCATCATCTTCTTCACTTCTTTCACCATCAACATCACCACCATGCACCACCCTCCACCCACGAACAACCACCGAGTTCCACCACCACCGCTGTGCCGTCGTCGCCCCGCCGTCGTGCCGCCGTATGCGAACCGCAGGGCAGCAGTACAACACAGCCATGTAGCAGCAGTAGCCGCCCAAAGCAGCAGTAGCCGTGTGGGTGGCAGCAGCCACCACCGCGCGTGGCGACCCCCACGACCCCCGCCGACGGCGACCTCAGGCGAGCCCCCCTTGGCCGGGCGCACCCTTCGGCAAGCACCCCCGACGTGCCAGCTACTTCCCCGACGTGCCACGTAGGCTATTCGTGCATTTTGTGAGAAATCCCGGCGTGATGCGCGCGGGATCAAGGCTGAAAGTTTGCTCCGGGACAGCGACTTCGTACGGATTTTTTGGAAAATTTGACCGTTGGATCGACGACTTCCTTGCTCTATCTCAATCTCGGTATATACCCCTTCATCCCTCTCAAATTTCATCCATTAATTTCGTCGTTTGATAGATCAAAACCGGCCACCAAGTTGACGTTTTAATTTGAACTATTTTTGGACAGTTTTACGGAGCCGACTTCGTCAGCTCGTAACTCTGCCGTTGCAGCTTCGTCTGGTGTGCCACCAGTTCTTGTGCATAGCTGGTATAACCCTCTTCCTGTCGCGTAATTTTTGTTTCATTGTGAGCACGTTTGATTGGTTGAATTCGACGCCAAAGTTGGCCGTCCAAATTCGTAATTTCCAACTTGTAAAATTCTATTTTTGAACCCGGGACTCCAGATTCAATTTCTGACACCACCAATAGACTCATGGCGTCGTTCTGGCACTTTTTCATATAAAGTTTGTTAGATTTGGAGGACGTGGGCCCTGGCACGCATTTTGATGCAAAGCGGGTCCCACGGTCCGAGTCAACGGGTCACTTTGAGATCGGCTCGTCGAAATCCAATTTCGGATATACCGTTGAGTTCGTATCATCATTCTGGACTCGTTGACATATAATTTCTTGGTTTTAGTGGACATTGGTTTCGACATGCATTTCGGTGTATGTCAGATACCAATATCCGGGTCAACGGGTCATTTTGAGGACATACCGTTGAGTTTGTATCGTCATTCTGGACTCGTTGACATATAATTTGCTGAGTTTTGAGGACATTGGCTCCGACACGCTTTTTCGTGCAAATCGGTTTCCAATATCTGGGTCAACGGACCAATCTGAGATCGGGTCATCGAAATCCAATTTTGGATATACCGTTGAGTTCCTATCGTCATTCTGTATTCGTGAACATATAATTTGTTAAATTTAGTGGACTAGTATTCTTGCACGTTTTTTGGTGCAAAGCGGGTCCGATACGGACACCGTTTTGACCCGAAATTACCTTTTTGCCCCTGTGTCCAAATTGGACTTATGGATAGGCTATCCTAGCTGATTTGACTATTTTGGACACGTTGGTGATGTTTGTTTTATCATCCGACAATGTTTATAGAAATTTCTCTGTGTATTACCTTTTATTATAATTAATTCTTATTTAGTTCGTATTTCTGAATTAGTACAACGAAACTGAGATCAATCGATTCCAGTGATCTCACATCGCTGAAATTGGCAAGATGATCATGTGGATTACTGTGATAAAATTATTAACCTTACTGTTGATTATCTTATCTCAATTTGCGTGTAGTAGGTTTTGATGTACGTATAACGAGGTGCAACTTGATATTTTAATTCTTAAATTAGAGTGATCCTGTTTGACCAAGATATATGGTATCTTGGTAGGTAAATATTAGGAATAGTGTGCTTAGGCTAGTTTTGACCATGGTTGACTGCTTTGACTGAACGTCGAAGTAAGTCCACCATTGACCTAGTTTAACCTAGAGTTGACCAGAGTTGACTAGAGTTGACCAGTTGACCAAAAGTCAACTGTAAGTCCACCATTGACCCAGTTTGACCAAGTTTGAACAAGTGTGACTCAGTGTCACCTAGTTTGACCAAGTGTGACTCAGTGTGACCTAGTTTGACTTAGTTGACTGAGTCTGACCTAGATTACGTAGCTTATACTATAGAATCAAGCCTAACACTGTTGAACCCTAATTAGCTTATATATATATCTTATCTTTAGGTCTGTGGCATCACTCTGAGCATCGACCCCATTTGACAGCTTAGGACCGCAGGCAAGTACATTCACTGATAGTTTTCATTGTCTTGATATCTGCTATATCCTATTCAGTTGTAGTGTCTTACTCGATTTCCAGTCACGATAGTTCATGGACTAGTATACGTTGGATCATGACATGAGATGTTATTCCTGGATTTTCTTGGTATATATGCATATTTTCTGTCTTGTTCCCTGTACTTGTATAGACACCGATTCCTGAGAGGGAGTAGCTATCCTCTTAGGGAATCCCGTGTCATGACATGTCATGTCTAGGTCCATTATACTATTCAGGGATGGGAAATTATTAGGGGTTATGTAATCAAAGCCACCCTGTCACTATATTCTTGTGCTCGTGCCACTCTTCCCTTACGTAGGGTGTAGCGAGATCCTATTTTTCTTGTGCTTGCTATCCAGGTTGGCCGGCATGACACTTCCCAGTTTTTTTGTGATTGTCGGGCCAAGTGGATAGCCTGTCCTGTAACATTTCCTAAGCCGATCACATAACGTTCTAATAATTCAAGGCATATTTTATATTTACTTTATCTTATCTTATATCCTGCTCTGTTCTACATTCAGTACTTTCTCACCATGCTATGATATTCAGTTACTCAAATATTCTACATGCCTTTATGTTGTACCTTAATTGGAGACTAAGTTCCGCTCGGGAGAAGGATTACAACCTCGGTCCTTATTTGGTTTAAGGGTTGTAACTCAGCTTCCGAATGGTTCCCAAGTTATCCTATATATTTGTCTTGTATTTCATGATACGATCTCTTATAGAATTTGTCAATTCATATGGAACTGTTGTTAGTGTTTGTACTTGCTCATTTTCCTGACAGGATACCATTGATAATATTTTAGGAGTTGTTATACCATTATTAGACTTTATGATGTTGCTAGCTGAGGTGGATCTCATTATTCTTCTATGTGAGTTGCCTGGTAGTTATCCTTAGTTGGTCTTATTTTTTCTTCCTTATTTTCCTGTCTTATGATTCCTTCTAGTAGTTTCTATTGTTCTTGTGCCTTAGTTATCTTTCTTGTCTTATCTTTTTTAGATGTTGGGTTGTGATTGAGTACATTTGTAGTTCATGGACCTTCTAGATGCAGTATATATTTATTGGGTTCTAGACAGCGTTCTACTGCCGATACTGTGACATAGGCTGGGCGTGGCCCACGTATTCTGTAATGCCTGTGGTTCGTATTACGTATCTTGGTATACGTATACGTAATTTGACCCGTATTGTATGTCTCCCTGCTTAATTTATTCTAGCATTTCATTAGCTGGTTTATTCTTGGGTTGGTTCGGCTGGCTTGGTTTACTTTGGTTCATCATGAGCCAAGGTGAACCCTCCTACCTACCACCACCCTTCTTATTTAATCCTTTCCCCTCATTCTCTCTCTTTATTTACTTCTTCTTTTCCACCATTACTTCTTCAACCACCAGGAGAGTGAGAGAGAGAGAGAGAGAGAGCTTAGGCAAGTGCATCTTGCTTCATGGAGGAACAAAATTTTATTGTTCTATTCTCTTCTTCACAGCATTCTAAAATACTTTAGTACTTGGCATTTTTAATTTCCATGGCTCCATTTGTGTAGATCTAAGTTTATAGTATTTTTAAATTTTTTGGGTTTTGATCTACTTAACATTGTTATTTCTAAGTTTTGATGGTTCCATGTTGTAGAGAATTTCGTTCTACCCCATTTGACCTATGGAAGTCCAAATTTGGACTTACGGTGAAGGTTTTATGGAGCTTGGAAGCTAAGGATTCCATGGCCATCCTTCTCAGGTTTTCTGAGAAGATGGGTACCCACTTACCCAGCCGCATGAGATTCATTACACTCAGCCGCGTAGATGGGTACCCACTTACTCAGCCGCATAGATGGGTACCCACTTACCCAGCCGCATGAGATTTATTTCACTCAGCCGCATAGATGGGTACCCACTTACCCGGCCGCATGAGATTCATTTCACTCAGCCGCATAGATGGGTACCCAATTATCCAGCCGCATGAGATTCATTTCACTCAGCCGCATAGATGGGTACCCACTTACCCGGCCGTATGAGATTCATTTTACTCAGCCGTATAGATGGGTACCCACTTACTCAGCCGCATAGATAGGTACCCACTTACCCAGTCGCATGAGATTCATTTACTCAGTCGCATGAGATTCATTCATCCAGCCGCATGAGATTCATTCACTCAGCCGTATAGACGGGTACCCACTTACTCAGCCGCATAGATGGGTACCCACTTACTCAGCCGCATAGATGAGTACCCATCTACTCAGCCGCATAGATGAGTACCCATCTACTACCGCATGAGCCCCCAATTCACCCTTGGCCACATAGTGTCTAATTGGGTTGTTTTTCTTATCCTATTTGGCTGATTTATGGCCAGAATTTCTCCCAACTCCCAACATGAAAGTTGTAGATCTTTTCCTTGGCTTCCAAAATATGTTATTAACTATTTATACAACTTTTCTCATTTATAATGATGTAAGGATAGAACACGATAGTGGCCCATCATGGCGCACTCTTGATAAGTAATCCTGACATGATACACCTCGATATGCTGTTGCGACAGCTAGCATGGCATGACAAGTATGAAAGACCTGGACACCGTGGGCGATTGTGTTTGTACAAATAAACTAGTACTGTCTTGTATCATGTCTAGGATGGGGATCCCTGAGTACCATGGTCAGGGGTACTTACTGAAATTGACTAAGACTAATTAACTAGAATGATTCAGTAGTCATGAAGAGATTCCCAGCCACAGGCAATCCCGTTATCTGGGCGCATTCAGTGGACTTGTAGCCTACCGGCGAGTAGGGCACATTTCCAGCATACAGTCATGTGGTGCACCCTTCATAAACAAACATTCGATCTGGATAACCGGATGGTCTGCAGGGCTTGTGGCTGTTGGGATAATCTCATTGCATCTTGCTAGTAAGTAGGCTGTGATAACCCTAGTTAGTTAAAAGTATCAAGCCGTACTCTTGATTGGCCGTGATTGATTGGATGGAGTTAATTCCAGCTTAGTCTTATCCTGATCCTGTGCAAGATTGTGACATGACATGATTATTGATGCTTGCCTTAACAATAACGATCGGGGGTCCAGTTCTGTTCAGGCGAAGGGTTACAATTCCGGTCCTTGTTTGGTTTAAGGGTTGTAACCTGGCTCCCGGAGCAGTTCTGTGTCCTCTCTTCGTTTATTGTCTTGTTACCTTATCAATGATTATTTATGCTGGCCTTAGCAATAAAGATCATGGGTCCAGTTCTGTTCAGGCGAAGGGTTACAACCCCGGTCCTTATTTGGTTTAAGGGTTGTAACCTGGCTCCCGGAGCAGTTCTGTGTCCTTTTTTCGTTTATTGTCTTCACTGTACCAATAGTATTTGAGACGAATTTCTATTCAGGTGAAGGGTTACAATCCCGGTCCTTGTTTGGTTTAAGGGTTGTGACCTGGCTACTTGAATGGTTTTCTCGTACTCAGTTTACTGTTGTTATCTCTATTATTATCAGTTCTTTATTTATTATCTTTAATATTCTATTGTGATATGTGATATGCTGGTTTTAGTTCCTAAGTGAAGCCTTCTTTGTGGCACTTGTCCTTTCTGGGGTTTGATCCAGCTGATTTTGTATGGCCAGATATCGGAGCAGCACCAGAGGATCCACCTGTCTTCCAGCCAGATGGTGACCACCAGGCGTAACCCTGGCAACGAGTGGGTTTCTTTTTGTCCTCCCACTTTATTGTAAAATTATTCTTTTGAGGCGTTTAGCCGACGAGCACGTGTTAGCTCGTATTGTACCTTATTTACTGTCTGCCTACGGGCTGTAACATGATTGACGGATCCTAGGGTTGATCATGTATGACTAAACTCTTGCTAGTCCTGACATTTTGTAACGACTAACTTCATGATCAGCTGAATATGTAATGTTTGAGACGCCTTACCATTGTATATTTGGTGATCTTACATCTTGTAACACTTACTTACTTGCTTGTGATTGAGACAATAGGCTTGTTCATGACCATAGGAGACTGTTGGCTTGTAGTTAAACCCTCATGTATTTAGACAGTCGTGACCGTATAGCGAGGTGGGTTGCACTTCAATATACGTAGCTGGCTATGTATGTCCCCGCTCTCCAGTATTCTGGTTCTAGGGCGTTACATGGTTTAAGTGGTGGCCCATGCAGGTCTTGTAAATCAAGATATGTGAGGGTTTACCGAATAGATGTCTCAATCAGTACTCGCCCTTGATCTCTGCTCGTATCTTCTGGATCCCTATAATCTTGACCTGATCACATGCTTATATCGTTGATCTGTCCTAGTCCTTCCTTATTGTTCCCTATGTCGTCTTCTTCAGCGGCATTGTTCCTGGACCTGCCGATCAGCAAGGCGGAGCACCTCCTGCGGACCAGCAGCAACCCGGAGATCAAGCCCAACATTTAGGAGTAGCCTCCAGAGTCATGCCTACCGGAGGAGAGCCACCAATTCAGCCCGTCCAGCCTGCAGAGCCTGATGATGGCACCTTGGTGGGTCTCATCAGGTCCCTATTAGCTTCCCAGGATCGTCGTGGAGATGCCTTACACCAGGTGATGGCAGATGCTTTGACCAGATGAGGTCATCAGGGTAATAGCGCGGCCAACAGCTTCAAGCGCTTGAACCCTCCCTTCTTCGACGATAGTGAAGATGCGATCACCGCAGATGCTTGGCTTCAGGACACAGAGGTGATTCTAGAAGCAGCCAGGACTCCCGAGAACGAGAAGGTGGATGTGGTGCGCCTGTAGTTACTAGATCTTGTCCACAGCTGGTGGACAGCGCAAGCCGACGGATTAGTGGCCCCTATTTCATGGGCAGTATTCAGGAAGAGATTCCAGACCAAGTATTTTGATGCTGTAGCTCGGTATGACCTACAGACGAGGTTCACCAATCTGAAGCAGATGGGCAGAACGGTCGATGGATATGCGGCCGAGTTCTCCAGGCTTAGTCGGTTTGCTTCCACCTTGGTGGCGACCGAGTTCGATAGAGCCCAGCGGTTCCAGCAGGGGCTCCACCTAGAGATTTTATTGGCAGTAGAGCTGTTTGAGCATCAGACTTTTGATACAGTATTAAGAGCAGCTAGGAGGCATGAATGTACCTCCCAGAGGATCGTGGATAGGACCGGAGGTCGAAAGCGATCCCACGGTCAGATGAATCAGTCTTCGGCACCAGCCCCAGCAGCCAGGGCTTTGACTATTGGAGCTCCGAGGCGGGCGACCTCAGTGACGTCGGTTCAGCATTCCACCTCGACGCACCCTCAGCAGCAGAAGCAGAAGCAGTCTTCCGCAGTGGGATGTTCACACTGCGGGAAGCCAGGACATGTGGTGTCAGAGTGTCGCAGAGCACAGGGTTTGTGCTTGGTTTGTGGTGCCCCGGACCACAGGATTGGGAACTGCCCGAACAGGAAAAGTTCGTCGGCCTTCTCTAGTCATTCAGTTAGAGGACCAGCACCAGTCCAGCAGCTGCAGCAGTTGCAGTACCCGTTTCCGAGGCCATTGTCGATGCAGGCCCAGACATTCCAGCAGCAGAGACCGCAACAGTATGCCCAAGCCCAAGCCCTGATCCAGAGCAGGCAGAGAAATTTTCAGCAGAGGGGACCCGCACCTAGAGGACATGGTCAAGTGCTGGCTTTGACAATGGAAGAAGAAGGAATAGCACCAGGTGAGGTAGTGGCAGGTACTATTCTCGTCAACACCTTTCCAGCCTCAGTATTATTTGATTCTGGTGCCTCGTATTCATTTATGTCTGTACGATTCGCAACACGGGTAGGACTGGAGCCCGAGTCATTATCAGTAAGGCTCAATATACTTACTGGTAACGGACTTGTGGGAGTAGATAGGGTGTTTTCCTCGTGTCGGATCGTAGTTAGCGGTAGAGAATTCCCTGCTAGATTGATAGAGTTCCCAATGGCCGATTATGATGTGGTCTTAGGGATAGATTGGTTGAGGGACCAGTATGCTAGGATAGACTGCCACATTGGCAGGGTTGTTTTTAGCATTCCAGGCAAGCCGGAGTTTTCCTTCTCCCGAGGCGAAGTTGAACCTTCTCCTCCAGTATTGCGGATGGCAGTAGCAGCAATGCAGTTACCCGGATAGTTGAAGAGTTTCCAGATATTTTTCCTGAAGAGCTTCCAGGGATGTCTCCAGAGCGAGAGATCGAGTTCACTATCGACTTGATTCCCGGATCAGCCCCAGTGTCAGAGAGAGTCTACAGGATAGCGCCGTCAGAGCTAGAGATATTGTACAAGATGATTTAAGAACTTAGAACCAAGGGATTCATTCGTGCAAGTGGATCGCCTTGGGGAGCCCCGATGCTTCTTATGAAAAAGAAGAATGGTACGTCCAGATTATGTGTAGATTATCGTACCTTGAACTCCGTAACAATCAAGAACAGATACCCTCTTCCGAGGATAGATGACTTGTTTGATCAACTCCAAGGGGCAGCAGTGTTTTCGAAGATCGACTTGCGATCAGGATACTATCAGATCAGAGTCAGAGAGCAGGACATCCCGAAGACAGCTTTCAGATCTAGGTATGGACATTGGGAGTTCCTTGTGATGCCATTTGGAGCAACCAATGTGCCGGCTGTATTCATGGACCACATGAATCGCATCTTCATGCCTCATTTGGATCAGTTCGTGATTGTGTTCCTAGACGACATGCTGGTCTACAGTAAGAGTGAAGCGGAGCATGAGCAGCATCTTCGAGTTGTCCTCTAGATTCTCAGCGAGCACAAGTTGTATGCCAAGTTTAGTAAATACGAGTTCTGGCTCGATCGCATTTCGTACTTGGGTCATATCATCACCCGAGGAGGAGTGGAGGTAGATCCCCAGAAGATCGTGGCTATTGAGTCATGGCCAGTGCCCAGTACAGTCACAGAAGTTCGTAGTTTTCTTGGATTGGCCGGCTACTACCGGCGATTTGTTTCAGACTTTGCTCGAATTTCAGCGCCATTGACCTAGTTGACCCGCAAGGATGTACAGTTTGCTTGGACAACAGAATGTCAGGATTCTTTTGAGAAGTTGAAGCGAGGCTTGATGACGGCACCCATTCTCACACTTCCAGGTGGGACCGGAGGATTCTCAGTGTATTGTGATGCTTCAGGACGAGGTTTAGGATACGTTTTGATGCAACATGGGAAGTTAATAGCTTATGCGTCACGAAAACTTCGTGATCATGAGAGAAATTACCCAACCCACAACTTGGAGCTGGTAGCCGTGGTGTTTACGCTAAAGCTTTGGAGATACTACTTGTATGGAGATAGGGTGGAGATTTTCACCGATCACAAGAGCCTGAAGTATGTCTTCACCCAGAAGGACCTTAATATGCGTCAGAGAAGGTGGCTAGAGCTACTTGTGGATTATGATGTCAACCTGCAGTATCATCCTGGGAAGGCCAACGTTGTTGCAGATGTATTGAGTAGGAGAGCCGGAGTTTATTTCCTAACAGCACAACCAGAGCTGTTAGCCGATCTTCAGAAGATGGGTATAGAAGTTGTCCTTCCTACCAGTGTGGCATTGATGGCCAGCATGCAAGTTCAGTCCACTATCGTCGAGAGGACCCGGATGGCGCAGTCAGCAGATTCCAAGCTTCAGCGACTCAAAGCAGAGTGTGAGGCAGGACGAAGACCAGAGTTATGTATCCATGAAGACGGTACCCTTCGACATGGGAAGCGTCTTTGTGTACCCAGTGGAGATATCAGACATGAGATCATGGCAGAGGCCCACAGTTCGCAGTATTCCATTCATTCCGGCGGTACTAAGATGTACCGTGATATTCGTCAGTACTTTTGGTGGAATGGCATGAAGAGAGAGATAGCCCGGTTTGTCTCTCGTTGTTTAGTCTGCCAACAAGTTAAGGCTGAACATCAGAGTCCAGCTGGACTACTTCGACCATTGCCAATTCCAGAGTAGAAATGGGAGCATATAACCATGGATTTTGTGACTGGATTTCCTAGATCCCCGGCTGGCAGAGATGCTATTTGGGTTGTCATAGACAGGCTCATGAAGGTGGCTCACTTTCTTCCGTTCAGAGTCGGTCAGTCGACGGCTCAGCTAGCGGAGATGTATCTCCGGCAGATTGTCAGATTACACAGTATACCAGTCAGTATCACCTCAGACAGAGATTCCAGATTTACGTCGTACTTTTGGCGCAGCTTGCAAGAGAGTTTGGAAACTCGTCTCCAGTTCAGCTCAGCGTATCACCCACAGACAGATGGCCAGTCGGAACGCACGATCCAGACTCTTGAAGATATGTTGCTGTCATGTACACTCGACTTCGGTGGTTCGTGGAAAGATCACCTGTACCTGGTAGAGTTCTCGTACAACAACAGTTTCCAAGCTAGTATCCAGATGACACCGTTCGAGGCACTGTATGGTAGAAAGTGCCGATCTCCGCTAGCATGGGACGATATCGGAGAGAGACAAATGCTCGGTCCAGAAATGATAGCTCAGACAGTTGAGGTGGTCAGAAGATTTCGAGATCATCTTCGAGTTGCACAAGATCGCCAGCGTCATTGGGCCGATTCTCATCGGCAACCCCTTGAATTTTCTGTCGGCGACCATGTATTCCTTAGGATCTCACCTACCCGTGGCGTCATTCGTTTCGGCATACGGGGAAAGCTTAGTCCTAGGTATATAGGACCGTTCGATATTCTGGAGCGAGTAGGAGATGTATCCTATCGTCTCGCTCTTCCACCATCGCTACGTGAGGTGCATAACGTATTCCATGTATCCCAACTGCGACGGTATATCCCAGACCCGAGCCACATCCTGGATCATTCGGAATTGGTTGTTGGTACCAACCTTTCGTATGAGGAGAGGCCCGTGTCTATATTGGACCGAAGAGAGAAGACACTCAAGAACAAGACTATCAAGTTAGTTCGAGTTGCTTGGGGTCATCACTCTTTGGGTGAGTCAACGTGGGAGCGTAAGGATAATATCCGATCGCGATATCCCGACCTGTTTGACTCGTGAGGTATAATATCTTTCTTATGCCTCATGTCTTCGATTCCTTGCTTGCATGATTGATTGGTTGATTGATTGATTGCCTAGTATAGCTTGCCTGTGATAGTATAGCTTGTTCTTGTCCCTCTAGCCTCTTAATTAAATTCCGATGACGGAATTCTTTTAAGGTGGGTAGAATTGTAATGCCTGTGGTTCGTATTATGTATCTTGGTATACGTATACGTAATTTGACCCGTATTGCATGTCTCCCTGCTTAATTTATTCTAGCATTTCATTAGCTGGTTTATTCTTGGGTTGGTTCGGCTGGCTTGGTTTACTTTGGTTCATCATGAGCCAAGGTGAACCCTCCTACCTACCACCACCCTTCTTATTTAATCCTTTTCCCTCATTCTCTCTCTTCATTTACTTCTTCTTCTCTACCATTACTTCTTCAACCACCAGGAAAGAGAGAGAGAGAGAGCTTAGGCAAGTGCATCTTGCTTCATGAAGGAATAAAAATTTTATTGTTCTATTTTCTTCTTCACAGCATTCTAAAACACTTTAGTACTTGGCATTTTTAATTTCCATGGCTCCATTTATGTAGATCTAAGTTTATATTATTTTTGGATTTCTTGGGTTTTGATCTACTTAATATTGTTATTTCCAAGTTTTGATGGTTCCATATTGTAGAAAATTTCGTTCTACCCCATTTTGACCTATGGAAGTCCAAATTTGGACTTACGGTGAAGGTTTTATGGAGCTTAGAAGCTAAGGGTTCCATGGCCATCCTTCTCAAGTTTTCTGAGAAGATGGGTACCCACTTACCCAGCCGCATAAGAGTCATTACACTCAGCCGCGTAGATGGGTACCCACTTACTCAGCCGCATAGATGGGTACCCACTTACCCAGCCGCATGAGATTCATTTCACTCAGCCGCATAGATGGGTACCCACTTACCCGGCCGCATGAGATTCATTTCACTCAGCCGCATAGATGGGTACCCACTTACCCAGCCGCATGAGATTCATTTCACTCAGCCGTATAGATGGGTACCCACTTACCCGGTCGCATGAGATTCATTTTACTCAGCCGCATGGATGGGTACCCACTTATTCAACCGCATAGATGGGTACCCACTTACCCAGCCGTATGAGATTCATTCACCCAGCCGCATGAAATTCATTAACTCAGCCGCATAGATGGGTACCCCTTACTCAGTCGCATAGATGGGTACCCACTTACTCAGCCGCATAGATGAGTACCCATCTACTCAGCCGCATAGATGAGTACCCATCTACTGCCGCATGAGCCTCCAATTCACCCTTGGCCGTATATTGTCTAATTGGGTTGTTTTTCTTGTCCTATTTGGCTGATTTATGGCCAGAATTTCTTCCAACTCCCAGCATGAAAGTTGTAGAT
Organism: Iris pallida; assembly: GCA_029216955.1. Taxonomy (NCBI): domain Eukaryota; kingdom Viridiplantae; phylum Streptophyta; class Magnoliopsida; order Asparagales; family Iridaceae; genus Iris; species Iris pallida. The sequence goes on from JANAVB010031428.1 coordinate 36,273, forward strand.
CTTTTTCTTGGCTTCCAAAATATGTTATTAACTATTTATGCAACTTTTCTCATTTATAATGATGTAAGGATAGAACACGATAGTGGCCCATCACGGCGCACTCTTGATAAGTAATCCTGACATGATACACCTCGATATGCTGTTACGACAGCTAGCACGACATGACAAGTATGAAAGACCTAGACATTGTGGGCAATTATGTTTGTACAAATAAACTGGTACTGTCTTACATCATGTCTAGGATGGGAATCCCTGAGTACCACGGTCAGGGGTACCTACTGAAATTGATTAAGGCTAATTAACTAGAATGATTCAGTAGTCATGAAGAGATTCACAGCTACAGGCAATCCCGTTATCTGGGCGCATTCAGTGGACTTGTAGCCTACCGACGAGTAGGACACATTTCCAGCACACAGTCATGTGGTGTACGCTTCATAAACGAACATTCGATCCGGATAACCGGATGGTCTGCAGGGCTTGTGGCTGTTGGGATAATCTCATTGCATCTTGCTAGTAACTAGGCTGTGATAACCCTAGTTAGTTAAAAGTATTAAGCCGTACTCTTGATTGGCCGTGATTGATTGGATGGAGTTAATTCCAGCTTAGTCTTATCCTGATCTTGTGCAAGATTGTGTCATGACATGATTATTGATGCTTGCCTTAACAAAAATGATCGGGGGTCCAGTTCTGTTCAGGCGAAGGGTTACAACCCCGATCCTTGTTTGGTTTAAGGGTTGTAACTGGCTCCCGGAGCAGTTCTGTGTCCTCTCTTCATTTATTGTCTTGTTACCTTATCAATGATTATTTATGCTGGCCTTAGCAATAAAGATCAGGGGTCCAGTTCTGTTCAGGCGAAGGGTTACAACCTCGGTCCTTGTTTGGTTTAAGGGTTGTAACCTGGCTCCCGGATCAGTTCTGTGTCCTCTCTTCGTTTATTGTCTTCACTGTACCAATAGTATTTGAGACGGGTTTCTGTTCAGGTGAAGGGTTACAACCCCGGTCCTTATTTGGTTTAAGGGTTGTGACCTGGCTACTTGAATGGTTTCCTCGTACTCTGTTTACTGTTGTTATCTCTATTATTATCAGTTCTTTATTTATTATCTTTAATATTCTATTGTGATATATGATATGCTGGTTTTAGTTCCTAAGTGAAGCCTCCTTTGTGGCACTTGCTCTTTCTGGGGTTTGACCCAGCTGATTTTGTGTGGCCAGATATCGGAGCAGCACCAGAGGATCCACCTGTCTTCCAGTCAGATGGTGACCACCAGGCGTAACCCTGGCAAAGAGTGGATTTCTTTTTGTCCTCCCACTTTATTGTAAAATTATTCTTTTGAGGCGTTTAGCCGACGAGCACGTGTTAGCTCGTATTGTACCTTATTTACTGTCTGCCTACGGGCTATAACATGATTGACGGATCCTAGGGTTGATCATGTATGACTAAACTCTTGCTAGTCCTGACATTTTGTAACGACTAGCTTCATGATCAGCTGAATATGTAATGTTTGGGACGCCTTACCATTGTATATTTGGTGATTTTACATCTTGTAACACTTACTTACTTGCTTGTGATTGAGACAATAGGCTTGTTCATGACCATAGGAGACTGTTGGCTTATAGTTAAATCCTCATGTATCTAGACAGCCGTGACCGTATATCGAGGTGGATTGCACTTCAATATACGTAGCTGGCTATGTACGCCCCCGCTCTCTAGTATTCTGGTTCTGGGGCATTACATATTCGTATCCGTATATCCGGGTGCGGGTCATGACACATTTTTAGTGGTGGTCCATGCAGGTCAGTCTTTGCAATTAATGCAAAGTCGTGGTAGTACTTGAGATTATCTGTACTACTACGAGCCTGCCCTAGGATTAAGGTTGAGTAATGGAATATTTTAGAAATTTGGTACTCAGTCACATATTAGGAACTCTTGGTAGATTCCAGAGATGACCCCTGGGAATCTTATTTCTAACTTTTCGAAACTTTTTCCATTTGTTTCTGTCCGTCTTGATTCTAAAATATTTGTCCATATCAAACTTTATTCCTTCTTGGAATGAGTTGTGGACCCCAGAGGGAAGGTATAAGTTGAACTTATATATCTTCTAGATTGAGACGAGAATATGATTTGCCAGTCTCATATCAGGCTGATATTGTTTTAGATTATATTCCAATAATTTCCTTTTTTTTCACCTAGATAGTACCTTTGGACATCTCCTGAGAATTTTCTTCTAAACTCTACCTCGGGGTCTATTTTCGTTAGTTTCCATCTACTTATCCTTGATTCGTCGTGGAAAATTTTGAATCTTGATGTTCGTTGTTGACTTCAATTTTGATTTTGTTTGAAGATAAGTTTCTCTGGATTGAGTTAAGATATTCTGATAAACATATTTTATGAGGACGATGAGAACGATAAATGTCTACTTTATTTATGGAGTTTAGAATTTATCGCAGTCATATTAGCTAGCCTGACAAGGACATGGAGCCTGATTTTGGATATACTATCCTAGTTATGGCATTTAGATTCTCTTGCAGCCAAACTGGTTGGCGTGGTAAGGAATCTAGATGACATGATTATAGGGTGTATACCCTAGTTATGGACCCCATCGTTTATTGCAGCTATGTTTACTGGCTGGCGTAAATTCTGGCAGCATGGTTTTGGATAGACGTGTATGGTTATCAGATTGTATCTTAAATTGATTCACTTCTTTTTGACCAAATGATGAGGACAATTCATACCCTTATTTCTCGACTTATCATTCAGTTCTTTTCTCATCGTATGATGATTTCCTCATCTTGCCATCATTTCCTTTGACTTGTTTAGCTATGTCTTAATTACACTAATCACCTATCTCATATCTACATCTGTCATCTACACTTGAAAACTCTGAAAATTTTAAAATTTTTATATCTCAATTATTTTTTAAATTTCGATACTGTTAAGATTTTGATTCCTTCTAGTAGTTTCTATTGTTCTTGTGCCTTAGTTATCTTTTCCGTCTTATCTTCTTTAGATGTTGGGTTGTGATTGAGTACATTTGTAGTTCATGGACCTTCTAGATGTAGTGTATATTTATTGGGTACTAGACAGCGTTCTACCATCGATACTGCAGCGTAGGCTGGGCGTGGCCCACGTATTCGTATCCGTATATCTGGGTGCGGGTCGTGAAAGGAATAGCTTTTCGACATCAATAAGAATAGCTTTCCCACATAAGCCCCTCATATTCCCTCCTCACTCCCAATCCTAAACATACCAAACATGGGTAAGGAATTTAAAACCCATTCCCAAGCCTCAAAAACTTGAACCAAACGCCCCCTTAGTTCAACCCATATATGTATAGGTTTAGTCCTTGGTTGTGGTAAATCCCAGTCCTTAATTACTTTAGACATCAGCCATTTCGCACTTGCCTTGGCCATTTAGGCCAGTGAGAAGGCAGGGGAGGCCCCCTAACACCAGTAGGCTGCCTTGGCAGCATTTTGGAGTAGTGAGGAATGTGAGTGCACCGTCAAAGTGCCCTTGAGTGTGTACAGTTAGAGGGATTATCTTGGAGAGTGTCTAATGCCAGTATCCTGTGAGGGAGGTGGGTTGTGCCTACATGTGTGTTTGTCTTATGATTCACATTTGTGCGTGCATATGTAAGATATTGATTTGTAAATGGAAAGGCTTGTTATATAGTTAAGTATGAATAGGGGTTTGCATACAAATTGATGAGTAATTTCTGCATTGTGTGGCTCGGCCACAGATCCAGTAGCAAGGTTTAGGGAACCTTGTTGGTTAGGCAGTGCACAGGGAGGTACTCCCCAATGTAGCACCTATTTTTAGGAAGGGAAATTGGGTTCGTAGGAGATGTGTGTGTGGGGGGGGGGAGTTAGTATCATTACCAAAGTGGTAATCAACCTATAAGTTGTAATGTATCAGTAGAATACTTAGTGTATAGAGTATCAGTTAATCTTTTTAGTGAGTATCTGTTAGGATTTTATTGAGGTATCACTCACTGATACAGTGTTAGTATCAGTGCCTCTGTGGCTACTTGTCACGACCCGCACCCTAGAGTAAGGGCACGAGACGTGGGTACGTCCAGCCTACGCCGCAGTGTCGGCGGTAGAACGCTGTCCTAGGTCTCATGCATCTAACAGTATAAGGCTAAGCAATTTATACTCTCCGAATGGGGGTGACATAGCAAAATATAAACTCAATCACATCTAAGGTAGAGCATAATGGAAGATAGATAAAACATGAAATCCACAAAGAGATACATCAGATAGAAGTCTAAGTGTCTAAGATACACAACCTAGAAAACATCTCAAATCTCAAATACAGTAATCCATAAATACAACTCAAGACAACTGAAAATAAGCTATAAGCAAAATCCTAGCTATCTATACAACCTCTACTGTGTCTCCTCTAGGCTAGCAGGCAACCTCCAGGCTATCTGTAAAATTTATCAACAGGTCCAGTCAGGACAGGAGCGAGCACAATACATCTCATGCAGATCATAACATGTTAGAAAATATAACGTACAATAGAGTAAGATACATGAAACGCTGAAAGAAGATGTATATGAAAAACAGAAGGATATGATAATAGGAAATATCTATATATGATAAGTAAGAACTGTAAGCAATATGTGATTTAGAGTACAATATGGTTATGTAAACGGGTTAGGTTATACAATAAAATGGGACTCCTTTGTACGTGGGTGTACAATGGACATATACAATTTCTTATACAATAGGATTGATCACATAACCATTTCTACTCTCCCTCCCCAATCAATACACAAGGATCCAATTCAGTTACGTTACCTTATACAATGGCTTGTACAATGGCTTGTACAATAGAGCTCAATGTGATAATGAGAGTACAATATGCACAATGAGTGTATAATGATAAGGGTATTCAATAAATACAATATGTTAGTGAAACGTACATTATAATATGTATTTAGTGAACACAAGGAGATAATATCGCAAAAGAAGATCCATATAGTACCAATCCGTGTTACCAACGTGTCAGCATCAAGTAAATTAATCTATGGCAAGAATAGACGTTCTAGCAAGTATGAAACGGTCAGAGAATGTACTCGCCTGGTATCTGAATGTCTGAAGTAAATGTACTGTCTGAAATGAGGTATCTGACTCCTAGTTAGAGCAACACAAGTCAAGATGTATACAGGGGATGATAAATATAATCTACGTTGCGTCTGCATGCTGCCTAGGTCAAACTAGACTAAAGTCAACCCTTGATCAACTCTAGTCAACTATCTAGTCAAAGCTAGGTCAACTGGGTCAACCTAGACTCAATAAAGTCTCGCTAGGCCTAACCAGTCTACCCTAGCTAGTACACACCATACAAATCCAAGGCTATACAAGCCAACACAAGTCACATATCAAGCTACATCACATTCATGCATATTCAACATATATATATATATATATATATATATATACATATATATATATATATATATATATATATATATATAAGTGTGTGAACATGGAGGTGTACATGAAAAGAGAAATCAACACTAGTTATGAGTTTACACTACACATGGCACAAAGCTAACCCATCTACATTACACATGTATTATACTTAACATGCATGGCTACAAGTATACATCTATATACATTAGAGTAGAGACTATTTAAGTTATAACTAACATGCATCTATACTTCACATAAATCTATATATATTATAGAAATCATTTAGAGAAGGGTTACATGGCATGGTGGTTGATATAGAGTGGGGTGTCCTTGTGCAGAGGGTGAAGTTCATTCTCAGTTTAGTTCCACATTTACATATAAACTAAAGTGAGCTATCTCATAAACTGGTGTAACTAACCACATAAAATGAACCATGTTATCTGAAATCTGCCATTAAGCCAACATCCCATATGCATACAGCTCATGCATTGTCTAATACTGAAATTAACTAACATTTTGAATTAAGGGGCTGAAGGTTAACATTACATTCATAGACATTCCACTATATTGAAAACTGAAATTGGCTTGGCAATAGAAAAAGAAAGGTATATATGCTTACATGGACAGTTCAGTGTTCGAACAACCTAAAATGAACTAACATTCAATCTAAATATCAGCTATGCATTGGTTCTATGTCTACATATAAAATCTGATATTGCATTTACAATATTTATACATTATGCATTCATATCTATCATTACATATATACCTTGCATTTATATCTAGCATTCATTATATACTTTCATGCGTGCATTGTATATCATTCTTTCATTCATGCATTTATGTATTGCTTACATATATTACATTAATTGCATTCCTACATGCTTGCATTCAACCATATATATACATTAATATAAAGAGGATATATATCATATATATATCATTTCATTCATCTAACATATCATGCATTACATACTCTATATTCATTTGATATCCATACTACATAGGCTCATAGGTTACACAAAATGCATATATCGTATAGTCACTCTTCTACTTAAAACCAATACTGTACCAATTGGACATTCACTAAATTCTAAGATTAAAATATTTTGTAGTACTTCGTGTTAGCTTTCCGAAACTTCAAATGGATCGCATTTTCGTGTCCGGATGCTCCCGGAATCGCAAAAATACCGAAACACGTTCGCCTTTCGTACAGCTGACACTCAAATAATTCTACAGAAAGTTACAGAAAAAATTTGGCTTATTAAAATATATATATGAAAAGCTAACTTCGATACGGTTCTTTTAAAAAAACAGGAGTTAAATCGGAGTTCTAAGCTAAAAGTTATGACATTTCTAAGTTAATATTGCTACTAAAAACGTGGATAAATATTATGACGAATTTAGGTAGTTTGAGACAAAAGAAATACAAGTATATAACATAATATATCAAGAACTCACTCTCTACACTAATATATATATATATGAGACACTATAGAACACATCTCCAATACAAAAATATGAGATTAAACATGTAATAATTCATTCATACATAACAACAACACATAGTGTGTCCAAATTTGGGATTTTCCCACATGGACACAGTCACAACACAAAGGACACTCCTATGACCTCCAAATGGACACGAAATGTACACAAATGGAGATACAACCATGGGGTCATTCCTACGGGTTCAAAATATTCCTATATGCATGTAGGGATGGATTAGAAGAGAGATTATACCTTCCGGGAGAGAGATTCAAAGGAAAATCTTTCCAACACGACACCGACACGTAGAGATTCCAAAAGGACACGAACGAGCTCCGAATCCTCCCAAACTTGGCTAGCACCTCCTCTTGCTTGAGTAGAGAAGAAATAGAGAAAATTGGATGGAGGAATGGGTTGATTTGGAGATGAAATCAATGGAGGTTCTTCTCAAATTAATTTGGGGCAGAACAAGAGAGAGAAAGTGGATAAAAACAAATGAATGAAGGAGAGACTCACTCCTTATCCCCCCCCATAGGTGGCTGCCCAAAAAAGGTGATGTGTCCCCTATTTGAATGTCCAAAATGCCCTTCACTAATCTATTTGATTTAAATTAGGAATGGGTTAAAGGTTGAGGTCATTTTAGTCTAGTTTTAAGTCTCTAATTAAACTAAACCTATCCATAAATAATTAGTCTAACTACTAACTAAAATTAATATCATGTGGGCTTAAATTAATATCATGTGGGCCATGCCTAAGTAGTGTGTGGGTCCCACTAGAGTCAATCTACCTCCCGGGTCCCCGTTTCAAGTCGGATTGAGTTGAAATTCGAACCCGACTCAAATTACCCCAAAACAATATCATCAATAATAAAATAAATTTTAACCATAAAATAATATCATAATAATAAAATAAATTTCAAAAGTATTTTAAAATATAAAATGATAAAAATATCCCTGTTTCTGAAAACTGGGGATGACAAATCTATCCACCTTAAAAAATTTCGTCCTCGAAATTAAAATGTTTCTACCCCTTCCAGGTCAAACCCCCATAATCAAAGTCTCAAAACTTAATCAATCATACAATTTAAAAGGATGACATACAGGATCATGGCATACGGTGGTAATGAAAGTCTCATCTAGGTATACTAGTCACACTAGATCAAAACAATCATAAGGTATCAAAACATACAAGCAATCAAGGGTGCTGAACTAGAAAAGTTACAAAAACAACAATCATCAAAGCTGTAAGGCAGTTTACCATCCTATATGAAAACTGGTAATTATCAAAAATAAAATAAGATAACTACTAATCATCTATAAAGGGGTACTATTTAAGAAAAATCAAAACAAAAAGTTTGAGGAACGAAGGTCAATAGCATTGAATCCAATCACAATATAATATATATAGAAAGAGAGAGTGTTAGAGAGGGCAAAGCTAACATTATGTAAATGTTATGTGGTTAGTGTGTGTATGGGTGTATGTGGACATGTTCATATGGTTAGATAGTAGTCTTGTGAGTGTGAAATATACATGAAAGTGTATAGGAGGATTTGGGTCTCAAAACAATAGCTATCAAGTTATACTATTCATGGCATATTGGTTAAACAGTCTACAAGGCACAAGCTATTTACTCATAACATGCATGGCTAACCATATATATATATATGTATATCTATATGTATAGAAAGGTAGAGATTTAATTATGTATCTATATACATTATAACATGTATGCATAAACTATATATATATATATATATATATAAATCTATATAGATTTATGAACATAACATGGAGATGAAGGGTTAGGTTTACATGGCAGTTGTGAACATTAGTGTAGAGTGTCAAGTGTACATGGGTTAAAACTTGAAATGAAGGGTTCAATCATTCAGTTTAGTTCAATATTACATATTAAATATGAAATTGAACTAAACATTTAAAAGCAATAAAAAAATGTTAACATGTATTCAGTTTTCAGGATTTTGGAGAAATTCGAACATCAAAACCAACCCAATGTTTACCACAACCACAACCTAACATGTAAGAGTATGAAACCTAACATTATATCCCTACATACAACAATGTATACGGCTCAAAATATTACATTTTAAAAAAAACTGCAAATTGACTAATCACTTAGAATTCAGGCTTAAAGGGTTAATATGCACACAGTCTCAGATTTGACAAATTCAAACACTAAACTCAACCAATTTCTTTAAAACTTGAAATCCTGTATATAACATATATGTACAGTGATGTAAACAACGACTAATAACATGAAATTTACATTTAATTTACAAATTTAATCTGGAAAATATAGAACTAGTCACTGATACTGTACTATATTAGAAATATTGAGATTTTGAGAAATTAACATCAAACATATTAATATGCATTTAGATAGGTTGGTAATCAAGTGAAGCATGCATAAGTGTCAGACAAGTATCTGTGTCCACTATATATATATATATATATATATATATATATATATTAAGGTAATACAAGAAATAATGGCAAGAAGGAATAATGATAAAATCTGTTCTGCTTATCTGTTTAAAAGAAGGAACCATTTTGATACCAGAGCTATAATATCAAATCCAAGTTAAGGTCTAGCAAAATCATCGATTCATTGTATTAGGAAAAAAAAATTTATAGCAAGAAGTTACACTAGATTTATAATAACAGCTAAGCTACTCCTACTCATACTCCTACTCCTAAGTTATTTGATGATGGAATACAATTTATAAGAACAGAATGGTACGATAGAGATGATATGTTTAAAAACCTTCTTAAGATACAATCTGATAATCATATGCGTCTGTCCAAAATCATGTTATTCAGAGTCCTCGCCATGCCAGTAAGCAAGGCTGCGATAAACGATAGATTCCATAACTGGGGTATGCACATCTTCAATCATGTCGTCTGGAAATCTCGCTATGCCGACTAGTATAGCTGCATGAAATTCCAAATCTCATAACCAAGATACGTACATCCGAAGTCAGGTCCATATGTTTCCTCCACGCCAGCTAATATGGCTGCGATAAACTACAGGTTCCATAATCAAGTAGACGTTTTACCATCCCTGTATTCCCGTCAATATATGTTATCAAAAAATATCGTATCTCAGGCCATAAAATTTATCTCGATAGGAAAATCAAAATCAACAATGATCCAACAAAATCAAATTCAATAATCAAGAAGTAAGAGCAACAAACAAGGGAAATGATTTCAAATTGAAGTTTAAATAAGATTCTCAAGGATCGTCCTAGGAATCTCTCAAGGAAACCTAACTGTGATTGAGTACCTTCAAAAATATCCTAATCCTACTGCAGGCTGTAGTGATACTCTAGTTCGAATACCACTACATAAACTCGACCGGTATGGGCCACCACTAAAAATGTGTCACGATCCGCACCCTAGAGTAAGGGCACGAGACGTGGGTACGTCCAGCCTACGCCGCAGTATCGGCGGTAGAACGCTGTCCTAGGTCTCATGCATCTAACAGTATAAGACTAAGTAATTTATACTCCCTGAATGGGGGTGACATAGCAGAATGTAAACTCAATCACATCTAAGATAGAGCATAATGGAAGATAGATAAAACATGAAATCCATAAAGAGATACATCAGATAGAAGTCTAAGTGTCTAAGATACACAACCTAGAAAACATCTCAAATCTCAAATACAGTAATCCATAAATACAACTCAAGACAACTGAAAATAAGCTATAAGCAAAATCCTAGCTATCTATACAACCTCTACTGTGTCTCCTCTAGGCTAGCAGGCAACCTCCAGGCTATCTGTAAAATTTATCAACAGGTCCAGTCAGGACAGGAGCGAGCACAATACATCTCACGCAGATCATAACATATTAGAAAATATAACGTGCAATAGAGTAAGATACATGAAACGCTGAAAGAAGATGTATATGAAAAATAGAAGGATATGATAATAGAAAATATCTATATATGATAAGTAAGAACTGTAAGTAATATGTGATTTAGAGTACAATTTGGTTATGTAAATGGGTTAGGTTATACAATAAAATGGGACTCCTTTGTACGTGGGTGTACAATGGACATATACAATTTCTTATACAATAGGATTGATCACATAACCATTTCTACTCTCCCTCTCCAATCAATACACAAGGATCCAATTCAGTTACGTTACCTTATACAATGGCTTGTACAATAGAGCTTAATATGATAATAAGAGTACAATATGCATAATGAGTGTACAATAATAAGGGTATTCAATAAATACAATATGTTAGTGAAACACACATCACAATATGTATTTAGTGAACACAATGAGATAACATCGTAAAAGAAGATCCATATAGTACAAATTCGTGTTACCAACGTGTCAGCATCAAGTAAATTAATCTATGGCAAGAATAGACGTTCTAGCAAGTATGAAATGGTCAGAGAATGTACTCGCCTGGTATCTGAATGTCTGAAGTAAATGTACTGTCCGAGATGAGGTACCTGACTCCTAGTTAGAGCAACACAAGTCAAGATGTATACAGGGGATGATAAATGTAATCTACGATGCGTCTGCATGCTGTCTAGGTCAAACTAGACTAAAGTCAACCCATGGTCAACTCTAGTCAACTAACTAGTCAAAGCTAGGTCAACTGGGTCAACCTACACTCAATAAAGTCTCACTAGGCCTAACCAGTCTACCCTAGCTAGTACACACCAGACAAATCCAAGGCTATACAAGCCAACACAAGTCACATATCAAGCTACATCACATTCATGCATATTTAACATTATATATATATATATATATATATATATATATATATATATATATAAATATATATATATATATATATATATATATATATATATATATATATATATATATATATATATATATATATATATAAGAGAAAAGAACTAATATGTAAAGCTATGTGTGTGTGTGTGTGAACATGGAGGTGTACATGAAAAGAGAAATCAACACTAGTTATGAGTTTACACTACACATGGCACAAAGCTAACCCATCTACATTACACATGTATTATACTTAACATGCATGGCTACAAGTATACATCTATATATATTAGAGTAGAGACTATTTAAGTTATAACTAACATGCATCTATATTTTACATAAATCTATATATATTATAGAAATCATTTAGAGAAGGGTTACATGGCATGGTGGTTGATATAGAGTAGGGTGTCCTTGTGCAGAGGGTGAAGTTCATTCTCAGTTTAGTTCCACATTTACATATAAATTAAAGTGAGCTATCCCATAAACTGGTGTAACTAACCACATAAAATGAACCATGTTATCTGAAATCTGCCATTAAGCCAACATCCCATATGCATACAGCTCATGCATTGTCTAATACTGAAATTAACTAACATTTTGAATTAAGGGGTTGAAGGTTAACATTACATTCATAGACATTCCACTATATTGAAAACTGAAATTGGCTTGGCAATAGGAAAAGGAAGGTATATATGCTTACATGGACAGTTCAGTGTTCGAACAACCTAAAATGAACTAACATTCAATCTAAATATCAGCTATGCATTGGTTCTATGTCTACATATGAAATCTGATATTACATTTATAATATTTATACATTATGCATTCATATCTATCATTACATATATACCTTGCATTTATATCTAGCATTCATTATATACTTTCATGCATGTATTGTATATCATTCTTTCATTCATGCATTTATGCATTGCTTACATATATTACATTAATTGCATTCCTACATGCTTGCATTCAACCATATATATACATTAAACAAAGAGGATATATATCATATATATATCATTTCATTCATCTAACATATCATGCATTATATACTCTATATTCATTTAATATCCATACTACATAGGCTCATAGGTTACACAAAATGCATATATCGTATAATCACTCTTCTACTTAAAACCAATACTGTACCAATTGGACATTCACTAAATTCTAGGATTAAAATATGTTGTAGTACTTCGTGTTAGCTTTTCGAAACTTCAAACGGATTGCATTTTCGTGTCCGGAAGCTCCCGAAATTACAAAAATACCGAAACGCGTTCGTCTTTCGTACAGCTGACACTCAAATAATTCTATAGAAAGTTACAAAAAGAATTTGACTTATTAAAATATATATATGGAAAGCTAACTTCGATACGGTTCTTTTAAAAAAATAGGAGTTAAATCAGAGTTTTAAGCTAAAAGTTATGACATTTCTAAGTTGCTATTGCTACTAAAAACGTAGATAAATATTATGACGAATTTAGGTAGTTTGAGACAAAAGAAACACAAGTATATAACATAATATATCAAGAACTCACTCTCTACACTAATATATATATCTGAGACACTATAGAAGACATCTCCAATACAAAAATATGAGATTAAACATGTAATAATTCATTCATACATAACAACAACACATAGTGTGTCCAAATTTGGGATTTTCCCACATGGACACAACCACAACACAAAGGACACTCCTATGACCTCCAAATGTACACAAAATGGACACAAATGGAGATACAACCATGGGGTCATTCCTATGGGTTCAAAATATTCCTATATGCATGTAGGAATGGATTAGAAGAGAGATTATACCTTCCGGGAGAGAGATTCAAAGAAAAATCCTTCCGACACGACACCGACACGTAGAGATTCCAAAAGGACACGAACGAGCTCCGAATCCTCCCAAACTTGGCTAGCACCTCCTCTTGCTTGAGTAGAGGAGAAATGGAGAGGATTAGATGGAGGAATGGGTTGATTTGGAGATGAAATCAATGGAGGTTCTTCTCAAATTAATTTGGGGAAGAACAAGAGAGAGAAAGTGGATGAAAACAAATGAATGAAGGAGAGACCCACTCCTTATCCCCCCCCCATAGGTGGCTGCCCAAAAAAGGTGATGTGTCCCCTATTTGAATGTCCAAAATGCCCTCCACTAATCTATTTGATTTAAATTAGGAATGGGTTAAAGGTTGAGGTCATTTTAGTCTAGTTTTAAGTCTTTAATTAAACTAAACCTATCCATAAATAATTAGTCTAACTACTAACTAAAATTAATATCATGTGGACTTAAATTAATATCATGTGGGCCATGTCTAACTAGTGTGTGGGTCCAACTAGAGTCAAACTACCTCCCGGGTCCCCGTTTCAAGTCGGATTGAGTTGAAATTCGAACCCGACTCAAATAACCCCAAAAAATATCATAAATAATAAAATAAATTTTAACCACAAAATAATATCATAATAATAAAATAAATTTCAAAAGTATTTTAAAATATAAAATGATAAAAATATCCCTGTTTCTGAAAACTGGGGGTGTCACCACTGCAGTGGGGCAGCCACTTAGCTACTTGGCTAAATTGGCCATAGGACTATGACCCTTTAACTGGAAATAAGAGGGGCATGTAAGTTCATGTGGATAAGTGAGTATATTATTGTCCTATCTAGTGTCTAATGAAGTGAATGTATATGTGTGTGTTTTCGAGGAGTGGTCAGGTAGCTCGAGTATGACCAGTAAGGTGAAGGGTTGCAGCAGAGTTAGCAAGGGGGGTTAGTTATAGGGAGCTCTGGGTGTGTCCTACCTAGGTAGTGTGAATGTATTAGCATATGGATCCAAGGCCTCACAAAAATCCTTCTCATTATCTGTACTTGGGTTAGCAGGGGATATATGTATTACATATAGGATTGAAGGGTTGGTATTGATCAGTTATTGGGAGTTAACTGATAGGTTAGAGAGGGGATTTGTGAGTATTAGCCTATGTCATGAAGAGAGTCAGTGTGAAGTGGGTGTCTCATGTGAGTTAGAGTTGAGAGTTCATGAGTTATGAATGTGTGTCTTAAGAGAGTGTGGGTGTTTAGTGTCACGCCCCGATTTCGTCGAATTGATAGTCGTCCCCCAGGCATGATGCCGTGCGAACCTAATTTGCGATCGCACAAGGCCTAGACATAAGGTAATCCGAGACACGAGATCTAAGAGAGTACGCAGACAAATTGATACACACAATGAGTAAAGAAAACTTAATCTTTATCTTTTACAGACTCCGATACAAGACTCGTTGCCGCACGGGCTACAACATGACTCGATTATAAAAGAGTGTCGATGAGATAGCCGTTCCATACATTGCACACATCCCTCAATATACACAAGTACTCTATTGACCTGGATATGAGGGACGCTGAGTCATTTATCTTGGACTGTCGAGAGCCTTCAAAAGTGGAGTCGCAGAGTAAGTCTTCGACGCATGGCTGAAGCTTCAAAAGTCACGAATGCCGCCGAGCTAGCTGGCACGTCCTTCTTGGTTTGCGGGACCTGCAAAGTGCGAGGATCAGCACGAAACACATGTACTGGCGAATGGCTAATTAAATCCAAGCTCTGCATTTGATTCAAGAAGTTTCGTAAACATGTTAGCTAGCTATTTCAATGATCTTTCTAACCATCCTGTTCGATTTACATGTTAACATGTTTTGAGGCAAGCATATGAACTTGTATATCATTAAGCAATTATCATGATCATCTCGTGTCCCGTGCACCTGTTTAGCAGTGAAAGGGGTATAAAGGCCACTGGCAATGTCAAGCCATCGCGGACTATAGCATTTGGTTAGACGACGTCCCTTTCGCGTCAGGTAGCGAGCCCTGTACGAAAGTGCCCGCATAACTCGCGCCGATGAAGGGTTGGCACTGCTACACTCGTTCCTTCCGGGCCGAACCGGTCCCTTGGCCTAGGCAACCGTTCGAGGAAACTTCACCTTGTCGACAAGTTGTCCAATGACCGTTTTCTTTTAGACTTAATCGATTTTGCTTCCTTAGCCGTATCGTTGCGATAAACGTTAATCGATTCATTCATTGTTTGCATAGGCTAAGTGGATTTGTATAAGAAAGCGCGTTTTCTATTTTCAAAACCGGCAGTTTGATAGCAAGTGTTTCGTAAAGAATTGTGCCACGATTTCTTTGATTCTACACTATTATGACAAACATTCATTTACTTAATATATTGAGTTTTTGAAGTAGAGGGACGAGACGAAGGAGCTCAGCCACTCGCCTTAGCCTTGCTTCAAACGAGCGACCGGTTGGCTGTACGGACGTCGCCTACGCGATCACCTGCAATCGCATAAGCAATCGATTAGAACACTGTATAATTCAAGGATATTCGATATGAATGCGAAGCTCGAAAATGCGTCACGAAAACCCATCAAAAATATTCACGAAAACCAAAGCCAAAGCCAAATCAAGTGCGGCATGAAAACCAGAGCAATTCTATAACGTGGAATGGATCTTAATTCAACCGTTTCCGTTCGATCGACTCGGCCGATTTCGACCTATCGGTCCCGACCGAATCGATAGCGACAGTGTTCCTTTCTCGCGCACCCCGTCGACGAAGACGGGGCATGATGTAGGGATGGATCACTACACCATAACCAACTAATAAAAGTTTTGTCCTCGAAACTTTAAGATGGAACCTACCTCTACGAGAACAATGAAGGGAATTTATCCTTCATCTCCGATTCAAGCTCCCACGTCGACTCTTCGACTGAGTGGTTCTTCCAGAGGACGCAGACGAGAGGGATCGATCGATTTCGCAGCAACTTATCCTTGTGTTCTAAGATTTGAACTGGCTCTTCAACGTAGGATAAGTCTGACTTTAGCTCCAGCTGGCCAAAATCTACCACGTGGCTAGGGTTGTGCACGTACTTTCGCAACTGAGAGACGTGGAAGACGTTGTATACACCATCAAGCACCGGTGGTAGGGCAATTTTATAGGCAACCGGGGCGACCTGTTCAAGTATTTTGAACGGCCCAACGAATCTCGGACTCAATTTTCCCTTTGTGTCGAACCGAGTAACTCCCCGCATGGGCAACACTTTGAGAAATACGTGATCGCCTTCTTAGAACTTGCGAGGTCGACGATGAACGTCCGCATAGCTTTTCTGACGACTCTGTGCGGTCTTTAATCTTTCCCGAATGAGCCGAATTTTCTGCACGGTCTGTTCTACTAGTTCCGAACCGAGGATCTGCCGCTCTCCGACTTTGTCCCAGCAAATGGGTGATCGGCACTTGCGCCCGTACAAGGCTTCATACGACGCCATTTGAATGCTGGATTGATAGCTATTGTTGTACGCAAATTCGGCCAGAGGTAGATGATTGTCCCAGTTTGATTTGAAGTCAATTGCGCAGAGTCGTAGCATGTCTTCGAGGATCTGATTGACGTGCTCCGTTTGGCCGTCGGTCTGAGGATGGTAAGCTGAGCTGAACGGCAGCTTGGTACCCAGCGCCGACTGAAGGCTACTCCAGAATCGTGACATGAACCGTGAATCCCGATCAGAGACAATGGATACTAGAACTCCGTGCAGCTGTACTATCTCATCAAGATATATCTGCGCCAGGCGATCAATTCTCCAAGTGACTTTGATGGCAATAAAATGCGCTGACTTGGTTAATCGATCGACGATGACCCAGATGGCATCATTTCCCCGCGACATCTTCGGCAGACCAACAATGAAATCCATGCACACGTGCTGCCACTTCCATTCTTGAATCGCCAGATTTTGTATCTCTCCGTCCGGTCTTTGGTGTTCAGCTTTCACCTGCTGACAGGCCATGCATTGCGACACGAAGAGTGTCACATCTCTTTTCATCCCGTGCCACCAGAAGTTTGTGCGGAGGTCCTTGTACATCTTCGTGCTACCGGGATGCAAGGTATATTTCGTATAGTGCACCTCCGACAGGATCTCCTTTCTGAGTTCTGAATCGTCCGGAACGCATAGCCTACCGTTCAATCGAAGCACACCGGTTTCATCGTCCGCAAAGTCGGTCGTCCTGCCCGTCGAGATTAGCTCTCGCACTTTCTTCTGGTATGGATCGTCCGTCTGAGCGGTCTTGATCTTATCAAGCAAGCTCGGCTCTAACTACAACTTTGCCAATTGCACATTCCGAAATCTGACTCCGAGCTCGATGCCCATCCCTTCTAGGTCACGTAGTAGTCTGGGGTCGATGAATAATGAGGCAATGTACTTCCGACTCAAAGCGTCTGCCACAACATTTCCCTTTCCCGGCGTATAGTCGATAGTCAAGTCGTAATCCTTGATCAGTTCAAGCCAGCGCCTCTGTCACAAGTTCAGTTCCCTCTGCGTGAATAGATACTTGAGGCTCTTGTGATTGGTGTAGATCGTGCACGCCACACCATAGAGGTAGTGACGCCACAATTTTAACGCAAACACAATCGCCGCTAACTCTAGGTCGTACGTGGGATAATTCTTCTCGTGCGGCTTTAGCTGTCAGAAAGCAAAAGATATCACCTTGTTCCGCTACATCAGCACACACCCCAAGCCCTGACCGGACGCATCACTGAATATCTGCAAACCCTCAGTCCCTTTTGGAAGTGCGAGTATCGGGGTCGAGACGAGCCGTTGCTTTAATTCTTGGAATGAAGCTTCGCAGTCGTCTGACCAGTCAAATAAGACTCCTTTCTGGGTGAGGCGAGTCAGGGGTGATGCGATCTTCGCAAAATCTTTCACGAAGCGTCGATAGTATCCCGCTAAGCCAAGGAAACTTCGAATCTCACTGACGGACATTGGCCGCTTCCAATTAAAGACGGCTTCAACTTTCTTCGGGTCGACCGCAATGCCTTCAGCAGAAATGATGTGTCCGAGGAATGAGACGCTGCTAAGCCAAAATTTACATTTGCTTCGCTTCGCGTATAATTGATTTTCTCGAAGGGTCTGAAGCACGGTCCGCAGATGCTCAGTGTGTTGCTGCCTATTCTTCGAGTAGACGAGTTTATCATCGATAAAGACTACTACGAACTTGTCGAGGAATGGTCGAAACACCCGATTCATTAAATCCATGAAAGCGGCAGGGACATTCGTTATGCCGAATGGCATTACCAGGAACTCGTAATGGCCGTAGCGAGTGCGAAATGCAGACTTTGGCACATCGTCCGGCTTGATCTTGAGTTGATGGTAACCCGAGTGCAGATCAATTTTAGAGAACACCGTAGCACCTTGAAGCTGATCAAACAGATTGTCTATGCATGGCAGGGGATATTTGTTTCGGACGGTGGCTTTATTCAGCTCGCGGTAGTCGATACAAAGGCGCATAGAGCCATCCTTCTTCTTGAAAAATAGCACGGGCGCTCCCCAGGACGAGACGCTAGGTCGGATGAATCCTTTGTCGAACAATTCTTGTAACTGCACCTTGAGTTCTTTAAGCTCTGCAGGGGCCATTCTGTACGGGGTCTTCGAGATCGGTCGAGTGTCGGGAAAGGTATCGATAGTGAACTCAATCTCTCGATCGGACGGCATGTCAGACAGCTCGTCCGGAAATACATCGGGGAATTCTGCCACAACGTCGGTCTGACCCGTGTTTGTACCATCCTGTCGCATGTCTCGAACGGAAGCTAGATAGCCTTCGCACCCGGAATGCAGCATCTGTCGAGCAGATATTACAGATATTACCATGCAGGTCGGCGACGCCTCAACACATGAGTAGAAGAATTTAGGCACTCCAGGTATGTGGAATGTGACCTTCTTTTCAGCGTAGTCTATGGTTGCATTGCACGGACCGAGCCAATCCATCCCCAGAATGATATCGTAGTCCTTAATATTAAGAACTATCGCATCGAGACTGACCTTTTGACCACCTATACAGATGATTCCGTCTTTGCAGGCTAGATTTGTAAGTAGTGGCATGCCCGACGGTATGTTAACAGTGAGGTCGAGGCCCAGTGGTGTCAAGGAAAATTTGTGCTCGGCGGCAAAGTCCGCCGATATAAAACTATGCGTGGCACCTGAATCAAACAATACACGAGCATATTTATTATTGAATTACAGTATACCTGTCATGACTGTATCAGATGCAAGCGCTTCGTCCCGAGTCATGGCGTAGACGCGGCCCTGAGCATTGGGGCGACGGTCTTGGCCATTCTGTTGTGCGGTCGGTGGAGCCCGAGGTGCTTGGCCTCGGTTTTGTTGATGTTGCGGGGGGCGTTGGTTCGACGTAGCTTCCGGGCAGTCCTTTACGAGGTGATCCCTTTTGCCGCATGCGAAACAGACTCTGTGCTTAAGTCGATAGTCGGTGTCCAGGTGCCCGTCCTTGTGGCAAAAATTGCAGACCATCCGCTCCTTCGTCTGGTTGTCGCGATATTGATGCTTATGTGTGTTGTTGTCTCCCGCATTACTATGGCATTTGTTATTAAAGTTAACAGTGCCGGTAGTAGTAGGAGGATACTCAGACTCTAGACGGATGGCGTGGTTGAGTGCCTCACCCACAGTTTTGTATTCCGGCACCGAGACATGAGCACGGATAGTGGAACGCAGGCCCACTACAAATCGTTTTGCTCGACTTGCAGTAGTAGGTAGTTAGTTTCCAGCAACTTGGCCAGTTTGTTGAATTTGGCCGCATATTGTCGTACAGTCATATTCCCTTGCGTCAACTGCATGAACTCATTTTCTTTTTCCTGTCGTACGGCTACAGAAAGATATTCGTTCTCGAATGCATTTCTGAATGTCGCCCATGAGATCGCCGCCGTCTCGTCTTCACGTCGAATAGCTCGCTTCTGCACAGCCCACCAATCGTGTGCGTTCATTCGAAGTGAAAGTTGAGCACACGCGACTTTCTTCGAGTTCTCGACACCCAGAAGCTCGAACTTGTCTTCCAGCTCCTCCAACCAGTCGATCGCCACGGAGGGATCTTCTGTGTCGTTGAAGGAAGTGTGGCAGCTTTTCGTAAATTTTGATACGTCGAAGTTAGAACTTCTCGGTGCTGCTGTAGAAGCATGGAAAATATCAGAATAATGATCTATGTGAACCCCATGCGGCTCATACAGGAGTGGTCCCATGCGGTTCAGAGAGACTCTTAGTCTCATGCGACTCATACAGGAGTGGTCCCATGCGGTTCAGAGAGACTCTTAGTCTCATACGGCTCGTTGCAGGAGAGTCCATATGGCTTACATAGGGACAGTCCTATGCGGTGCAAAGAGCCCCCTAGCCGCATGCGGTTCAGAAGTACATGCGGCTCACAGAGATATGCGGCTCGATCAACGCCACGTGTCCCCATGGGACCCCTTCACACAGCTGGCCATCGAGTAATGGCCCTATTTAATGCCCTGCCATGATTTGACAGCTGACGGCTCTGATATAAAGTGTCATAATGACAGACTCTTTGGGAACAGGAGAAAATCTCTGACATGATCCGAGATTGCCACGTGGCTACTCCCATGTGGCTCAATTGAAGAACAACTCCATACGGCTGGCAAGAATTACCTCCCTACGGCTCACTAAGAAGCCATCCCATGCGGCTCGCGAGTACTATACCTATGCGGCTCACCAAGAAACTATCCCATGCGACTCGCAAGTACTATACCTATGCGGCTCACTGAGACGCTGTCTCATGCGGTTCATGGATATCATGCGGTTCTGACAGGGTCTGCCATTAAGACACGTGGCAAAGATTCAATAGCCCCCACGACTTAACAGCTGGTAGCAAGGATGATTATGGGATACAGATCAATCAGAGATTTACCAGATCCCAATGACCATATTTAATGTTATCCTCATAATTAATGAGATCAGGTCATATCATTCATAATCAAGCCAATGGGATACGTGGTGAGAGATCCAAGCTTGACACAACCAATCATGAAGATTTAAAGCAATCAGCATTAATCATTCACAGGATTCAATACTATCCCCACTTATGGCTCAGATCCTTCACGCCTTAAACTAATGGTCCAGATTGATTATACTTCAGGCCGCCGCCACTTTGAGAATGGGTAATCATCCAAACCCTAATGATGCCCCCACTATTATAAATAGCAAGGTGCCATTCCCTTGTAAAGATATACACGATCAGAAGGAGAGAGACAGAAAGAGCTTCCCCCTAATAATCAGAGAAAAAATACACAGAGAAAGAGAGAAGTCAGAAGAGCAATACGAGGAGAGCGAGAAGAGCATTTCTTCATCAACGCCAACCATCTCTTCACAGGAGCCAAGGCTACATACCGATCGTCCAAGGAGTAAGGCAGGGCTGCCGTCGCCTTCCCGAGCCTCTATCGTCACCCCCTAGAATCTAAAATAAACAATTGTACTTAGATTGCTGTACCTAGATTTTCGTCCTAGGCTTTCTTTGTACAAGCGAGTTTGTAACGTGAAGTAAAAGTCCGGTCCTTCGATAATTGTTCTGTTCTTTTATATTTTATGGCAAACACGATGGCGACTCTGCTGGGGAAAAACTTCTCCACGGCTGAGGAGTTGGTGACGCAGTCGGATGCAGCCAAGCTTGGCTCCACGCAATAGAAGATAGTCGTCCGCTTCGACCAACAGGCGTTTGAAGAGATGCTCTCCGAAGGAAGCGCTGGCCCGGTCCAGAAGCGCACCCGCACGACAAAGGCTCGCAGAGAGTGGAGGCCAAAATCATTTGCTCCTCCCCAAGCCCTCGACGGGATACCCTCTATTGCTCAAGACGGCGAGATGGACTCTTCTGCGGCCCCACTTCAGACCGTAGACAACTCTGCTGTCCCCAAGTCCGGCAGAAAAAAACACTATGATGCTGGACTTGCAGGGGCAAAGAGGAACTCTACGCGATCCGAGCCGCATAGGGGTGCTAGCCGCATGGAAAAAGCTCATGCGGCCACATCCGCTAGCCGCATGAAGAAAAATCATGCGGTCACATCTGTCAGCCGCATAGCTTATGCGGCTACAGTTGCCAACCACATGGATGAAACTCATACGGCTATGGAAGTCAATCGCTTGCAGAAAACCCATGCGGCCATAATTGCCAACCGCATGCGGCCAGCCTGCACGGTCGTGACTCCTAGCCGCATAAAAACAACTCATCCAACAGCAGAAGACAACCGCATGCAGACAGCCTGCATGGTACTCAATTCTAGCCGCATAGCGTCCATTCCACGCTCCTCTCGATCAGTCTTCGACCGTCTCTCGTACGGTCCTGACTCTGATGGTTATCTGGATGATAAGCCAGACTCTGTGGTATTCAACTTGGACTCCTCCTATTATGCACCCGCAAGTGCTAAAAGGAGGAAGTCTAGGGCAGCGCGGGTTCACCAAGCCCAGTCAGCTGCCCCAACCTCTGACCATCGGGGAGTCCCGCTGACTATCACACGGGCCTCTGACGGAAAGTTGTACAGAACTACTCGAATCCAGCCCCCGACGGCGTACGGACAGAGTGGTTCCTCTGACCTGTGTGAGGATATCCTCCACAAGCGCAAGGAAAGAGACGGGGCTTCGGTGTGCAAAGAGTCCTCGCTTGGACATTACTGCACCCAAATCATCGTCAACTGCTGTTGCAACAATGCGGCAGTGACGAAAGATCGGCCGTCAGTCTTCCAAAGACTACAGCGTCCGAGCTCAGAAGACGAGGCACCTCCTGTTGTCTCCTACAATTCTACTCAGAAAGTCCCCACCGAGGGGAGAGGGAAGAAGGCAAGCATCTCCACCCCGAAGACCTCAACCACTACAGCTAAGAAACTGTCGTCTAAACGGTTGTCCTCCACCGGAGTATTCCAACACACCCGTTCAAAGACGAAATCTGCTGCAGTGGGAAATTCATCATCCACTTCGCTGGGGGTTGAGGGTAGTAGTCCTCCGAACATCCACAACAATCCGGTGTTTCAAGGAGACGAGCCCGGGGAAACAACTCTCCTATCAGGTACAACAGACACTGATGTCCCCGAGGACATCCATGACTCTCAAGACGAAGCAAACTCTGAGGCTGGGGGTACTGTTCCCTCCGAGTCCGAACCAAAAGAGAATATTCCCACATATCCCGATGACTTCTCGGTACATGGGTATGACTCGGAGGATACATCTCCCACCGTCCCTTCTATTTCTCATCATACAAGGACGGTGTTCATGACAGATAGCAATCAAAGTGGTTCCAGTGATCGCCAGCGCATCGACAGTCTCGAAGCCATATTACTTGCTTTGGTCAAGTCTGTAGACGAGATTAAAGTAGCCCTTCCAACTCTGCAAGAAGGGATGCCTGGCCAAACAAGCACGGGTCCCGCGGTCAATGCAGACTCGAATTCTGCGGCACCGAACCCGGGCAACAATCCTCCCGAAATAACAGCCCCTACCACGACAGATGAGGCCCGAGAAGTAAGAAGAGAGGTTCAGGAGCTCCGAGCCATATTTTACGCCCGAGAAAATGCTCAAGACCTCAGAATTCGGCAACCATACCCTGCTGAATGGAGGGATGTTCCATTCCCACCAAAATATAAGCCGTTCAATATCAACCCGTATGATGGCAAGACCTCAGCAAGTCGGTACATCACTTACTTCGAGGTCACCACCAACCATCTGCCCCATGATGATGCTATTTTCACTCGATTATTCATTGGGGCATTGGAAGGAGTCGCCTTCGACTGGTATCATAATCTGTCGGACAACTGCATCCACTCCTTCGCCGGCTTCAAGCGCCTGTTCTTGGAGAGATTCTACGAAGTAGGGCAGGACGTCACCATGCCCACCCTCATGGACGTCGTCCAAGGGGAGAAGGAGTTAACAAGGAACTACATTGAGCGGTTCCGCCAAACCGCCATGAAGCTGCCCTCCGGAAATTCAGATTCCTCTTTAATTGAAATTTGCCAAAAGAGACTGCTTCCAACGACCAGTCTCTAGATGGGCGAAAGTCAATTCAAAGATTGGAAGACGTTCATCATCAGCGCCACAAGCGCCAAAGAACGACTGAAGAAGGCTTGCCAACTGGGATTGCACATCTCGGAAGGAGAAAACAAGGACAAGCGTCCCAACAATGATAATGGGGAAAGCCCCTTCAACAATCGAGACAGCAAGAGAAAGCAGGCTATGGTGGCCGATACAGCACAAAAACCTGAGCCGAAGCCAGCAGACAAACAATGGCCGTAAATCACTTACTCCTTTGAAGACGGTCACGTTAAGCCCATCTTGGACATGCTCATACAAGGGGACAGGATTCAGCTTCCTCCACCAAGACGGGAACCGCGGCCAGCAGAGATGGAGAATCCAAAATACTGCTATTATCATCGTTATGTCCATCATGCTACACATGATTGCTACCAGCTGAAACGGTACATACAAAATCTCATCGATTCGAACGCTCTGGTCATCGATTTAGAAGAGGTAATCGTGGCGGCCAATATGGTGTCCGTACAATTCGGTAGCTTCCCTCCGACGGAGACTCAAGACGGGGTGGTCCCCGTCCCTCTAGCGACAATAGAGATTACCAATCTTCCACCTCCCCGAGATCAGGCTGCCGGTCTAGTACCCCTCACCACATCTCGAGGGGAGGTCATGTGGATCCATCCAGACTTGGTATCAGAAGTGACTCGACCCACACCATCTTCCACCGACAAGAAGAAAAGTGGAAAAGTCAGGACCTGCCACACAATCTCGGCAGACAACGAGGAAGCTACAGCTGTCGTCACACGGTCCGGAGCGCAATCCCAACCTGTGGTTGACAATCCAGCTGAAAACCATCAACCCACTACAACTGATGCTCCGGGACCGGCTCAGCCTTCGACGACCGACAAGCCTAGGCCGAGGGAGACTCGCTTCGACAAATACCTCCGAAAAGAGGCAGCCCAAGGGCTAGAGAGGCCCTACAACTTTGACATCTTAGCGCAATTGGCTAACACACCGGCCAAGTTATCACTGTACGAACTCCTAAGGCTCTCCAAGGACGTTCGTATTGCATTAAGCGAAGCACTCCAAAATGCCGATGTCTATCTGGCTCAATCCAACCTCACCGGGGAGGACTCACCTGTGGATCTCCAGGACAGTGCCTGTACAGGAGCAATGCCCAACATCGTCTTCACTCCGCAGGACATGCTCATCAAAACCAACCTGTACGATCGCCCACTATACTATACTGGATACATCGGCGATGTAAAGGTGGATCGGATGCACATTGATCCAGGCTCTTCCATAAACATCATTCCGAAGGGTCTGCTACATCATCTTCGTATTCCAATGCATCGCCTGACACCTACAAGTACCGCCATCAGCAGTTTCAATTCGGGCAGGAGCTACCCTATTGGGAAGATTCGTCTGAAGTGTCAAATTGGCGACCTCCAATCCGAAGTCACCTGCTACGTCATAGATGCAGACACTTCATACAACATCCTCTTGGGGCGTCCGTGGATACACAATTATATGATCGTGTCTTCCACGCTGTACCAATGCTTTAAATATGTCGACAAACACGGCTTCGTGAAGACGGAATTTGCGGACATCGATCCCTTCAAAGGGGTCGAATCTTACTACTCGGACTCCTGCCTATACGAAAAGTCAAAGAGGCACCTTGATGAAGGAAATGTACAAACTAGTACCGAGACGGCCACAGGATCAGAAGAGCCTCTGACAATCCACCTCCAAGCTCGCAAACCAGGAAGGTCCGCACCCCTTACTGCCACTCTGCGGAAGGACGCGATCAGCCTTTCGGCGCAGGAAGAGCAGATAATAATCCGGCTGCCAAGGTCCGGCCAAGTGCCGAGACCCACAACGGGGCCATTGACAATCAGACTGCCAAGAGTCGGTCAACCCCAAACGGAGAAGCTCAATCCCTCTAATAGGCCACTGACGATACGTCTTCCCAAGAAGGGTCGTCACCCCGATGCAAGGTCTGACACTTCTAGCGAACCAGCCACTCCTCACTCCACAACAAGTGCCAAACTGGGGGTCGCTAGTCTGCCAACAACTCCACGCTCTGCTCCATCAACTGAACCACTGACAATCAAGCTTCCCAGGTCGTTCTCTCAGTCTTTATTCACACAGGGGGTAGCCGAAGAGGAATCGGAGCTAGCCAAGTATGTGGCTGCCCACACTGATGTCCCCTTCGCTGATGATGTAATCTCCCTAGAAAAGATACCTTACTTCATCAATAAAGGGTTATCTTTGAACTACACCGAGCTCAATAAGCTATGTACAATGTATACTATGGAACACGGTATAGGCACTCACCTATACACACAAGTGATAAATGTGTACACCACGATCTAGCTTACTCCAGTAGAAGACGCTTACCGAATAATCGAGGGAGGGGATCATCCGATCATCTTCGGCCGGACGAACAACCCGTATCCCCTCACCATAGAGGAAGCCGACCTCGGGTCAGATGCCGAGAGACTGCCTCTGTATCTCTATAGCCCTCAATCCAAATATCTCATACAGAAACAGGGATATGATCTGGAGACGACGCCAGGGTTGAACTACGGCACTGGGCGACGATTACCTTTGAAGCCGCCAGTCCCAGCGGGCAAACCACGAGACTACTATAGCAAAACTCGATGCGGGTTGGGGTATGTAACGCCTACTACGACCCCTGAGAGTTCAGATGAAGAATGCGACTGGCAGTCACATTCAACCGGGTCACCAACTTCTGACTCGGATACCAGCATCAGAGATGTGTTCAGACAAGTCATGACAGTCAACATGGCATTCGCCGACGCTTACGAAGAAGATGAAGACATCCCCGAAATCCTCGAGCTAGAGCCGTGGGCCCAGTAATTGGACGCACAATGGAAAAAGCGGTTCGAACAGAGAGAACCTCCTACCGAATATGAGGTCATACAAGTGGATCTCGGCAGCGAATCTTCTCCAAAACCGATCTTCGTCAATAAAAGCCTAGAAGACGAAGAGCAAGAGTCGCTGCTAGAACTTGTCAGAGAATACATTGATGTGTTCGCCTGGAGCTATGAAGACATGCCAGGGTTAAATCCCGATATTGCTCTTCACAAACTCAACATTCGGCCAGATGCGAAGCCAGTCAAGCAACAACAGCGACGCTTCCGCCCAGGCATCATGGACACGATCGAAGCCGAAGTCAACAAACTGATAGCCTGTGGCTTCATTCGTGAGGAGCAACATCCCGATTGGGTCGCCAATATAGTACCCGTCCTCAAGAAGAATGGAAAGATTAGAATCTGTATCGACTTTCGCAATCTGAACGAGGCATGCCCCAAAGATGAATTCTCCCTTCCTATCACAGACATCATGATCGACAATACCTGCGGCTTCGAACGTATGTCATTCATGGATGGCTTCTCGGGGTACAACCAAATCAAAATGTCTTCTGATGACGAAAAGCATACATCATTCCGAACACCAATTGGCACGTACTGCTACACAGTCATGCCTTTCGGTTTGAAGAATGCCGGTGCCACCTATCAAAGAGCCATAAGCATCATCTTCAGAGACCACTTATACAAGACAGTGGAGTGCTACGTGGACGATATAGCCGTTAAGAGCCGCTGCAAAGGAGACCATCTACAGGATCTAAGGACGGTATTCGACCTAATGCGAGCGCACAATTTAAAAATGAACCCTACGAAGTCCTTTCTGGGCGTATCCAGCGGGAAGTTCTTGGGCTTCATTATCACTGCAAAGGGTATCCATGTAGACCCTGAGAAGACGAAGGCAATCATGGAGATGGGTCCCCCGAGAAATCTTTGCGAACTCAGAGGCTTCCAAGGGAGGCTAGCTTACATCAGGAGGTTCATTTCTAACCTCTCCGGGCGATGCCCACCGTTCACGCACCTCATGAAGAAAGGAGTTTCATTCGTATGGGACGAGGAATGTCAGCGTGCTTTCGACAGCATCAAAGAATATTTGTCAAATCCTCCAGTTTTGGTAGCTCCGGTTCCTGGAAAACCATTCCCGCTCTATGTACGAGCAATGGAACACTCCCTCGGGGCTCTGCTGGCACAGAACAACGACGCAGGCGATGAACAGGCCATATATTACCTCAGCCGAATGATGATTGGGCCAGAGCATCGATACACCGCTGTGGAGAAGGAATGCCTTGCCCTGGTGTTCGTCATTCAGAAAATGCGACACTATGTCACCGGACAAACGATACACGTTATCTCACGAATCAACCCTCTCAGGGTCCTCATGACTAAACCAGGGGCACTCAGCTCTCGCCTCGCTACATGGACAATATTGCTGTCCCCTTAACATATGATCTTTGTCCCACAAAAGGCAGTCAAAGGTCAAGTCCTGGCAGACTTCTTAGCAGCCCACCCAGGCTCGGAGTCCTCCAGGATATATGAAAAGATCCCAGATGAGGTCGCCAACTCACATGCAACCTCTCACGAGAATATATGGCGAATGTTCTTCGACGGTGCTTCGAGGACCGGACCTAAAGGCAACATAGTCGTCGGAGTCGGGGTAGTGTTGATCTCCCCTTTCGGATTGGTGATTAACCGCGCTTATTCCCTCACAGAGCCCTGCTCTAACAATGTGGCCGAGTACAACGCTCTGGTCATTGGTCTCCAACTCGCAAGAGAGCTGGGGGAAGAATACCTTGAAGCATACGGCAATTTTCAACTAATCGTCAATCAGATCCGGGGCTCATACGAGGTCCGTCACGAAGACATGATCCCTTATCACCAAATAACGATTGACATCATCTCGTCGTTCGAGGGGTTCTTCATCGAACATGTCCCCAGACTCCGAAATATCGAAGTCGATACCCTAGCTGGTCTTGCCGCTTTTCTAGCAGTTCCGAACTATGATCGCCAATCAGTGGACGTGATAGGCCACGAACTGGTCTGTCCCAAGAACAATGCGCAATTCGTGGCGAGCTATTCCGCACAGACGATCGAAGATGCTCCAGATTGGAGACAACCATTCATCGACTTCGTCGTCTACGACATCCTGCTCGAGAACCCAAAGGAAGCCACTTCCATCAGACGACGTTCTCTCAGATTCTTCTACGATACAGAGACGAAAATGCTGTATCGTCGCTCCTACGATAGATTACTGCTTCGGTGTCTGTCAAATGCAGAAGCCAAAGAAGCCGTACGAGAAGCTCATGACGGTGTCTGCGGGGCCCACTAGCCCGGTCCAAAACTGCAAGACCGTCTTCGCCGAATGGGCTACTATTGGCCCACAATGGTGGCAGATGTGATAGATTATGCTAGAAAATGCAAAGCCTGCCAAGTCCATGCGGACTTCATTCACCAACCATCCGAGTTTCTACATCCGACAGTGGCGTCCTGGCCATTCGAAGCATGGGGAATGGATATCATTGGTCCAATCACCCCACCTTCCTCCCGAGGACATCGCTTCATACTTGCGATCACTGATTACTTCTCCAAATGGGTGGAAGCTATCCCACTCGCAGAAGTTAAGACTTCAAATGTGATCAGCTTCCTTAAGCATCACGTCATCTACCGCTTTGGACTGCCCCGAAGGATCATCCATGATAATGGTCCGCAGTTCGCAAGCCACGCATTCTATCGGTTCTGCGATAAGCACCGTATTCAGAATGTCGCTTCGACACCGTACAACCCGACAACGAACGGGTTGGCAGAGGTATTCAACAAAACAATCATCAAACTCCTCAAGAAGTTTGTCTCCTCCAACAAACGTGACTGGAACGAGAAGCTCGGTGAATGCTTATGGGCTTATCGCACCACAGTTCGAACAGCCACCGGGAATACGCCATTCTCCCTGGTGTACGGGAGTGAAGCAGTCCTCTCATTGGAGACTCAGATCCCCTCACTACGTGTCGCCCTCACGCATTAATTGACGACAGACGAAAACCACCATCGCCGGCTACAGGAATTGGAGGTACTAGACGAAAAGCGCCTCTTGGCTCAGCAACGAATTGAGCTATACCAAGCACGCATCTCCGGAGCCTTCAACAAGAAGGTCAAAATCAGAACATTCCAGGTGGGCGATCTCGTTCTGGCAGTCCGAAGGCCGATGGTCATGACTCACAAGACCGCCGGCAAATTCCAGCAAAAGTGGGAAGGCCCATTTATCATTGAGACAGTATTCTCCAACGGGGCTTACCGCCTCGCAAAACAAAACGGAGACTTGCTCATGTTGCCCGTCAACGGCAAGTTTCTGAAGAAATATTATGTCTAAACGACATTCTCTCCAGATCATCGAGTCATGTACCGGCTGGTGCCGCTGAACTCACCTCCACATTCCCTTCAGATTATCGAGTCATGTACCGGTTGGTGCCGCTGAACTTCCCTTCAGATTATCGAGTCATGTACCGGTTGGTGCCGCTGAACTCACCTCCACATTCCCTTCAGATTGTCGAGTCATGTACCCGCTGGTGCCGCTGAACTCACACTTTCTCAATATTCTAAATTATCGAGTTATGTACCCGCTGGCGCCTCTGAACTCATATTCCGGTCACTCTTTCAGATAGTGAGTCACGTATGATTATACCTCTGAACTTTCTTCCTGGAAGAGATCCTCCCTCATGATCCACTACCCGTACTCCCAGTGCACAAAAAGGTTAATCGATCCATAAATTTCCGAAACGGCCATGTCCTCATTACCTCTGAGTCGTTTTTACCTCCACCAAAAACAAACCGCCCCCTCGCATAGAACTTCTACGTTCTCTTACCTCTGAGTCGTTCTATGTACCCCCTCTTCATTGAGCCCACTCCTGCCATGTCCTCATTACCTCTGAGTGGGAAGGCTCCGTCGAAGAAACCTTCATGCTTGCCATGTCCACATTACCTCTGAGCAAGTATGTCGGTTCCCTTTCAACCTATTATCTGTACCCACAACCGGAGTACGACAAGGATAATAGGTCCATAAATGTCCTCTGTTGACCACAAATGTCCTCTGTTAACCACAAATATCTTCCGTGAAGTCACTCCTGCCATGTCCTCATTACCTCTGAGCGGGAAGATTCCACGGTAAAACCCTCATGCTTGCCATGTCCTCATAACCTCTGAGCAAATATGTTGGTTTCCTTTCATCCCATTATCCGTATCCTGAACCAGGGTACGCCAAGGATAATAGGTCCACAAATATCCCTTGTTAAGCTTCTTAGCATAAATCCACCATCTCACCATGCCCCGGGAGCCCAGCTGCTCTACGGCATTCTTTTTCCTAATACCGAGAGCACCCATGACCACTTTGCCATGGCTATTTCAGATATCCTGACCAAAACTTGTTATCTGTACCTAAAACTAAGGTACGCCTAGGGTAACAGGTCCACAAATAATCTCCCAGCAAGTCCAATTCCACAAACACCGCAAGTACAAGAAAGAGAAGATGAGTCGAAAACATGCTCATTTATTCAAACTTCAAAGTACTACACCATTTGGGATCACATCCCTTGCAAAAAGAAAAGAAAAAAAAAAGAGAAGCAAAAGAAAACAGAAAGCTGATCACTGCTCCGGGGCACATAACGCCCTGAGACGGTCCGTCAGCAAGGAAACCGACCGCTCAAACCTCTGGGTAGCCCGACGCTCCGCCTCTTGGGTCAGCACCGCCTCGTCCTCCAGTTGAGCATGGGCTTGCCAGTTATCCTCGAATCTCTTAAAGGCCCGCTCCAGGTTAACAGAAGATCAGGAAACCTTCTCGGCCTCCCGAATGATTAACTCCTGCTCCGTCTGAGCAGCCTTCAGCTCTGACTCTAAGAAGGCCAACTCCTTCTGGAGTGCGAGAATTCGCTCCTTCGTGTCAGCAATTCCATGAGAAGCAGACTCTTCCTGAGCACGACAAGCCTGACTCCGACGACCCAGCCTGTCATACAAAGCGGAGAACTTGTCAAGGTCCCTCTGTACAACTGGCCCGGCAGTATCTCGAGCGAGCTTGATCCTATACCGAGCAGCAATGAGGAAGCCCCGCTCCCGCTCAATCGCAGCAGGCAAGCCCGCCTGCCGTACCGCCAGTAATTGGGTCACAAGCTGATCAGCCTCCGCTAACTTAGGCTCCAGGAGTGCGGCCAAACCCACCCCGCCAGGAAGGGACTTCAAAGTTGCAACCTGAACCCGAGCGCACCGCAGAGACAGAGTAAAAGGGGTCCCCCGTTCTACAGCAGCATCTACGCCCCTCTTTAAATGGCGATAGAAGCTGTCGACCACATCCTGCGTCACCTCGTCCAGAGCCTCCGAGGAAGCCGGTGTCAACGGGAGTGTAGCCGGCAACGCTGAAGAAGACACAACAGAATCTGCCGCTCCTGCCACAAGAGAAATAAACTCCGCACGGAAGGACGCATGAACATCGGCCAACTCCTCTTCAGCGGCCCGCAGAACTTGAATGCTCGGCAGGGTCGAGAGGTCAATCTCCGGAGCCGTATGATCAGCAGAGGATGAGGTGGAGACCATCGCCAGCTCCATTCCCATCTGTCCGGGGCTGGCGGGAGGCCCCTCGACATGAGACGGCGAAGGAGAGGAAACGCTCCTTTCTTCCAGATCACGGCAGGCCGAGCCTTCCCCAAGAACATCCGCGGTGGGAAGTAAAGGGTCAGGACCTGTAGGGCCAAGGCAACCATGAATCGATTTGACCCAGAGGATATGTTGATAGAGCAAATAAGTCCCCTCACTAGTCAATATTTGGCTTATCTTACCAGTGGAGGATGATGGAGGCTGAAGGTCACCTATAGCCACCGTAGCCTCTTCACCAGTAGTCTCCGAGTCAGGTATAATAGGCTCCTCCGCCCCTGCACCCTCGGGAAGGGATGCAACGAGATCGGCTTCGCCTTGCTGAAATTTAGCGATCTCGGAGACGGGCCCGAGGAAACCTTCATCACCCCGGGCCGAGGCCTCAGCAACCTGGGAGCTTCCAGCCGCCACTGAAAGAGCTCCCGCAGAAAGGACCGCGGCACACATGTCGCTAATTGAAGCAGCAAGGGCCAGATCAACGCCAGGGGCAGTAGACGGTTCAGGAGAGCCTGGTTCGTCAGACGCCTACAAAGAAAAAATGGTCAGGTCATATCTCCAAGAAAAAAGAAAACCACAACAAAGAGAAGGCTTCGACAAGGTCTTACCTCCAGAACATCGCCTGCATCCTCACCCCTCTCCGTAATAAGTAGCCTACGGGGTCCGACCGCCGCTCTCTTCACAGAAAAGGCTACTCCTCTGCCAGTAGACTCACGCCTGCCTCGCTTACGTGAGGGACCAGGCACGACAGGCGGTAGTTCTACCCGCACTACCTCCGGTACAGATGGCAATTAGTCTATCGCCTCACCTAATACAACCGACGGTTGATCCGTCATCATCTTATCTGCCATGATGGGAGGCTGACCCACTGTCGCCTCGTCACCAGAAGAGAGAGAATCCTCGTCATCCCGCTTATTGTCTTCCTCAATTGTGTCGAAGGACTCGGAATCGGGCGTAGGAACTGTATTCGCCCATTTTTTCTTCGCCCTCGACACCATAGCCTTCTCTGCCAGGCGAGTGCCCACGATGAAGTTAGTCCTCGGATCAAAATCGAAGGGAGGATGATTTGCCGTAACATGATATAAGGCCGCCATATACAAGATTTCCCCTATCACGTTTGCGGCAGGAACCGAGAAGCTAGTTCGAGTATGACAAGTGTCATAGTAGCTCCATGCCCTAATACCATCGAGAATGCTACCTTCAAATCCCAGGTGGGAACTGGGATGCCCGAGGAATAGTTGACTATACCCAAATTAACGGGCAAACCTACAGGGCAAGTAGGGCTCTAAGTACACAGTGTTGCGATTGCGGTAAACTAAATGCGCCGGGCGAATGTTACGCAGCCAGAAACACATCTTTTCAGGTAAGAAATGAGGAGGTCCAACACCATCAACATGAACACTCCTCACTTCTTGGTCGGTGAAACGGGGAACAGACACAAAGAAATTATATCCGTCCACCCTCGCCAACATCCTCCGACACGCCGGTATGGTACTACATTCCCAAGGCTGATGGTGATACCTGAAAAGAAAAGCGTCGTCGTCCGTAACGCCATCCCCCATCCCAGGCCTCATCAAAGACTGATAATGCAACAACAGCCATCCCAGCAAGTAATGATAAGGCAATTCTATACGTTCAAAGTCCATTGCCACGTCACGAGCGATGACCTTGGACGGGAAGGCACGAAGACCATGCTGAATACTGCACACCAGGGAGGGAAGAAGAGCCAGCCTGACCCCAAAGGCCAACTTTACGGCATGGAGAATGAAGTGGCGACTGATCCTCTCGATAGAACCTGCCCCTCTTGAGACCACGCAATTGCGCAGCCACACCATTAAAAATCCCGTCAAGAGTGCCTTCTCTGACAGCCACCGGGTACTATAATAAAAATAGCTGAAGGAGTCAATCTGGCTCCCAAATTTGTCACTTTTAGACTTCGACCTCCTAGCAGTCGACACCAAGTCCTCTACTTCCCTAGGAGTTTGACGATCCCGGGAAGTAACTCGGCCAGCAGCGCTGAATTTGAAAAGGTATGAGACCCAAGATTTGGTATGGGGAGCGTCCCCTTCCGAGCTGTCATTTTTCTGGATAGCCGTTCGGTGACAGGTGCTATGATGACACAGTAGTTCTTGATACACAGCGACGAAACCTGGGAATCGTCGGTCTAAATCCTGAAACTCCTCATTCGTCGGAGTGTACGCTTCGAAGGGCTCGTCTCCCCAAGGGAGCTTGGAGACAGCATACATCTCGTGAAGAGCGAGCCCCAATTCCCCTACAGGGGTGAAGAAAGTCCCTGTCCGATGATTGTACATCTCCAGAAGGGCCATGAACAATAGCTTATTAGCGGGCAACCCGTGGCTGGTACCCCGGATAGCATTATAAAGATTGACTTCTCGTAAAAATTCCCCGTAGTTCCGTAGAATCCACGAGGTCAGGTTAGCCCACGGGGGAATGGGGCGTAACCAGCTCGGCAGTACCAATCTGCCGACAGGATAGGACCCTTTGCGAGCAAGCTGGCTCAGGAAGGTGTCAGCCTGAGAGAATGAGAAGTTAGGATCGGGTGTGTTGATGAAGGTACCCGAAACTAACCCCATCACGGATCGACTGGCCGGATCCTTGATCGTGCGTACTGACCCAGTGGTTTTGTTGTAACGGATGTTACCAACAAACATTCCCAGTCTGGTTGGAGTGAGGGTGTCTGGCATCTGCCTGTCCAAAACGATCATGTTGAACCACGTAAAAGGGAAATGGCGCTTCATAATAGGGATATGAATCGGCATCCCGTCCAGGTCAAAATCCCAACTCTCGGAAACATCCAGCACTCGGGAATTTTCTATGACCAACGCATCCCCAAAAAGGAAGACCGGTCTCAGATACTTCCTATCAGACTTCTCGAAACTCATCATGTCACTAAGGAATTGGAAAGATTGAACCCTGATAGCGTTTAGTCGCTCCAAAGGTTCATTAACAAGGAGCTGCTCGGATACTTGACGAATTAAATTATCCCGACGTACGCCCAAGGCGAACTGATACGAGCCAACCAGAAGTTCCCCCGCAGGATTTACTGGCAGATTCACTGAAGAAAAAACAAAAGAAACGAGTCAAAAAGATAGCCGAAACACAAATTACGTGATGCTTATGCGGCTTAGCTCAGTATAGCCTCATGCGGCTCAGTTTGAAAGAGTTCATACGGGTCAGTCCGAATGAGCTTATGCGGTTCGGTTCGAAAGGAGCATATGCGGTTCAGTTCGGATGAGCTCATGCGGTTCAGCACGGATGAGCTTATGCAGTTTAGTTCAAATGATCTTATGCGGTTCAGTCCGAAATAAGGCTTATGCGGCTCAGTTTGAAAAGGCTCATGCGGTCCAGTCCAGATGAGCTTATGCGGCCCTGAGGATGAAGTCGTTATGCGGCTGCAAACAACAACTTTCATGCGGCTCAGACCTAAGTCAAATCCCATGCGACTCGAACATGAGTCGGACACGCAACATACTTGGAAATACAGGCTCGCGCATAAAATATGCGGCATAGCCGTGACAGTTCATATTGATGGTCCTACCAGCAATAGGCGGGTGAACGTCGGGGTAAAAAACAGGCACGTCAGCCGGCGGAGGAGCCGCCACGTTTGCCGCCGTCGATGAAGACGCGACCTTCTTGCCCTTCGCTGCCGCAGACGACGACGCGGCCTTCTTGCCCGTAGCAGCGGTAGTCTTCTTGGGAGCCATTGGCAATCGTTGATGAGAGAAGACGAAGAGGAAGTCGGCAACAAGGAGTTCGAGCGAAAGAGAGAAGGTAAAGAAACCCTCAAAGAATAAAACCACTCCTATTTATAGGCGAAGGAGGCTCGAAAAATCAAAACAAATGCCTCGATCCACGCACCGCCTAAAAGAATAAAGGAAAAATGCTTCGGTCAAAACAAAACTGACCCTTGGGATCCTCCCCCAAGAGGCGGCGAATCAAGGGCATTTAATGCAGAAGATTTGCACACGTGGTTGGGACACGTGGCAAAAAGTCTGTGTGTCCTAACAAGCTCATACGGCCAGATAAATCCATGCGGCTGAATCTTCTATACGGTCAACAAAGGCCATGCTTCTTGTTCAAAGTATTTCAATTTTGCAAATTTAAAACTTTGAAGGAGATCTTGTAGAAGCATGGAAAATATCAGAATAATGATCTATGTGAACCCCATGCGGCTCATACAGGAGTGGTCCCATGCGGTTCAGAGAGACTCTTAGTCTCATGCGGCTCGTTGCAGGAGAGTCCATACGGCTTACATAGGGACAGTCCTATGCGGTTCAAAGAGCCCCCTAGCCGCATGCGGTTCAGAAGTACGTGCGGCTCACAGAGATATACGACTCGATCAACGCCATGTGTCCTCATGGAACCCCTTCACACAGCTGGCCATCGAGTAATGGCCCTATTTAATGCCCTGCCATGATTTGACAGCTGACAGCTCTGACATAAAGTGTCATAATGATAGACTCTTTGGGAACAGGAGAAAATCTCTGACACGATCCGAGATTGCCACGTGGCTACTCCCATACGGCTCAATTGAAGAACAACTCCATGCGGCTGGTAAGAATCACCTCCATGCGGCTCACTAAGAAGCCATCCCATGCGGCTCGCGAGTACTATACCTATGCGGCTCACCAAGAAACTATCCCATGCGGCTCGCAAGTACTATACCTATGCGGCTCACTGAGACGCTGTCTCATGCGGTTCATAGATATCATGCGGTTCTGACAGGGTCTGCCATTAAGACACGTGGCAGAGATTCAATAGCCCCCACGACTTGACAACTGGTAGCAAGGATGATTATGGGATGCAGATCAATCAGAGATTTAGATCCCAATGACCATATTTAACGTTATCCTCATAATTAATAGGATCAGGTCATATCATTCATAATCAAGCCACTGGGACACGTGGTGAGAGATCCAAGCTTGACACAACCAATCATGAAGATTTAAAGCAATCAGCATTAATCATTCACAGGATTTAATACTATCCCCACTTATGGCCCAGATCCTTCACGCCTTAAACTAATGGTCCAGATTGATTATACTTCAGGCCGCCGCCACTTTGAGAATGGGTAATCATCCAAACCCTAATGATGCCCCCACCACCACTATTATAAATAGCAAGGTGCCATTCCCTTGTAAAGAAATATACGATCAGAAGGAGAGAGACAGAAAGAGCTTCCCCCTAATAATCAGAGAAAAAATACACAGAGAAAGAGAGAAGTCAGAAGAGCAATACGAGGAGAGCGAGAAGAGCATTTCTTCATCAACGCCAACCATCTCTTCACAGGAGCCAAGGCTGCATACCGATCGTCCAAGGAGTAAGGCAGGGTTGCCGTCGCCTTTCCGAGCCTCTACCGTCACCCCTCAGAATCTAAAATAAACAATTATACTTAGATTGTTGTACCTAGATTTTTGTCCCTAGGCTTTCTTTGTACAAGCGAGTTTGTAATGTGAAGTAAAAGTCCGGTCCTCCGATAATTGTTCTGTTCTTTTATATTTCATGGCAAATAGCTGCAGGTGAGAGCGCGGGTGCCTCTGGTTCAGCTTCGCTGGATCGAACCGCAGGCTGGGTCACGGCAGGTGTCATCGTTGAGTTATTGTTGTTGCCGACGACCGACTGTACGATCTGCTGGAGGGTATTCAGCTGCTGCTGCTACAGCTTGAATTGAGCCTCGAATCGATTCTCAAATTGAGCCTGACGAGCCTCCACTTGCTGACGATGGAGCTCGTTTTGACGTTGCTGCATTTCAAGCATCTGCAGCATACGTTGTATCGGGTCGCCGAAAGATCCGACTACGGTAGGCGTCATTCCCGTTGGATTAGCGGAATGCCCGGGTCTAGAAGCACTCGAGCCGCTGGAAGCGCTCGTCTCGTCTTCCGCCTGAGCTTCCGTAACTGCAGGAAAAAAGAAAGCAACTCTCGTTAGTTTCGAAAAATGTTCTGGGTTCAGCGTATGGAACAACTCATCTCATCGACACTAGGTCAACGGTTGGAGACTAGAACTCGACATTGGAGGCCAAGGACGTAAAGCCGTGCTCTGATACCATTATGTCACGCCCCGATTCCGTCGAATCGATAGTCGTCCCCCGGGCATGATGCCGTGCGAACCTAATTTGCGATCGCACAAGGCCTAGACATAAGGTAATCCGAGACACTAGATCTAAGAGAGTACGCAGGCAAATTGATACACACAATGAGTAAAGAAAACTTGATCTTTATTGATAATGAACATCTTTTACAGACTCCGATACAAGACTCGTTGCCGCACGGGCTACAACATGACTCGATTACAAAAGAGTGCCAATTAGATAGCCGTTCCATACATTGTACACATCCCTCAAATACACAAGTACTCCATTGACCTGGATAGGAGGGACGCTGAGTCATTTGTCTTGGACTGTCGAGAGCCTTCAAAAGTGGAGTCGCAAAGTAAGTCTTTGACGCACGGCCAAAGCTTCAAAAGTCACGAACGCCGCCGAGCTAGCTGGCGCGTCCTTCCTGGTTTGCGGGACCTGCAAAGAGCGAGGATCAGCACGAAACACATGTACTGGCGAATGGCTAATTAAATCCAAGCTCTGCATTTGATTCAAGAAGTTTCGAAAACATGTTAGCTAGCTATTTCAATGATCTTTCTAACCATCCTGTTCGATTTACATATTAACATGTTTTGAGGCAAGCATATGAACTTGTATATCATTAAGCAATTATCATGATCATCTCGTGTCCCGTGCACCTGCTAAGCAGTAAAAGGGGTATAAAGGCCACTAGCAATGTCAAGCCATCGCGGACTATAGCATTTGGTTAAACGACGCCCCTTTCGCGTCGGGTAGCGAGCCCTGTGCGAAAGTGCACGCATAACTCGCGCCGATGAAGGTTTGGTGATGCTACACTCGTTCCTCCCGGGCCGAACTGGTCCCTTGGCCTAGGCAACCGTTCGAGGAAACTTCACCTTGTCGACAAGTTGTCCAATGACCATTTTCTTTTAGACTTAATCGATTTTGCTTCCTTAGCCGTATCGTTGCGATAAACGTTAATCGATTCATTCATTGTTTGCATAGGCTAAGTGGATTTGTATAAGAAAGCGCGTTTTCCATTTTCAAAACTGGCAGATTGATAGCAAGTGTTTCGTGAAGAATCGTGCCACGATTTCTTTGATTCGACACTATTATGACAAGCATTCATTTACTTAATATATTAAGTTTTTGAAGTAGAGGGACGAGACGAAGGAGGTCAGCCACTCGCCTTAGCTTTGCTTCAAGCGAGCGATCGGTTGGCTGCACTGACGTCGCCTACGCAATCACCTGCAATCGCATAAGCAACCGATTAGAACACTATATAATTCAAGGATATTCGATATGAATGTGAAGCTCGAAAATGCGTCACAAAAACCCATCAAAAATATTCACGAAAAACGTATTCACGAAAACCAAAGCCAAAGCCAAATCAAGTGCGGCATAAAAACCAGAGCAACGGGAGGTCTCTCCCGACTCAGCCACAGAGCCAATCCTCGAGGCGCAACCCGCTGAATATGAGACTTGGTTCCGAAGAAGCCATTTCATAACGTGGAATGGATCTTAATTCAACCGTTCCCGTTCGATCGACTCGGCCGATTCTGACCTATCGGTCCCGACCGAATCGATAGCGACAGTGTTCCTTTCTCGCGCACCCCGTAGACGGAGACGGGGCACGATGTAGGGATGAGGCACTACATTTAGCCACTGTATATTTGGTGTTGAAAGAGTATCTTGGTGTTAGGAGTGTGCATCAGTAAGTCTTGTGTTTAGCAGTGAGAAATAAGGGCATTTGGAAGCTCGAGTTTGGCAGCAGTAGGCTTTGGCCATGTGGCCATCAAGCAGGCAACTGCCTGTACCTTGGCAGCAATGTTGTGCAACAGAGGCAATGTATTTGGCTACCAGCACTTGGCTACACTGCAGTAGCAGCAAAGGCAATTGCCTTGGCCTCATTAGCAACAATTATGTGAGAGGTCTTTCACTGTGAGTCAGTGTTGCACAGGTCTTGGCAGAGCCTTAGGCCAATGAGTTTACTTATGTAACACATTGGATTGGAGATTTGGGGTTGTCTGTTAGTGAGAGTAGGGAAAAGGATTTGCACATGGCAGTACCCTTGTGAGGCTACCATTGTGTGTGGGTTTGGTAACACACAGGTAGGTGTCAAGAGATTGGGTGTATGTTTAGGGTTGGCATCCTAATATATAGAGAGATAGGTAAGAATGTATAACAGTTTTAGGTAAGGAATTAAAGTAAGGTGTATAGGAAATAGTATTTGGATAATCTATTCCATATAGATGCTAAGGATATTGGCTCAAGCCAAGTAAACCAATACTAGGTATAAATATATAAGATAGGGGAGGACCTTTTGGTCAAGGGAAATGATATATCGCATAGACACCAAGGTGCACTAATCTTCAAAAAACAGAATATGTAGGCTGGCACCAATATGGCTAGAGGAGATATGGAGTGGTTAGTAAGGGCTAGATGAGTATCTTGGATAGGTAATAGGACAGGGTATTACATTGAAAAGCCTATGGATATGACATATAGATAGACACATAAGGATATGACTTGGTGTTGTCTAGTAGATACTAGAAAACCCTAGATCTGACTTAGATTGCATATCATACACTAGATAGCCATGTTAAACTCCAACTTAAATACTATTTAACTCTGGAATCTCATATGTAGGTTCTTGTGACTCCATTTTGGGCCTCGAATCACATTTACTGCTCAGGACGACATGCGAGTACATTATCTAATAGTTTCTATTTCTTGATATTTCATATGATGCATGTTCATATTAGTATTTTATTTGATTTCTGACACAATGGACACACATATTGGTATTATATGAATTCATTGACTTGAGATACGTTGTTTCATGCTTATTGATTGTTTACTAGACTAATGAATTGATGGACTAATTTATCTACTCTGGACTATTGAGATACGTGTCGAAACATGGATCCATGTGTACTAGTCGAACGAAAAAATACCTAGAAGACATGTTGTAGTGTCCCGACCCGTAAGATGCCTTATGATGGATGGTTGGTTCGATGAAGCCTTGCTGGACTTGGTAATATGCGAAGGATCGCTTGGAAGACTATACGATCGTGACATGAATCGTCTTATAAAAGTGAGTAGTATTGAACCCTTCGAAGATCCTTTAGCTTCACGCTTAATAAAAAGATAGTATGCTGTGTTTATGCGTTGAGTTGCTGATTAACACCTTGCATGAAAGTCGAAAAGATAATGAAAGATAATTAGTCACATGAACCAAAAGCTGTTGTGAATCATTTTATGAATGGTGTGCTTCGAATCATTTCAATGAATTGTATACTTGCGTGCTTGGCAATGAATACATGACAGGTGAAGACAAAGCCCCAAATACTTGGGCAGTGAGTATATCGAGCCTTAGCTCGATGAATAGATGGTAACTCAGATGCTAAGTCCCAAGAATTAGGCGGTGAGTACATTGAGTTTGGTTGGAAAGATGTATAGTATCAAATATGTGGGAAAGAGATTGAGTAATAACATTCTATTATCCTGTGACGATGTAGAATGTTGGTTACGCTAACACCCTGGATTGGACAGATGATAATATGAGCGTTGGTTCAAGGCAAGATGGCAATACGAATGAGAATGATGGATTATTACTTAGTTTTTCTTATCATGCATTATATGTTTTATTCTTAGATAAGTTGCATATAATTGCATGGTCATGGACAACTTGTCGACAAGGTGGTTTCTCGAGCGGTATTCCAAGGCCTTGAAAACTGATTCATCCTGGGGGAATCTCGTGCTAAAGTAGTAGCACGGTATGCGAGACCTTCAGTGGGGCTAGCTACCCGCACTACAAGTGTAATGCCCTGCTCCGTACGGTGCATTATGCTGAGTCGTTGACTCGAAGAGTCGCGTTGACCCGATTATAGTATCGATGTGAATCAATACAAGATACCTCGTCCCGAGAATTATTTTTTACTAATATTTGCATTTCCATAAAAATGAAAAATAAGTAATTTGATTGTTATGATCCACGGTTTCATCTTATAGACATCAAAAAGTAGCACAAATTCTTGGTGGAAGGAGAACCTTGACTGGGATTGGAATATATTAATTCCACTTCTTCCTCAATCAACTATTTGCAAACTACGGAGTGTATTTGTTTAATCTGCTGTGGATAACCACGATAGAGTGATATGGAAGTTTTCGGATCATGGTAATTTGAC
Source organism: Iris pallida (assembly GCA_029216955.1). NCBI lineage: Eukaryota > Viridiplantae > Streptophyta > Magnoliopsida > Asparagales > Iridaceae > Iris > Iris pallida. The sequence goes on from JANAVB010031428.1 coordinate 79,584, forward strand.
TGTGGCATCAGCATACGCTGGTATAGTTTTCTCGCAAAGAGTTACGTTGATCCGTGGAATGCATCAAGTAAGATCGATGCAAGTGTTAAGTTGGCCCGAGAGAAAGCATTGAATCGGCTTGAAGATTCTAAGAAATCGAATCGACGCAAGGCATTAGTCCGATTCAGACAAGTATTGATTTTAGTTGGTTTCGTGTGCAGGCTATATGTTTACGCTGAAATATAAGATATCGACGTTTTGCCTTATTTACAACGGGGTCCGCAAAACCAAATCACCGCCTCGCAACGGACTAAGGCATAGGCTCGGTAAGCCAAATCGGTTGTATAATTCAACGTAGCACGAAGTGCTCGAATGGCTAAGTCAGAATCGTTGACCGTGCAATAAAGATATGAAATCGAGCTGCATCGGCTTGACGAAACGACATGGCGTATCGGCTTAAGGTGGTGGGGGGGCTTTGACTTCTCTTTCCTACTCCTTCATGCCTAAGTAACATATATCGTTGAATGCTAAGTTAACCTATCGAGACCACGGGCGTGGCTCGATCGAGAGACGAACATAGTGCGTGTCGAACACTAGATAGAACAATTAAAATAAAACGTAAATAAAATGTACGAGTCGCTATAGAACATTGAATATGCAAAGACGAGCACCTCGATGCGCAAGCCATAATAACATGGGATAACTATATCGACAAGTGCCTCAATGCATGAGTCATTCTATGCCCCCGCGTACGAGTTAGTATGCTAGAACATTGAAAGACTATATCGGCACAAGTGCCTCAGTGCACGAGCTTTAGAACATTGAATACCCTATCGAGGCGTGCCTCAGTTACATGAGTCGGAGGGAAGGAACTTACATTAAACACTAAGGCATAGAACATGGAATTACAGTATCGAGGCATACATCGCATGCACGACTCAAAGAATAAAGAATAATCGTGTCAAGACATGCGTACGTCCACGAGAATCATAAAAGATGGCTTGGTTGCGAAGAGAACAGTTGTGGCATGAATGTGGCAGAACTGTCAGATATGACATGATGCCTCATTGTTCGGAACCTTTGGGTCGTTCGTTTGATGAACATTGAGTTGGGACATGGTGCCATTGAACATTGAAACGAAGAATAAAGTGAGAATACATTGAAAGAATAGAAAAATACGAGACGACGTAAAGTCTGAGTTTTGGACTCAAGACTATATTTGGTTGTATGAGTTTGATGCGCACGTTGCATGGTCGAATGCACTTGAGATATTGTCCGTGCATAGGGTATGGTAATTTCTCTCGAACGAGTTATATTTTTTGGGACATCGGGACCGTTCGGCCTAGGAGGGATGAATAATCATTGTTGGTGCACATCTTTTGGGTATGACTTGCGATCTACTACTGATGTGATAAGCCACAATTGATGGTAAGTTCAGCGTCCTTCGGATACTGGGCCAGCAAACCCGTACGGAAAGGACGTCGGGTTATCCAGTTTGAAAAGAGAAAAAAAAAAGAGAAGAAAAGAAAAGAAAAGAAAAGATAAAAAAATTAGTCCATTTCGGCGCAGATACGCCAATGACCTTCATATAGTTAAGGATCGGTGGGCCAAAAGTGCAGAAACACAGGGCTCCGGCACAGAGCACTTATAACATGACAGGGAAGGAATGAGACATATTTACCTTGCGTCGGTGCAAGGGCGAGTGCGTCAATATTTGGTAAGAAGTCACGAAACAACACGAGATTGCTATTGGTTGCCTGTTTGCTTATGCGAATCGAAATAACATGCTTGCCATGATACCATGCTTACTACTTTCGAATATGCCATAAAACAGATCCTAAGGAGAACATAGAAAGATAACTAGATTGTATGTTGCATGAATCAATTACATAACAAATGTCGGTTTATTTAAGTGGATCTTTGATCAGTATAACAAGGATGCAAGTACTAATCCCCACTAGTTTGCTAGCAAGTTCAGGGAATGGTCTGCTCGCGGCAGAGATTCGCTTGAACGCACTGAGACATGGAATGCCGTAGCATATTGAGGTGTGCAATCGTATTGACGCTCGGACTTGCAACACGATTGATGCGACCGAGGTATAGAAGACATAATGTATGGAACGGTGAGATCATTTGTGGGCAAGAGAGAACCTGAGTGTTGTAAGCTAATCTAGCAAATTCAGTTCGGCTATTGAAAGCCTTTGTAACCTTAGTTCATTTATCAATAAAGAGAATTGTTTCATATACTCTGTTTGCTTCCGTTGCTAATATCAAATCAAAGATAACCATTTGAGAACTTGTCATCTTGTCTTGTACGAGTGCAACTCCAGACTCGTACGACATCACGTCCCAGCGAGGACGATGATTTGGATAAATCGATGCAAGGATGAACGATTTTTTGGGTCGGGGCGTGTCACGACCCGCTCCCGAATAATCGGACACGAGTCAGACACGTCCAGTCTTCGTCGTTAGACACGACGAAGTAAGCTGTACCAAGCTAGGGAAAACTAACCAGATAAACATAAAAAATATAGAATCACAGCATCTATAACGTATCCCAGAAAGATCACCATAATCCACAAATCTAGATATCATAATGTACCAGAATCAACAGGAATAAAAAGTGCTATGAACTCTAAAGTCAATATCTCAAAGTAAAGCTAAGTAATCTAAACCTGAAGCCTCAAGCTAAGCCTCATCCTGCTCAGCTAAATCCTGGGCTCTGGCCCATAGAGTAGAATGATGTCCTGCAAGCATACCTGCAACATATCCTATTCAGGAGCGGAGCAAAGTACAGTTCTAGGTAATGAAACATGAACATGATATGAACAGAGTACAGGAGTACAGGAAATAAAATACAGAAATGAACATAAAAGTACAGGAAAGTAGTACATGGAATAAGTACAGGAACTATAGTACATGAATGTAAAGTACATGAACATGTAAAGTACAGGAATGAAACTATAATCCTGAAGTACCAGACATGACAAGTGCACAATATCGAAATACATCTAGTCCATGTGACCGGCTGTGGTGAGTACAGGAGCATGCACAAGAGTACATGAATATGGTACGACTTAGGATCCACGTGCACAGTGCGAGGCCTAAGCTAGGTACAGGAATATATAGTAACCGGGATTGGTCACATGGCTAGTGTATTTCCCCACCCGACACTAATAAGTACAAGGACAAGGGTACAGGAATACAGGAGTATATAAATATCGTGCTATGACGTGTCACAAGAAAGGGTACAAGAATGTAAATGCACAAAATCGTAGAAAAATACTTACCTTGCTCCAGGAAAGTACGGGTAGGCAATAGAGCTGTAAGTCCTCCTGCTAGTAGGTACAAGTTGATTAATTTTAAACAAACCCTAATCTCTCTTGGAAATAACCATGCTTAACCTAAAAAGATTACAAGGTATGCTAGTTTGAAGCTCAATTATTCTTAATGCTATTAAAACTCATACTCAAAGCAACTTCCTACTATCAATCACAAATTCTGATATTTATACGTAACATAGGAAACCAACCGTCAGGTTCATAACCTATAATTTGATATGAAACCAGAACCTTTAAGATTTAATTTAGAGCATATCCTGGTTATTTAAGTTGATCACATGCAATAACTAAAGGTTAATAGAAGATCAGAATATCCTTCCTCTTCATTAGGAGACTACCTGTTTACAAGGACAATTAGGCAATGAATAGCCATATATAAATCAACTATAACTTCTAGGCTCAAAGTCTATAGACAACCAACCTCAAGTCAAATACAGGCTAAAGAAAAAATACACATATGCTGCCAAACTCATGAAGCTATCAAACCAACTTAACAAAAACACCCATGGTTACGCAATCGAAAAGAACTTTGACATCTTATTGATTCCGAACAGAACTAAGAACACAACACCAAACTTGCTAACAACTGGAATTTAGTTCATCTACAGTCAAGTTGCAACCAAGTAGTTAAATCAAATGTGAACCTCCCCAAACTGAACCATGAAGGCACCCTGACATTTGATTATACTGTGCTGCCAAACTCAGGTTTGAAGGATCAACACCATCTCAAGTTAAACTTAAAATTTAAAAAGAGATTGTAAAATATAACAGCAACCAATCTCTAAGGAAATACTCCATCAGAAATCCTCAAGGGAAAAATCATACAAATACACATTTATCAAAACTCAAAGAATTGTCAAGCAAAACAAATCTTGCCAATGCTATACACCATTTGCTGGCTACTGCAAGGACACGAACGACACCAGGTAGAGGTTGGCAAATCCATGGTTCCCTTCTCTGGAGCTACTGTAACATCAATCTCAACTGACTCTTCAACACGATAATCAAAATCGGACACCAAGCCAGAATTGGACATAATCTAAAGTCGACACGAGCCAACACAATAGCAACTTCAATCCATCCTCAGACACGCACCCAACTCGTACACGAACTGACCCCATTCCAGACACGAATCAAGACACATGAAACGAACACGAATATAATTGATCACAACCCGAAAATATTACATAAACAACAATCTGATGAGAATTTACCTGAAGAAAATTTTGATTAAAATGACACAGAAAGAATACGTCCCTCGATCGACTAAACTCGAGTTCTCTGCAATAATTCGAAAACATAACAAGCAAGAGAAGAGAAGAATTAAATTATTGGAAAGGAATTTCCATCAGCTGAATTAAAATGGCACGAAAGGAACCCAACAACAACTCACCACTGTCCTTAAACAGTCGGTCACTAGATTTACAACAGCTCTCGCGACGTAATTTTGGATCACGAACAGAACCTTCGAGCAAAATTTAGTGATCACTAGCTAGAAATCGAGATCGTACAATGATTCAAAATCGACAAGGAAGAATTGATGCAGGAACTCACCTGATCTGAACGAAACTCGACCTAGATGAAAGATCTCCAATTGATCCTCTCCGCTCGAGTTCGAAGTTGACCGATCTGAAGAATTTAGCAGATCGACTCATCATTCAAACTAAATCGGAAAAAATGATTCAAGGAGAGAAGGAACTATGGAGACGGAGAACCGCCAAAGTCGGTTTAGGAAGCTCACCGGAGAAGAAATCTCGTCGTCGTGGTCATCGGAAGGAACGCCGATGAAATCGCGGTTAGAGAAGAGCCATCGCCGCTGAAACATGTCGGAGTGGGGTCGTTGACTTGGCTGGAACTCTCGTCGTCAGAGCGTCGACTTGCCGGAGAAGATCGCCGTCGCCATGGCCAAGAAATTAGGGCTGGGTCGAGAATTTGGGGAAGAACCTCGGGAACAGGAGGAACTCTCGGAAATAGGAGGAAGAGAATAAGACTGAGCTCTCATTTCTCTCTCTACCTCACTAATAAAAGAAATAAAGTTTTTAAAATAACCCCCCCTGCTCAGAGTTTTGCACAACAGCCCCTCCGCCAATAGTTTTTTTCCATTAAATCCCCTTGCCTTTTCATTATTATAGAAATTGTTTTAAAAATAGTTAAAAATTCACATGGTGGGCCCAAAGTTGTTATAACAACTTTTTAAATTCAAAAGTAGCCCAAAATTAATTCTCTCCAAAAAAATAGATTCCAAATTATAAATGAAAACTAATTTATTATTTAAAGCTAACAACTTTATAATTTAGAAATCGAATTTATTTATAAAAAAAATCGGGAAGTGGAGTTACAGGGCGTGACAAATTGGTATCAGAGCTCTAGGCTCAAATTACTCAGGACGTTTGCTTTGTTTCAATTCCAAAGAGTTGTCCACCACCAATCAAATCACTCTTGGCTCTACTCGATGCCGCACTGGATGTTCCATATAGTAAGTCTAATACAAATCGTGTAATTTTGCCGCATGTGTTTTAGAAATTATATGATGTTTGCTAAGGAAGTCGTGAAATATTTGTTGCATCGAGTGCAACAAGCCATGAAATAATTATTACTGCAAGCGCAACAAGTTGCGAGATGTGAATTGAGATGTTAGTTGCTGCAAGTGCAACAAGTTAAGAAATATGAATCAAAATGTTTATTGTTTCAATGCAACAGTCAATGTGAGAAATATTGGTTGCATCGATATAATAAAAGTATAAAAGTCGTAAAATATTGCTGTATCAAATGAAACGATTTTGTGAATGATGCGTTGTAAAGAAAATAAAAGTTAAAAATTGAATGTGTTGAACAGATTCAAGTGTTGGCTTTGAATATCAGAAATAAAATATTGCACGAGATGCAACAGATGAAACTTAATAATACGTTGCACGAGATGCAACGGAAGGAACTGAAATCATAAATCGATAGAATGAATCATTCGGTTGCGCACCGAACTTTTGGTTGGCAAATGAAAACATTGGCCGAGTTGTGTCGGATTTTGATTAATAAAAAGTTACGATTGCGATCTGCATGATCACTGCAGAAATCGTGAGACGGAATAAACATTTGGTTCATACCGAGTATGATATGATAGAAATAGCTTGATTTCCAAGTGGTATATGTCATACCACGTATGCGATGAATGACTCGATTCTGAGTGGTATATTTTATACCACTTGTTCGATGATTGCATCGATGCGTTGTGAGACTTGTGGAAGGTTTGTCCGCAATGGACGAGAGAGTACCGAGACTCGATTTGAAATTTGTATGACTGTATATTGATGCAAATATTCTTCGATAATTGTTTGGAACGATAGGACGGGGACTCGTATCAATGAATGATACGTTAGACAAAATTTTGTAAGTCGGTCGAACGACCGAGACTAACGAAACGATTACGGCTTGAAACAATAATCGGATCGACGAGATAGAAAACTTGAACTTTAAAAAAAATGAGCCACACGACTTGCGATCTCAATAGAAATGTTGGACGAGGCAAATCGTAGTCGAATCGTACGACTTGCGATCTCGATAGAAATGTTGGCGATACAAATTATAATCAGATTGCAAGATGTGTAATTTCGGTGAAGAGTTGGTTGATGCAGGTAAATAGTGTCTAAGACATAGTTGGTTACGTTACGGTGAAACTCATTTAAGTATGACTGAAATACGCAAAAATTAGAGGGTGTGATCGTATAACTCGAGGGTTCGATATTGGATAATCGGTAACTCGGCTACGCGATCAAGTATAGTAGGATGCGGCGAATCAAAAATGAGTTGATGCATATAAAAAAGTTTATAGTAAACTCGGAGGTATGCAATACGAACTAAAGTCGACGTTGATGCAGATTCAAAGTTGACTCTCGTGTTATCGAAATTAATATGACCTATCGAAATTGATATACAAGAAAACGTAAGCACAATTTGAGAATAAAAAATGGGACATGCCTATGATATCGAAATTTTCGAAAATAATACAGAAGTATCGAACTGGTTGATCGTAAAATTTGTGATTGATCAGGACGAGACTATAAAGTCATCGATGATTGTTTTGGTGCATATAGCATCTCGGTGTCGACCGTGGGTAGAAAGATTCGAACTCAATAAGAGTAGATGTTTCATGAAATACAAAATTATCAACGGTAGTGCATGACTTTACTCGGAGGATAGTTGTGCATCAGTTGCGTCGATAGAAATAGTTTTGTCCATATTTGGGTAGTCGCATAGAAATCGTCGGAACGTGATTTGGCTACGAAATAATATAGCATGATTCGTAATAACTGTCCTTCGTTAATGATCCACAATTATCGAGCGTAGCTTTGAGGCAACTGCCCTTAGAAGACTTAACCGCCAAATCAAGGTGAATATTGCATACCCATAAGATGACCTATGCGATATCGCATATAAAATTGTATCGGTAACAGATATATGTGGTGCATGTTGATGATAAGTCTAGGCAATTTTTGAGAATCGTGCTATGAACAAGAGCGAGTGGTAAGAGAATGACTTACGAGTTATGTCGTTAGATTTGGATTCACCTTGTAATTGAGCTTGCGTGAATCAACTTATATTCGATGTTGCGAGACAGACAAGTTAGGAATTTGGCTAGTGAATTCCTACTTGATAGGAATCGAACATAAGACGCATTGTAAAGACCTTTGTGTCGGAGCGATTGTTTCCTTTGAGCATTGTTAAACAAGTGTGTCGGAAGGACTATTGCCTTTGTGCAACGTTAATTTAAAGTTGTATCGAAAGAATTTGAGCACGATGTCTAAGTAAGTCACCTAGTGGGTGTAGCCCTGAGTGTTGATGCATTGTAAGTCAACAAAGAAAATCGTATCGAGATAAGTTGTATAGCCAAACTTCAAAAATAGTTGGACGACGACTTCGAACGCAAGGCGTTGCAAAGGATTGTTGCGATCGGATGCACGACGGCTCGATGCGACGTATAGAATTGATGGTCATACGAAACTTACGAAACGAGAAATGCGATTTTGAATCGCATCGCGTGCAGTGACTTTATTAAATGAATCACGCATGTATTGAATATACATATGTGATAAAATTTCGAGAACAGTCGCTAAAGATAAGTCCGATCGAGAGTACGAGATGGTAAGCATAGGATTGAAATTTATCTATCAGCTTTGTTCCAATTTTCTACCACTGGGCTTGGTGGAAATACACATATTTTTGGGACGCCTTGAATAGGTGTACGATCCAAATCAAGTTGTATACTGAATTCAAATTGAGCTATAGAAAAGACTGAAAGTTAATGAAAGCTTCCACGAGTGTTTGAAATGGAACAACGATAGTTGGGTAAGATCATGAAACGATCTGGAGAAACACTTCAATTGAGTGTTGGTTTCGATTCGAGGACGAACTTTGTTTTGAGTGGTATATTATGTAATACCCCGCTCTACACGGTGCATTATGCTGAGTCGTTGACTTGAAGAGTCGCGTTGACCCGATTATAGTATCGATACGAATCGATACAAGAGTTACCTCGTCCCGAGAAATGCATCGATACAAGAGTCATTGGTGCAAATTTGTATTATAAGGTATTTTCAGCCCATGTAGGGAAAAAAATGAATGCAAAGATTTATAGGCATTAGGAAAAGGATGGTTTGACACTGAGTTTAATTAGAGTATCTCCAAACCTATTGTGAGTTTGAAAAAAATAGTTGCCACATAGGAATGACAACCATTTTTTTTCCAAAAGTACTTTTCCAATGCAAATGTGAAATAAAGTATGGAGTTGACATGGCAATGACATTGCAAAGACAATGTGAAGTTGGTTGTCTAGATCTAGATAATGCACATCATAATATCTTTATGTCCATATCATCATTTGTGAATAAAAATGTTTATTGAAAGAAGTAGAAGAGTAAAGGTTGTCTTGGAAGGTATAAAAAAGTACTTTGTATGTCTTCTCAATACTTTTGCATTGGATATGACTTTTAAACTCATTGTCATTTGTGAATATATCTTGCCACCTACACAAGACATTGTCTTGTGTCCCATGCCACCTAAGATTCACAACACAAAATAAGGCAATAGGGTTGGAGATGCTCTTAGTTGAAGTCTTTGTTCTAGTTTAAGACATGTACTCCCTTAACTCAATTTACTACTAATACGACTACTACTACTACTACTACTACTACTACTACTAATATATATATATATATATATATATATATATATATATATATATATATATATTCCAAGGGCTGGACTTGAGAGTTTGGGACTAAGAATTTAGATTTAAAAAAAAACCAGAAAGGTATATTTATATACAATATATAACCATAATATATACTATTTGCCTATATAATAATAATCTAATAAAATTAGTGATGATTTTAACCATCTATAATTACGACATAACAAATGGGAATTTATTTGAAATCAATGAAATTGGTCAACAAAATATTTTGAAACAATTATTTAAAAATAATAACATGAAAATGGGGGGTCACAACATATTCTTCAGTTCCTCTGAGAGACACAACATGCATTTGAGAGGCTTGAAACCAAATTGTGTGCCGGCCGAGGATTCGTCTTTGATGATTTCAGTCCGATCCCAAACATGCGGCTGACGGGTTTGATGCATCCAGACATTAAGCGCTGGAATCATCTTTTAGTATGGGCTCTGAACAACTTCAAGGACAAACTAGTTGAGTTGGAACTTTATGATACCGTCTTGACCACCTCCTGTGGCATCCAAACCAATTCCAACATGTTCTTAGCATTGGTAGAGAAGTACAACAACATGATGGGTACCTTCGTGACTCCTCATGGGGAGATAGGCCTCCCCTTATATGAGATGCAGTTTTTATTATTGGACCATTGGTCATGATCAAACTTGATTTTAATAATTGAACTAACCATGTCTCGATATAAGGGCTAGTTGGACGATTGCCTGAGATATGCTACTAGTACCGTTTAAGACTGAAGCCATTTTGCTATATGAGTATGTATTTCCATATTCAATATAATTTTTATATTTTATTGAGTCTAGGAACATGATGTATACCGAGTCGTACTGGCAAATAGGCCATCTCAAATATTTTCAAATTTGTTTTAAAAATAGCCCATTTTACAAAAAGCTCCTAACTGCCTTAAAACTTTTCAAAAATCCCAAAATTCGATTTGCAAAAAATCCCAAACTCTGGATGTAACACCCAGTTTTCCAAATGAGGATAATTTTGAAATTTTGTAATTATAATTATTATTTATTGATATTTATATTATAATTTTTGGTGATTTTAATCATTTTAAACTATTTAAACCAAGACTTGTAATTTTGGTATTTTGCTAGTGTAACACTAGAGACAGCTTGACCTAGAGCCTAGCCATGTGATTAGGGTATTTCATTTATCATTTTCAGTTCGAGGGTATTTTTGTCATTTTGAATTTAATTGAATTTAAATATATATTATTTGGAATTTAATATATTATTAAGAATGGTGTGATTTTAATATTATTTAATTAATTGCCATGTATTGTGATTAGCCTAACTTGGTTTGGGCCTAACCTAGATTAGTCATAGCTAGTCTTAGCTAACCATGGTCAGTGTTAATTAGTATTAATTATAATTATTGGAATTTAAGTGATTTTTAGTATAATTGATTTAGTGCTATTCTTGACTTTGACTCATAGTGACTTTGGAGACTGTCCTACAAGCTAACCCTAGTCATGACCACTTGGTTAGATTATGAAACCCTAGTTTAACCTAAGTTAATGATACTCTAGTCATTAGGATTAAATTAGGGAAATAGGGATAATGAATAGGTTGGTTAATGACTTGTGATTTCATAAACCATGACTTATGGCTTAAGGCCCATAGAGGCCCATAACCCAATTAGTGAAACCAAAACCCTAACTCTAGCATTTATGGCCAGCCACCTAGGGTTCCACAACCCTATTTAATGTCTCCTCAAACTTAGGGCTAGCCTCCTTTAGGAATTTACAAGTTTGGAAATAGAGGTAAACCCTTTCTTCTCCAATCCCTATTTTCTCCATTTCAACTCCTTTTTCCTTCTAATTTCTTGTAATAGGTTCTAATCTCTGTACATTTGATGGCTATGGTGAGAAATTTCAGTGAAGGAGCAATTTGAAGGAGTTTGGATAGCTAGAGAAACACCCCTCTTTGAAGCTTTTTGGGCTTTTTCACACACCTAGGTAATTCCTAATCCTCTCCATAAAATAGTGTTTTAATTGCATGAATAAGAAGCCCTAGGTCTACCCTAACTGTTGGTATAGGCCTTGTTAGTTTTCGTGTCCAATACGTGTCCGTATCAGACACGTATCAGTGAGCATACTAGGTGTTTGATGAAATGCCACAGAGGGCATTTCTTCATCGTTTTCTGATTTTGTTTGAATATAAATTTAGGGTTTGATGTCGCTTATCGATTTCTGTTGGACTGAGGTAACCATTGTGTCGTGTCGTGTCTGAATGGATACGTGAACATGCGGTTTTCGTACGCACAGCAGTCCCCTGCTACTCGGGGGGTAAATACTCCCTGGACACGCCACTTGGACACGAAATATTTGATACACACTTAGGGACAGACACTGACACGAGGCTCTCTAAGTTGCATGAGTCCTGGTGTCGTATCGGATATGTATTTGTGTGTGCACTGACTGCACCGGCCGCGTGCGTGCGCTGTGCACTCACGATTTTAGCCACTGACACGGCTTAAAATCTGACACGACACGTGACGTGGACACGTTTTAGGCACCCTAGTACCTAGACCTACCCTAGGAGTACACAACACATGGTGCACTGTGTCGTATCCACGAGTGATGTGCACGCATGCATGATACTGCCTGTACCCAATTTTGTGTCTGTGTATGTGTGGTTGTTTGGACACGTTTGTGTCCACTTGGTTGGACACAAACACCCCCTGTGACACGTAAACATGTGCTAGATTAATTACCAACCAATTATTTTGCATATTAACATGGTTTTGATGTTTGAATTCAAGTTTTCCTATGTCGACTGATACATAGCTCCAGCTTTTAATTTCTGATGTTTCATTCCTATTTTAAAACTGATTCCTGAATGTTTATTTGCCATATTTGATTCACATATGTGTATTAGTTCCTACTGGATAGGTTATACAAGTTAGATTAGGTTGTTTGATCTAGTAACAGGATTTGGGTTGTGAATGGACTGAAATGATAAACTGAATCACACTATTTTTCCTGAAAATTAATGTCTAACTTTGAATTCCTGTTTTAAACTGATTTATTGAAAGTTTATTTGCTATGTTTAGATCCATTTACATTGTTAGTTCACTGGTTCATGTCATTCATGTTAGTTTAGGTTTTATTGGAATGAGAATTCGAATTGGGTATTAATGGTTTGGATAGAAGTTAAACTGTCAATGTTGTATTCCCTTAATAAACTATCAATTGATTCCCTTATAAAACCGTCAATTGATTTCCAGTTTTTCAACTAAATTTTGAAATGTATTGCCATGCTCAGTCATTCACAGGCATGCTAGTTCACAATGGATTAAATTCATGTTAGTTTAGGTTTCATTGTTGTGAATGGATTTAGAAATTGGTTTAGAATGAATATATAACTGTCATTGTTTTCCTAATTACCTAAATCTGATTTTGTTCACTGAATGGATGTTAAATCCATGTTCTATTCCTGAACTTTTGATTAGTTCATATCCCTGTGTAGTCACATTACTAGAATGTGAGTAGTAGTATCTTAACTGAATTTGATTTTTCCTTATTAAATTGTTATTGAATTTCTCTTCAAAAACTGAACTTGAATTCATCTTCCTGAAATCGATTCCTGAGCATTGGGTAGTTCACTGTTGATTCAATAAATTGATTCATGAACTGTCATATGGATTTGGGTTTGTGTTGGAATAATGTATTTCAATGAGAGATTGAGACTTTGAGTTTCCTGTTAACCCTTGTATCACATTGCTCATATTCACTAAATATCAATTTGATTTCACTCTCTTATGACACTGTCTCCACACACAGGAACACTCATGACACACACACACACATGTATCTACATTCCTAAAATCCTATTGACACTAGCCTATCACTAAAATGCCATGCTCCACACACACACACTCATCCACACATCACTGTTCACAAGTTCCCTTGTATCACACACTTGTATCTATTCTAAGTTCCCATTGACACATTCTACACTCACTGATTTTAGTTTCTAATTTTAGATTTTACACACACAAATACACCATGCCACATGTACACGCATATTTCCTAACCTAGTACTCTACTATCAACCTTGTGCTAACTGAACCATGTTAGCTTATGCACACTTCACCCCATTCATTTCACTCACTCCTCTACATGTGTTTGTGTAAGCTAAATGTAATGTAAAGTGAATGTGATTTATATATTGATATGTAAGTTTATGCATAAATGTACAATTGTGTTAACATGCATGTTATGCAATTAGGATATAGATAGCTTAGCCTATGTCTTTTCTATTCACCACCATGTTCACACACTTAGACCCCCTTACATGCTAACTCACTTTCTCTATTTACGTATGTATGTATGAGATTCATGATAAATAGCTATGGGATGTGCTTTAATGTAAGGTGCTTGATGTGTATGGCTTGTTTAGCCTAGATGGTGTGTGTGCTTGCTAGAATAGGCTAGTTAGGCTTAGTGAGACTTATTTGGCTTAGGCTTGACCTAGTTGACCTAGATTGACTGGTCTGGTTGACTAGAGTTGACCAAGAGTTGACTTAAGTCCAGTTTGACCCCAAACTTCTTGTAGATGCATTGTAGAAGTCTGTTATATCATTTTAGACTTATAGTGACTTGTACTATTCTATAGGAGACAGACACCACTCCTCAGACAGTAGATACTCTTCAGATACTCAGAATACAGGCGAGTACATTCTCTGATCATTTCATATCTTGTTTAGGATTATATTTCCTGCTTTAGATTACTTTACATGATGCTGACACGTTGGAAACACGGATTAGTACTATATGGATCTTGTCGTGCGATGTTATCCCCTTAGCGGATACATCGGGTATTCGTGTTCGTGTACTTTATCGAGAGCATCATGTACTCCGTGTATTCGTGACATTCGTGTACGAAACGTATAAAATTGTGTATATTCATGTATTCACATGACCTTCGTGTACAATAAAATAACTTGGCTAGATTCTTGTGTATTGATTGGGGCGGGGGAGTAGAAGTGGTTATGTAATCAATCCAGTAGATTACTCGTGTAGGCCCTCTTAGATTATTCGTGTACAACATCGTGCCGTTTACATAACCATCTTGTGCTCTGAATCACTAGCACTGTTAGTTCTCTATATACTGTAGCTATTTACTTACATTCTCTCTTTTTACATCATATTGTTCTTCAGTTTTTTGTATCTTACTCTCTGGCATGATTATATATCCTGACCTGCTATAATTTGTTGAGATGTACTGTGCTCGCTCCTGTCCTGACTGGACCTGTTGAAAATTTTATAGTGAATGATGAGGCTCTGGTGTCTACCCCTCATGGTGCAGCTTTAGACAACACTTGTGACTTGGACCCACTAGTAGTTGATGATACTTCCCTAGATTAGGATGTCTTTATTATCTTTTCTGGATTACTGTATTGAGATTCTGAGATATTATTTGGGATATGTATTTATTTAGACACTTAGACTTCTGGATTGTATCTCTGTGATTTTCATTCTGTTCTATCTATCTATCTATCTATCCTTTATCATGCTCTACCTTAGATATGATTGAGACTGTATCTGCTATGTCACCTCCATTCAGATTGTATATACTATACAGGTACCTTTATATTATTATATGTTGACCTAGGACAGCGTTCTACCACCGACACTGCGACGTAGGTTGGACGTACCCACGTCTCGTGCCCTTACTCGAGGGTGCGGGTCGTAAACACATTTTTAGTGGTGGCCCATGCAGGTCGAGTTTATGTAGTGGTATTCGAACTAGAGTATCACTACAGCCTGCAGTAGGATTAGGATATATTTTTGAAGGTACTCAATCACAGTTAGGATTTCTTGAAAGATTCCTGGGACGACCCTTGAGAATGTTATTTAAACTTCAATTTGAAATCCTTTCTCTTGTTTTGTTCGCTCTCACTCCTTGATTATTGAATTTGATTTTGATGGATCGCTGTTGATTTTGATTTTTCTATTGAGATGAATTTTATAGCCTGAGTTACGATATTTTCTGATAACATATGTTGATAGGAATAACATGGATGGTAAAATGTCTACTTGATTATGGAACCTGTAGTTTATCGCAGCCATATTAGCTGGCATGGCGGAAACATAGAGACCTGACTTCGGATGTACGTATCTTGGTTATGAGATTTGGAATTTCTCGCAGCTATACTAGTCGGCATAGCGAGAATTCCAGACGACATGATTATAGAGGTGCATGCCCCAGTTATGGAATCTATCGTTTATCACAGCCTTGCTTACTGGCATGGCAAGGACTCTGAGTAACATGATTTTGGACAGACGCATATGATTATCAGATTGTATCTTGAGAATATTTTTAAACATATCATCTCTATCGTACCATTCTGTTGTTATAAATTGTATTCCACCATCAAATAACTTAGGAGTAGGAGTATGAGTAGGAGTAGCTTAGCTGTTATTATAAATCTAGTGTAACTTCTTGCTATAATTTTTTTCCTAATACAATGAATCGATGATTTTGCTAGACCTTAACTTGGATTTAATATTATAGCTCTGGTTTCAAAATAGTTCCTTCTTTTAATCAGATAAGCAGAACATATTTTATCATTATTTTCTTCTTGCCATTATTTCTTGTATTACCTTAAAATATATATATAGTGGACACAGATACTTGCCTGACACGTATGTATGTTACACTTGATTATCAACCTATCTAAATGTATATTAATATGTTTGACGTAAATTTCTCAAAATCCTAATATTTCTAATATAGTACAGTATCAGTGACTAGTTCTCTATTTTCCAGATTAAATTCGCAAATTAAATATAAATTTCATGTTATTACTCGTTGTTTACATCTCTGTACATGTGTGTTATATACAGGGTTTCAAGTTTTAAAGAAATTGGTTGAGTTTTGTGTTTGAATTTGTCAAATCTGAGACTGTGTGCATATTAACCCTTTAAGCCTGAATTCTAAGTGATTAGTTAATTTGCAGTTTTTTTATGTAATGTTTTGAGCCGTATACATTGTTGTATGTAGGAATATAATGTTAGGTTTCATACTCTTACATGTTAGGTTGTGGTAAACATTGGGTTGGTTTTGATGTTCGAATTTCTCCAAAATCCTGAAAACGTGAATACATGTTAACATTTTTACATTGCTTTCAAATGTGTAGTTCAATTTCGGATTAATATGTAATGTTGAACTAAACTGAATGATTGAACCCTTCATTTCAAGTTTTAACCCATGTACACTTGACACTCTACACTAATGTTCACAACTGCCATGTAAACCTAACCCTTCATCTCCATGTTATGTTCATAAATCTATATAGATATATATAGTTTATGCATACATGTTATAATGTATATAGATACATAATTAAATCTCTACCTCTCTATACATATAGATATATATATATATATATATATATATATATATATATATATATATATATATATATATATATATATATATATGGTTAGCCATGCATGTTATGAGTAAATAGCTTGTGCCTTGTAGACTGTTTAACCAATATGCCATGAATAGTGTAACTTGATAGCTATTGTTTTGAGACCCAAATCCTCCTATACACTTTCATATATATTTCACCCACACAAGCCTACTATCTAACCATATGAACATGTCTACATACACCCATACACACACTAACCACATAACCTTTACATAATATTAGCTTTTCCCTCTCTGACACTCTCTCTTTCTATATATATTATATTGTGATTGGATTCAATGCTATTGACTTTCGTTCCTTAAACTTTTGGTTTTAATTTTCTTAAATAGTACCCCTTTATAGATGATTAGTAGTTATCTTATTTTATTTTCTGACAAGTACCAGTTTTTATATAGGATGGTAGACTGCCTTACAGTTTTGATGATTTGTTATTTCTGTATCTTTTTCAGTTTAACACCCCTGATTGCTTGTATGTTTGATACCCTATGACCGTTTTGGTTTAGCATAACTAGTATACCTAGATGAGACTTCCACTACTACCGTATGCCATGATCCTGTATGTCGTCCTTTTAAATCGTATGATTTGTTTAAGTTCAGAGACCAAGAGTCCTTCCCCGTCTCCTCCTCTGCCTCCAGGAGCGGTACCCCATACCATACCCTCGACATGTTTGTTTCCTGACGGAGCTCAGATATCCAGACTTCTCCGGGATGTGTTGGAGGCACAGAGAGTTCAGGCTGAGATCCTGAAGGAGCAGGGCCGCGGGATCCAACTGCTGTAGGATTTGGTACATTCAGGAGGAGAGCCTAGTTATGAGAGGACGAGGAGCAGTGTATACCCAGAGCCCCATGAGCACCCAGACTATCAGCCTAGACCAGCCTACCCAGTCCAAACTCCTGTTCAGCAGAGGCAAGCTGGGAGAATGCCTACCTGTACCTTCTATAAGAAGCCTGGACATTTATGGGACTACTGTAGGAAGAGAAGAGGGGTGTGCCTGTTTTGTGGGTCAGCTGCACACATGCTGCGAGACTGTCCTGCTATACTTATCCCAGCCAAGACTCCGCCTTCGGGAGGGAGTTCCAGCCACCAAACCTAGTTGGAGGTGAGTCCTTGACCTATACCTCAGTCAGTCTTTGATAATTGATGCACCCTACCATATTGTTGTATGTTTCATACCTTATGATTGCTTTTGATCTAGTATGACTAGAATGGCTAGATGAGACCTCAGACTGATACCACTTACCAAAATCCTATATGTTATCCTTCTAATTGCATGATTTAGATAAGTTTTCTATTGACCTTAATTGTTGGGGTTTGACCTATAACGGGTACGATCATCTTAATTTCGAGGACATAATTCTTCTAAGGGGGGTAGGATTGTAACACCCAGTTTTCCAGATTCGAGTAATTTTGAAATTTTGTAATTATAATTATTATTTATTGATATTTATTTTATATTATGATTTTTGGTGATTTTTAATCATTTTTAAACTATTTAAACCAAGACTTATAATTTTCGTATTTTGCTAGTGTAACGCTAGAGACAGCTTGACCTAGAGCCTAGCCATGTGATTAGGGTATTTCATTTATCATTTCCAGTTTGAGAGTATTTTTGTCATTTTGAATTTAATTGAATTTAAATATATATTATTTGGAATTTAATATATTATTAAGAATGGTGTGATTTTATATTATTTAATTAATTGTCATGTATTGTGATTAGCCTAACTTGGTTTGGGCCTAACCTAGATTAGTCATAGCTAGTCTTAGCTAACCATGGTTAGTGTTAGTTAGTATTAATTATAATTATTGGAATTTAAGTGATTTTTAGTATAATTGATTTAGTGCTATTCTTGACTTTGACTCATAGTGACTTTGGAGACTGTCCTACAAGCTAACCCTAGTCATGACCACTTGGTTAGATTATGAATCCCTAGTTTAACCTAATTTAATGATACTCTAGTCATTAGGATTAAATTAGGGAAATAGGGATAATGAATAGGTTGGTTAATGACTTGTGATTTCATAAACCATGACTTATGGCTTAAGGCCCATAGAGGGCCATAACCCAATTAGTGAAACTAAAACCCTAACCCTAGCATTTATGGCCATCCACCTAGGGTTCCATACCCCTATTTAATGTCTCCTCAAACTTAGGGCTAGCCTCCTTTAGGAATTTACAAGTTTGGAAATAGAGGTAAACCCTTTCTTCCCCAATTCCTATCTTCTCCATTTCAACTCCTTCTTCCTTCTAATTTCTTGCAATAGGTTCTAATCTCTGTACATTTGATGGCTATGGTGAGAAATTTCAGTGAAGGAGCAATTTGAAGGAGTTTGGATAGCTAGAGAAACACCCCTCTTTGAAGCTTTATGGGCTTTTTCACACACCTAGGTAATTCCTAATCCTCTTCATAAAATAGTGTTTTAATTGCATGAATAGGAAACCCTAGGTCTACCCTAACTGTTGGTATAGACCTTGTTAGTTTTCGTGTCCAATACGTGTCCGTATCGGACACGTATCAGTGAGCATACTAGGTGTTTGATGAAATGCCACAGTGGGCATTTCCTCCTTGTTTTCTGATTTTGTTTGAATAGGAATTTAGGGTTTGATGTCGCTTATCGATTTCTATTGGACTGAGGTGACCATTGTGTCGTGTCATGTCTGAATGGATACGTGAACACGTAGTTTCCGCACGCACAACAGTCCCCTGCTACTCGGAGGCAAATACTCCCTGGACACGCCACTTGGACACGAAATATTTGACACACACTTAGAGGCAGACACTGACACGAGGCTCTCCAAGTTGCACGAGTCCTCGTGTCATATCGGACATGTATTTGTGTGTGCACTGACCGCACCGGCCACGCGCGCGCGCTGTGCACTCGTGATTTTAGCCACTGACACGGCTGAAAATCCGACACGACACGTGATATGGACACGTTTCAGGCACCCTAGTACCTAGCCCTATCCTAGGAGAACACATAGGTAGGTGCACGTGACACGTGGTGCACTGTGTCGTGTCCACGAGTGATGTGCACGCGTACACGACACTGCCTGTACCCAGTTTCGTGTCTGTGTATATGTGGTTGTTTGGACACGTTTGTGTCCACTTGGTTGGACACAAACCCCCCCTGTGACACGTACACATGTGCTAGATTAATTACCAACCAATTATTTTGCATATTAATATGGTTTTGATGTTTGAATTCAAGTTTCCCTATGTAGACTGATACATAGCTCCAGCTTTTAATTTCTGATGTTTCATTCCTATTTTAAAACTGATTCCTGAATGTTTATTTTCCATATTTGATTCACACATGTGTATTAGTTCCTACTGGATAGGTTTTATAAGTTAGATTAGGTTGTTTGATCTAGTAATAGGATTTGGGTTGTGAATGGACTGAAATGATAAACTGAATCACACTGTTTTTTCTGAAAATTAATGTCTAACTTTGAATTCCTGTTTTAAACTGATTTATTGAAAGTTTATTTGCTATGTTTAGATCCATTTACATTGTTAGTTCACTGGTTCATGTCATTCATGTTAGTTTAGGTTTCATTGGAATGGGAATTCGAATTGGGTATTGATCGTTTGGATAGAAGTTAAATTGTTAATGTTGCATTCCCTTATTAAACTGTCAATTGATTCCCTTATTAAACTGTCAATTGATTTCCAGTTTTTCAACTAAATTCTGAAATGTATTGCCATGCTCAGTCATTCACAGGCATGCTAGTTCACATTGGATTAAATTCATGTTAGTTTAGGTTTCATTGTTGAATGGGATTTGGAAATTGGTTTGGAATGAATATATAACTGTCATTGTTTTCCTAATTACCTAAATCTGATTTTGTTCACTGAATGGATGTTAAATCCCATGTTTTATTCCTGAACTTTTGATTAGTTCACATCCCTGTGTAGTCACATTACTAGAATGTGGGTAGTAGTATCTTAACTGAATTTGATTTTTCCTTATTAAACTGTCATTGAATTCCTCTTCAAAAACTGAACTTGAATTCATCTTCCTGAAATCGATTCCTGAGCATTGGGTAGTTCACTGTTGATTCAATAAATTGATTCATGAACTGTCATATGGGTTTGGGTTTGTGTTGGAATAATGTATTTCAATGAGAGATTGAGACTTTGAGTTTCCTGTTAACCCTTGTATCACTGTCACGACCCGCACCCACTGTGAGGGTACGAGAACGTAACAACGCCCAGCCTACGCCGCAGTGTCGGCGGTAGAACGCTGTCCTAGGTTAATCATCTAACAATATAAAGGTACCTGTACAGTATATACACTCCGAATGGAGGTGACATAACCATATACAGTCTCAATCACATCTAAGGCAGAATGATGAAAATAAAAGATAGATAGATAACTGCTGGAATGAAGATCCACAGAATACAATCAGAGAGAGAGTCCAAGCATCTACTGCCATACAAACAGAACATCCAACCCAATACAAGTCTCTAAAAACTGGAATGAAAGAATATACAATCAGATCTCAAATAACAGTAAATGTAAACCTAGACTAGGGAGCCTCAGTCTCTAAACTAGTGGATCAGGCTGGAAGTCTGGGTCACACATGGCATCCACTGCTGCTCCATAGTAGGTATCTATGCAGGCCTCCTCCTCATCCTCTGTAAAATTTTCAACAGGTCCAGTCAGGACGGGAGCGAGCACAAAACATCTCACGCAGTTCATATCGAGTTAGGAAATATAAAGCATGCAATAGAGTAAAGTACATGAAACGCTGAAAGAAGAAGATATATAAAAAACAGTAGAAATTTGATAACAGGAAATATCTAAATACGATAAGTAAGAACTGTAAGGAACATGTGATTTTAGAGTACAATCTGGTTATGTAAACGGGCTAGGAAAATGCAATGGTAACTCCATTGTACGTGGGTGTACAATAGACATATACAATAGTTATACAATGTTGTACAATAGGATTTGAGTACATAACCAATTCTACTCCCCCTCCCCAATCAATACACAAGGATCCACTCATGTTACGTTATCTTGCACAATAGTGTACAATGTTATACAATGGGTGTACAATATTATACAATAGATGTACAATGTTATACAATGGTTGTACAATGTTATACAATAGAGTACAATGGTCTATCCCTGGGGCTCATATGATAATGAGAGTACAATATGCACAATGAGTATACAAGGATATGGGTATTCAATAAATACAATATGGAAGTGAAACGCACGTCATAATATGTATTTAGTGAATACAAGGAGATAACATCTCAAAAGGAGATCCATATAGTACCAATCCGTGATAACAATCGTGTCAGCATCAAGTACAGTAATCTAGAGCAAGAATGTAAATCCATACAAGTATAAAACGGTCAGAGAATGTACTCGCCTGATAGCCTGAGTGTCTGAAGAGAATATACTGTCCGAGGAGTGGTGTCTGTCTCCTATAGAACAGTACAAGTCACAACATGTCTAAAAATGGTAAACTGAAGTTCTACTATGCATTCTACATGAATCTAGGTCAATCTAGGCCAAAGTCAACTCTTGGTCAACTCTGGAAGTCAAACTAGGTCAGTCTAGTCTAAATAAATCAAACTAGGTCTAAACAAGTCTAACCTAAGTCTAACAAGTCATTTCTAAGTCTAACTAGACTAATAGACACACCATAGGCCAATAGCACAATGTACCTATACCACATCACATATGAAAGTATGTGGATATCCCTATATGCATATAGGCTAGTATCCATAGGCTTCCATATATGATATTTATACAATCACACATTTAAGGAGAAAACATATATATACATATATAGGTATATATATGATACACACATATGTAAATGTAGGAATAACTTAGAAATCAACCAAGGCTAAAGTGTATGTGTGTGTGTGCTAGAATGGAAACACAAGGGTGTGTGGAGACAATGTGAGTGTGTGAGTGTTACAAGGTGACAGGCTACTCACAACATCACTTAAACCTACTAAAACAGTTCTCCCCCAACTCATGAATTACATACTAACCAAATGACAGTTCTTTTCTATTTGAAAACTCAGGTTTTGATCTTAACAGAAAGGCAGTACACTATATTCTGAAAGTGCAAACCAACAACCCAGTTCTGTCCAAACCTTAACTAATACAAAATATTCAGATTTCACATTTCAAACTAAAACCCAGGTTTTTGTATTAAACATGTAGTTTTACCAAACAACTTCAAACTCAGATTTTTGTATTGATATTACAGTTAAACACAACATATACATCTCAGTCTTGGTATTAACATGCAATCACACACATTTCAAATCTCAGATTTCTACACAACCTATCAATCTCAGTTTTTGACAGTTTAAAACTAAAACTCAGGTTTTTCATCATCACACAAAACTCAAGTCCTAAACATTAATACACAAGTTTATACAAATAAACAATTCAGTTTTTGATATGGATTCAACACAAGTGAAACTCAAATTTGTAACTCAAAACAATGTGAACTCAGAATTAAACAGTTCAACTCAACCCAGGTTGTACATAGGATCAAAATAGTGAATAAAACACTAACTTGAACACAGACTTCACCAAAGCCTATTAAATCTCAGATTTCACAAAAGCCTCTACCAAACCTTCCAATTTTCAACATATCAATACACAAGACATAGGTGTATATGTTAAGGATTAAAACAGTGAATCTAATCAGTTTAAACTTAGAGAAAATCCTTGCCAAAATCCCATTTTAAAACTGGAAAGAAAATCAGTTTTGACAGTTCTCTGTTAACCCAGATTTTTCAACACCAAAAACCCATATCATCAAACCAAATTTGACATGGCCTTAGCCAACACATAGGTAATCCAATACATGGTCCCAAACCACATTAGTTTGCAGTAGAGATTGGTAAAATGGATGCTAAACTTCAACATTTAAAACTGGAAAGAAACAAGTTATATGTGACAGTTTCACAGTTTAGCTAAATAGGGAAAAATGGAATTTAACTTACATTTGAACTAAACAACCCAAACAATGGTAGGTATTGAATCCCCACATCATAAACGTGTAGTGTGTCGAGTTTGTGTCCACATTTGTGGACACAAACGTGTCCAGCAAAAGGAAACACAAAACAGTGCACTGACCCAGTGTATTCCTCGTGCGCGTGGAATTTCTCCCAAACCCGACCACGAGCTGACACCAAACTTGGGGAGAGGGGTGACAGACGGTGCCCCAACACTCTCCCAAAGTTTCGTGTCAATAGGATTCGTGTCGTGTCCAGAATCAAGCCCGTGATGCAGGGGAACACTGTAGCCCGCGCGCGCTTGTGCGCGAGGGCGTGTGCACGAGTGTCGTGGAGACACGACACAAGCTCGAGATTAGCTCAGAGCTACAGAAATGCTTAAGCGACAACAAAATACAATTTTACATTCAGTTAGAATTTGAAAACAGCACTGAAAGTCTCTCTGAGACATTTCATCAAACAGGTAACACAGGTCACTGATACGTGTCCTGTTTGGACACGAAAGGGCACGAAAACCTAGGGTTTCTTATTCCTATAGTTAGGTTAGGTCTAGGGCTCCCTATTCATGCACTTAAACCAGAATTTTATGGTAGGAATGGTGAGTTACCTCAATGTATCAAATCTCTCCAAAAAGCTCTAAAGAGAGGGGTTCCTCTTGAGAGTCAAACTCCTCCAAATTGATTTGAATCTGAGAATAAGTTATCAAAACAGAAAGAATACTCAGATTAAAATCCATTGCAATTTGTTTGGGGGAAAAAGGAGCAAAAATGGATTTTCTATGGATTTTTGAAGTAGGGACATTACCTCTTCCTAAAGCTTGTTCTTCCTTAGAGGCTAGCCCTAATTCCAAGAGAATATTTATAAGGGGGGGATCCCAATGAGGTTTAAGTGGCTGGACAAAATGGTTAGGGTTAGGGTTGGGCACTTGGCTAATGGGCTTTGGGCCTAGCCATTAAACAAATGACTTAAAAATCAAATGTCATGACTTGTGGTTAAATCTCTCTATTCAAAACTCAATATTCTCCAATATTTTCACTAACTAGAGTATGGTTGACCTAACTTAACCTAGGTTCTCATATCTAGTCAAGTCCAACCTAACTAGGGTTAGGTCACAAAGTCAAAGCTAGTCAAAGTCAACCTAGTCAACCTAGTCAACCTTCAATCAAACAATTCCAAAATAAATTCTAAAAATTCCTAAAAATTCTAATAAATTCTAAAATGACCAATTATCCTCTAGGCTAAATGTACTAATCAAATATCCTAATCACAATGACTAGGCTCTAGGTCAACAGTCTAAAGCTACACTAGTCAATGCACCAAAATCACAAGTCAAGATTTAAATGGTTTAAAAATGATTAAAAATTACCAAAAATCATATTATTAAATAAATATCATAATTAAATTAATTAAAATACAAAATTTCAAAATTACCCTCATTTTAGAAAACTGGGTGTTACAAGTCTACCCACCTTAGAAGAATTTCGTCCTCGAAATTAAAATGGTAGTAGTCCTTCTAGGTCAAACACCCCACAATCAGAGTCTCAAACATACCGTCAGATAATCATATGCGTCTGTCCAAAACTATGATACTCAGAATCTCTGTCATGCCAGTGAGCAAGGCTACGATAATCACAGAGTCCTCAACTATGGTACATACCTCTAGAATTGTGGTATTTAAAATTTTCGCATTGTCGCGCGCTTGGCAGCGAAAACCTTAAATTCCCACACCCGAGAAATACGTCCATAGTCCGACTATATGTCCTCACTATGCCTGCTAGCATGACCCTAGAGGATTCTAAAATCTCATAATCGAGGCGACCTAGCCCATACGACTTATCTCAGAAGAAAATTAAATCATAATGAAGCACCAGATCGAAATTTATCAACAATGAAGCAGCAGATAGGAATAGATGGAACTGAATTTTCAAGATAGGAATTGCAGAATTGAATCAAGAACGGAACCTGCAACTAGATCTCCAACGGCCTGAGCATCCTCGGCTGTCATGGCGAAAGCTCGCCCTGGCTGGCCTTCCCTGGCCTGCTGCTGATGCTGGACGAACCTCTGCTGCTGAGTCTGCAATGGTGGTCCCCTCTGCTGCCCTGCCGGAGCTCTAGCTCCTGGTGCTACCTGAGCCAATGGTGTCGGGTTCTTGGGACACTCTCTACACTGATCCGCAAAGCAAACACATGCCCAGTCTCTTCCTACAGTCGTCCCATCCATGGCCTTGCTTCTTGCAGAAGTTGCACACAGTATTCTGCTGCTGCCTGGGTGCCTGCTGATACTGCACCTGTCTCTGTCCCTGATACTGAACAGGCCTCTGCTGCTGCTGCTGGAAATGGGCCATCGGCTGCTGATACTTCTGCTGAAACTCATGCTGAACGTGCGGCCTCTTGGCCGGTCCTCTGCTGCTGCTACCCCCAGCTGGGTCTCGTCCCCTCTTGAGCCTAAGCTCAAGATCATCCTCCGCCAATAAGGCTCCCGTCAGAATCTCCTCAAAAGTAGCATCTCTGTTCCCTTTGGTCAGGGACTTGACCTCCTTGACCAAACCCTTCCGGAACCGCTGGGCCTTCGCCGTCTCGCTCAACCCCTCAACAAACCTGCCAAGACGGCCAAACTCTCCCGCATACTCCTCTACTGAGAGGCTCCCCTGGACCAAGTTCTCAAACTGCGTCTCCAAGGCTCTGACTGCTGAATCTGGGAAGAACTTCTTCTTGAAGAAGCCCCTGAACTGCTCCCAAGTCTGCCCTGGCACCCCCACCCTGGGGTCCGACTGATACCAGGTGCGAGCAAGATCTCGCATCCGGCTAGCCGCTGCCTCGATCTGAAGGTCGGCTGGAATCCTGGCCAAGCGAAAAATCTCCTCCATATGCTCGATCCACTCGTCGGCATACAGGATCCCCTCTGTCCCCAAAAAGTCTCTGGGGCTCATCTTCTGAAACTGCTCGATCCCAGGTGTCTTCGGCTGCTGTACCACTGGTCGAGCTGCGGCTGTCGTGACAGCCAACTCCATGTCTCGGTCCTGCCGAGCCTGCTGTCGGTCCATGAACTGCTGAAAATACGCGAACATCTGAGCTGCGTCCACATGTCCTGGAGGCGGTGGTGGCTGGAAAGGATCCTCTGTAGTGACTGGGTCCTGCCTCCGGACTGGTGAAGGCATACCCTCAGCTGCTGCTGCTACTGCTGAAGTCCCAATATGAGCAGAGGTGGCAGGAGCTGTAGCCTCCCGACCCTGCCGAACTGGCTGAGAGGTAGCAGTCCCCTCCCCAGTATCTCCCTGAATGGCACGCTGTAATCGCGTCTCCACCATCCTGAAGACAGATCAAAACAAACAATTGCTGAGAATGAGTCGAAATAGCAAAGGAGGACAGTTATATTCAAGGAGAACAATATCAGCAAGAACTGAGATGGTATGAATTTGATATGAGTTTTTTCCTAGTATGATTGAGTACCTTCAAAAATATCCTAATCCTACTGCAGGCTGTAGTGATACTCTAATTCGAATACCACTACATAAACTCGACCTGCATGGGCCACCACTAAAAACGTGTCACGACCCGCACCCACTGTGAGGGTACGAGAACGTAACAACGCCCAGCCTACGCCGCAGTGTCGGCGGTAGAACGCTGTCCTAGGTTAATCATCTAACAATATAAAGGTACCTGTACAGTATATACACTCCGAATGGAGGTGACATAACCATATACAGTCTCAATCACATCTAAGGCAGAATGATGAAAATAAAAGATAGATAGATAACTGCTGGAATGAAGATCCACAGAATACAATCAGAGAGAGAGTCTAAGCATCTACTGCCGTACAAACAGAACATCCAACCCAATACAAGTCTCTAAAAACTGGAATGAAAGAATATACAATCAGATCTTAAATAACAGTAAATGTAAACCTAGACTAGGGAGCCTCAGTCTCTAAACTAGTGGATCAGGCTGGAAGTCTGGGTCACACATGGCATCCACTGCTGCCCCATAGTAGGTATCTATGCAGGCCTCCTCCTCATCCTCTGTAAAATTTTCAACAGGTCCAGTCAGGACGGGAGCGAGCACAAAACATCTCACGCAGTTCATATCGAGTTAGGAAATATAAAGCATGCAATAGAGTAAAGTACATGAAACGCTGAAAGAAGAAGATATATGAAAAACAGTAGAAATTTGATAACAGGAAATATCTAAATACGATAAGTAAGAACTGTAAGGAACATGTGATTTTAGAGTACAATCTGGTTATGTAAACGGGCTAGGAAAATGCAATGGTAACTCCATTGTACGTGGGTGTACAATAGACATATACAATAGTTATACAATGTTGTACAATAGGATTTGAGTACATAACCAATTCTACTCCCCCTCCCCAATCAATACACAAGGATCCACTCATGTTACGTTATCTTGCACAATAGTGTACAATGTTATACAATGGGTGTACAATATTATACAATAGATGTACAATGTTATACAATGGTTGTACAATGTTATACAATAGAGTACAATGGTCTATCCCTGGGGCTCATGTGATAATGAGAGTACAATATGCACAATGAGTATACAAGGATATGGGTATTCAATAAATACAATATGGAAGTGAAACGCACGTCACAATATGTATTTAGTGAATACAAGGAGATAACATCTCAAAATGAGATCCATATAGTACCAATCCGTGATAACAATCGTGTCAGCATCAAGTACAGTAATCTAGAGCAAGAATGTAAATCCATACAAGTATGAAACGGTCAGAGAATGTACTCGCCTGATAGCCTGAGTGTCTGAAGAGAATATACTGTCCGAGGAGTGGTGTCTGTCTCCTATAGAACAGTACAAGTCACAACATGTCTAAAAATGGTAAACTGAAGTTCTACTATGCATTCTACATGAATCTAGGTCAATCTAGGCCAAAGTCAACTCTTGGTCAACTCTGGAAGTCAAACTAGGTCAGTCTAGTCTAAATAAATCAAACTAGGTCTAAACAAGTCTAACCTAAGTTTAACAAGTCATTTCTAAGTCTAACTAGACTAATAGACACACCATAGGCCAATAGCACAATGTACCTATACCACATCACATATGAAAGTATGTGGATATCCCTATATGCATATAGGCTAGTATCCATAGGCTTCCATATATGATATTTATACAATCACACATTTAAGGAGAAAACATATATATACATATATAGGTATATATATGATACACACATATGTAAATGTAGGAATAACTTAGAAATCAACCAAGGCTAAAGTGTATGTGTGTGTGTGCTAGAATGGAAACACAAGGGTGTGCGGAGACAATGTGAGTGTGTGAGTGTTACAAGGTGACAGGCTACTCACAACATCACTTAAACCTACTAAAACAGTTCTCCCCCAACTCATGAATTACATACTAACCAAATGACAGTTCTTTTCTATTTGAAAACTCAGGTTTTGATCTTAACAGAAAGGCAGTTCACTGTATTCTGAAAGTGCAAACCAACAACCCAGTTCTGTCCAAACCTTAACTAATACAAAATATTCAGATTTCACATTTCAAACTAAAACCCAGGTTTTTGTATTAAACATGTAGTTTTACCAAACAACTTCAAACTCAGATTTTTGTATTGATATTACAGTTAAACACAACATATACATCTCAGTCTTGGTATTAACATGCAATCACACACATTTCAAATCTCAGATTTCTACACAACCTATCAATCTCAGTTTTTGACAGTTTAAAACTAAAACTCAGGTTTTTCATCATCACACAAAACTCAAGTCCTAAACATTAATACACAAGTTTATACAAACAAACAATTCAGTTTTTGATATGGATTCAACACAAGTGAAACTCAAATTTGTAACTCAAAACAATGTGAACTCAGAATTAAACAGTTCAACTCAACCCAGGTTGTACATAGGATCAAAATAGTGAATAAAACACTAACTTGAACACAGACTTCACCAAAGCCTATTAAATCTCAGATTTCACAAAAGCCTCTACCAAACCTTCCAATTTTCAACATATCAATACACAAGACACAGGTGTATATGTTAAGGATTAAAACAGTGAATCTAATCAGTTTAAACTTAGAGAAAATCCTTGCCAAAATCCTATTTTAAAACTGGAAAGAAAATCAGTTTTGACAGTTCTCTGTTAACCCAGATTTTTCAACACCAAAAACCCATATCATCAAACCAAATTTGACATGGCCTTAGCCAACACATAGGTAATCCAATACATGGTCCCAAACCACATTAGTTTGCAGTAGAGATTGGTAAAATGGATGCTAAACTTCAACATTTAAAACTGGAAAGAAACAAGTTATATGTGACAGTTTCACAGTTTAGCTAAATAGGGAAAAATGGAATTTAACTTACATTTGAACTAAACAACCCAAACAATGGTAGGTATTGAATCCCCACATCATAAACGTGTAGTGTGTCAAGTTTGTGTCCACATTTGTGGACACAAACGTGTCCAGCAAAAGGAAACACAAAACAGTGCACTGACCCAGTGTATTCCTCGTGCGCGTGGAATTTCTCCCAAACCCGACCACGAGCTGACACCAAACTTGGGGAGAGGGGTGACAGACGGTGCCCCAACACTCTCCCAAAGTTTCGTGTCAATAGGATTCGTGTCGTGTCCAGAATCAAGCCCGTGATGCAGGGGAACACTGTAGCCCGCGCGCGCTTGTGCGCGAGGGCGTGTGCACGAGTGTCGTGGAGACACGACACAAGCTCGAGATTAGCTCAGAGCTACAGAAATGCTTAAGCGACAACAAAATACAATTTTACATTCAGTTAGAATTTGAAAACAGCACTGAAAGTCTCTCTGAGACATTTCATCAAACAGGTAACACAGGTCACTGATACGTGTCCTGTTTGGACACGAAAGGGCACGAAAACCTAGGGTTTCTTATTCCTATAGTTAGGTTAGGTCTAGGGCTCCCTATTCATGCACTTAAACCAGAATTTTATGGTAGGAATGGTGAGTTACCTCAATGTATCAAATCTCTCCAAAAAGCTCTAAAGAGAGGGGTTCCTCTTGAGAGTCAAACTCCTCCAAATTGATTTGAATCTGAGAATAAGTTATCAAAACAGCAAGAATACTCAGATTAAAATCCATTGCAATTTGTTTGGGGGAAAAAGGAGCAAAAATGGATTTTCTATGGATTTTTGAAGTAGGGACATTACCTCTTCCTAAAGCTTGTTCTTCCTTAGAGGCTAGCCCTAATTCCAAGAGAATATTTATAAGGGGGGATCCCAATGAGGTTTAAGTGGCTGGACAAAATGGTTAGGGTTAGGGTTGGGCACTTGGCTAATGGGCTTTGGGCCTAGCCATTAAACAAATGACTTAAAAATCAAATGTCATGACTTGTGGTTAAATCTCTCTATTCAAAACTCAATATTCTCCAATATTTTCACTAACTAGAGTATGGTTGACCTAACTTAACCTAGGTTCTCATATCTAGTCAAGTCCAACCTAACTAGGGTTAGGTCACAAAGTCAAAGCTAGTCAAAGTCAACCTAGTCAACCTAGTCAACCTTCAATCAAACAATTCCAAAATAAATTCTAAAAATTCCTAAAAATTCCAATAAATTCTAAAATGACCAATTATCCTCAAGGCTAAATGTACTAATCAAATATCCTAATCACAATGACTAGGCTCTAGGTCAACAGTCTAAAGCTACACTAGTCAATGCACCAAAATCACAAGTCAAGATTTAAATGGTTTAAAAATGATTAAAAATTACCAAAAATCATATTATTAAATAAATATCATAATTAAATTAATTAAAATACAAAATTTCAAAATTACCCTCATTTTAGAAAACTGGGTGTTACAATCACATTGCTCCTATTAACTAACTATCAATTTGATTTCACTCTCTTATGACACTGTCTCCACACACAAGAACACTCATGACACACACACACACATGTATCTATATTCCTAAAATCCTATTGACACTAGCCTATCACTAAACTGCCATGCTCCACACACACACACACTCATCCACACATCACTGTTCACAAGTTTCCTTGTATCACACACTTGTATCTATTCTAAGTTCCCATTGACACATGCTACACTCACTGATTTTAGTTTCTAATTTTAGATTTTACACACACAAACACACCATGCCACATGTACACACACATTTCCTAACCTAGCACTCTACTGTCAGCCTTGTGCTAACTGAACCATGTTAGCTTATGCACACTTCACCCATTCATTTCACTCACTCCTCTACACATATTTGTATAAGCTAAATGTAATGTAAAGTGAATGTGACTTATATATTGATATATAAGTTTATGCATAAATGTACAATTGTGTTAACATGCATGTTATGCAATTAGGATATAGATAGCTTAGCCTATGTCTTTCCTATTCACCACCATGTTCACACACTTAGACCCCCTTACATGCTAACTCACTTTCTCTATTTACGTATGTATGTATGAGATTCATGATAAATAGCTATGGGATGTGCTTTAATGTGAGGTGCTTGATGTGTGTGGCTTGTTTAGCCTAGATGGTGTGTGTGCTTGCTAGAATAGGCTAGTTAGGCTTAGTGAGACTTGTTTGGCTTAGGCTTGACCTAGTTGACCTAGTTTGACTAGTCTGATTGACTAGAGTTGACCAAGAGTTGACTTTAGTCCAGTTTGACCCCAAACTTCATGTAGATGCATTGTAGAAGTCTGTTATATCATTTTAGACTTATAGTGACTTGTACTGTTCTATAGGAGACAGACACCACTCCTCAGACAGTAGATACTAGATACTCAATATATAGGCGAGTACATTCTCTGATCATTTCATATCTTGTTTAGGATTATATTTCCTGCATTAGATTACTTTACATGATGCTGACACGTTGAAAACACGGATTAGTACTATATGGATCTTGTCGTACGATGTTATCCCTTTAGCGGATACATCATGTATTCGTATTCGTGTACTTTATCGTGAGCATCGTGTACTACGTGTATTCGTGACATTCGTGTATGAAACGTGTAAAATTGTGTATATTCTTGTATTCATATGACCTTCGTGTATAATAACATAACTTGGCTAGATCCTTGTGTATTGATTGGGGCGGGAAAGTAGAAGTGGTTATGTAATCAATCCAGTAGATTACTCGTGTACGCCCTCTTAGATTACTCGTGTATGCCGTTTACATAACCATCTTGTGCTCTGAATCACTAGCACTGTTAGTTCTTTATATACTGTAGCTATTTACTTACAGTCTCTCTTTTTTACATCATGTTGCTCTTCAGTTTCTTGTATCTTACTCTCTAGCATGATTATATATCCCGACCTGCTATGATTTTTTGAGATGTACTGTGCTCGCTCCTGTCCTGACTGGACCTGTTAAAAATTTTATAGTGAATGATGAGGCTCTGGTGTCTACCCCTCATGGTGCAGCTTTAGACAACACTTGTGACTTGGACCCACTAGCAGTTGATGACACTCCCCTAGATTAGGATGTCTTTATTATCTTTTTTGGATTACTTTATTGAGATTCTGAGATGTTATTTGGGATATGTATTTATTTAGACACTTAGACTTCTGGATTGTATCTCTGTGATTTTCATTCTGTTCTATCTATCTATCTATCCTTTATCATGCTCTACCTTAAATGTGATTGAGACTGTATCTGCTATGTTACCTCCATTCGGAGTGTATATACTGTACAGGTACCTTTATATTGTTAGATGTTGACCTAGGATAGCGTTCTACCGCCGACAATGCGGCGTAGGCTGGACGTACCCACGTCTCGTGCCCTTACTCTAGGGTGCGGGTCATTACACTGGACCCTAAAGGAATTTAGCCCGAATTTGCCCAGAGTTCGGTTAGTATCCGTTAGATTTTGAAATTGGTCATCTTGCAGTTACGGATGCAACGGCTATCTGCCAAAATTCTCTCAAAAAATTCTGTCTGAATTCTCCCTTTAGAAAACCTATAATAGATAAGAATTTTTCTCATTTCAATACACCTCGCTCTTCTCTCTAAGCTTAATACGTTCTTCCAAAGTATTCTAAGCTTTTTTATTGTCAAATCCCAAGCAAGTTACAATCATATAGTCGATTTGCCAGTGTGGTAGGTCTAGAAGTTTCAAAGTGATTGCAATCAGAGGCTTGATTAAAGAAAGACACTTCACAATTGAAGTTGGTCGAGTACTTCGGATCAAAGCTTACGTTGTGGAAGTTGCAAGAACTTCGGAGGAAAACTTGCAGCATTTTTCCATAGTGGATTCAATTGGAAGCTAGAGTTCTTCCGACTGGATTAGTTCTCACAAGAGGAAAACTAGTATACATTCTTTTGTTTGCATTTGCTCTCTGCTCTCTACTTTTTAGTTATATATCTGTGATATATATTCTGTGATCTTGTTGCTAACAATTTTTTAATAGCTAAATTTTTGCTGTCTACTCTATTCACCCCCTCTAGAGTATAGCACTTTACATTTGGTTCCTATAATTGTATCAAAGCGGATTATACAGGTAAATCGAGGTAACATTGCTATTATTTTTTTATTATAATTGTTGTTATATAGATCACTATATCACATATGGCAACTGTAAAATTCATAAGTGAAGGCTAGGCCACAAACAGACCACTGCTTGATGGTACAAATTACACATACTGGAAAATATGCATGAGTTTTTTTTGAAATCTCTAGATTTTGATTTATGGTTATTGTGATTGATGGCTATAAAAAGCCCTATCGTATTCTTGTTGATGGAGAGTTGGTTGAGAAATCCCATGACAAGTATACTGAAGCTGAAAAAAAAGGCCAGTCTTGACGCACGTGCTATTAATGCTTTATTTTGTGCCTTAGACATGACTAAATTTAACAGGGTGTCTACATGCACAACATCAATTGAAGTGTGAAAAATTCTTGAAGTTACTCACGAAGGCACGACCCAAGTCAAGGAGTCAAAAATCAGCAGACTTACTCAGGAGTATGAGACGTTCAAGATGAAGCCAAACGAATCTGTCACTCAGATGTTTACAAAATTTCTGGATATCGTAGACCTTTTGTCTTCCTCAGGTAAGGAATACAATAACCATGAGAAGATTCGCAAACTTCTACGAGCTCTCACGAAGAACTGGATTCCAAAGGCTACTACAATTATTGAAGGAAACAGCCTCACTACTATGTCTCTTGAAACACTCATGGGTAAGCTACTCACTCACGAGCTAGAACTTTAAAACTTCGAAGAAGTTGCACTAAAGGAGAAGTCGATCGCCCTCAAAGCTCAACACAGAAGATCTGTCGAAGATGATTCCGATGACAGTGACTATGACTCTGAAGATCAAGCTCTCCTAATAAGTAAGTTCAAGAAGTTAATGAGATTCAATAGAAGAACAAAAGAACATAACAATAATAATAGCAACAACGAAGAAGATCCAATCTGCTACGGTTGTAAGAAAAAAAGACACATCAAGAAGGACTGTCCAACATCATCATCATCAACCAGGAAAGCAACAAGTATGACAAGGGTTACCTGATGAAATCAACATCCAAAACGTATGCCAACAAAAGCATATGGCATGAAAGCGAAGCTAGCGACTCAGAAGATGAACAATTGGACGATGCTGCAAATGTATGCTTAATGGCATTTGATCAGGTAAACACTAACCCCCTGTTTGATACATATGATGATTTTAACTTTGAACAGTTATTTGAAGCCTTTAGAGACCTCTTAGGTGATTACAGAAAACTGCGTAGCAAATACCAAAACTCTAAGAAGGTAATACAAAGGTGAAATAGGAAGACTTACCGACCTACTAGCTGAGGTTATAAGTAATGATAATTCTAGTGAGTTAGGTGAGCTTTCTTCTATTAAGTTGCAGTTACACGAGACCTTAAGGCTATCCGAAGAGAAAGACAAGACAATTAACAAATTAGAGGAAGACCTACTCAAAGAGAAAAAGATGATGCACTCACTACTGACTATAATATACTATATGACACTTCCAAAAAGTTGGAAAGTAGGCTAGAAAAATAGCCTGAGGTTGTTGCTTCTTACCCTAACACATGTCACTTACGGAAACACCGGAATACTGTCAAACCCAACAATGTCAGACCAAACCCAACCAAACCTTTGCCCAAGAAGACTAATAGGCATGTATTTTGTTATCAATATCCAACTAGAAAACCAAGACCTACCAATCATGCACAACACACTTCATCAAATACTCAACATGCTAGATGTCATTATTATGGCACCATTGGTTATATCTCTCCTATATATAGTGTAAGAAAACTTGTTCATTTAAAGATATGTGCATGGATACCAAGACTAACATTTCAGGACCCTATAAGAAATGGGTACCAAAAGTTTTATCTGCAAATTCTTTTATAGGTGGAACACCGTACGCATGCTAGAAGCAAGTGGATCCTCGACAGCGGTTGCTCATGGCACATGACCAATGACGCTTCATTATTCGCAATACTGTCGAATAAAAAAAATGAGAATATGTCTCCTTCAGTAATAATCTTAAAGGGTATATAGTAGGTCTCGACAATATTGGTAAGGCTCCCTATCCTGTGATTAAAGATGTATGCTAGTAACCAAGTTAAAATATAACCTACTTTGCATAAGTCATTTATTTGATCATGGTTATGGTATTAACTTTGTCAAAGACAAATATACTATAGTTGATAGCTCAACTGGTAGTACTATCTTTGAAGGTATTAGGAAAGACAATATATATGTTTTCTATCTGTTGGAAGAGGCTAACAAAGCAGGTAGATACTTAATCGCCAAGAATGATTAGAGTCAACTATGGCATATGAGACTCGGTCATACAAACATGGACACAATTTCAAGACTATCCACAAAGAAGTTTGTACGAGGCTTGCCGGACATCACCTTCAAGAAGGATATGGTATATAATGAATGTGAAAAGAATAAAGCTATCCGATCCACATTTAAGTCCAAGAATGTTGTAAGTACTACTAGACCTCTACAATTACCGTATATGGATCTATTTGGGCATAGTAGAATTGCTAGCCTAGGTGGTAAGTTATATGCTTTTGTAATAGTAGATAATTTCTTTAGATATATGTGGGTATATTTTCTTTCACACAAAAATAATGCATTGTCTGAATTTGTCTCCTTCTGCAAGAAGATTCAGAATGAAAAAGGATTTATGATCACTCTTATTCGAAGCGATCATGGTGGCGAATTTGAGAATACAGAGTTTGAGCAATTTTGTGACACACACGGTTATCTGTATGAGTTTTCCTGCCCTACGAATCTGCAACAAAATAGAGTTGTAGAACGTAAGAACAAGACTCTATCCAAAACGGCTAGAGTTATGTTAAACCAGTTTAGTCTACATAAATACTTTTGGGCTGAAACTGTCAATACAGCTTGTTATGCTCTCAATAGGGTTCTTATTCGGCCTAAATTGAAGAAGACTCCCTATAAGTTATGGTTTGATAGAACACCATCTGTTTCTTATTTCAAAATCTTTGGTTGCAAATGCTTTATTCTTAATACTAAAGATAATTTGGGAAAGTTTCACAAAAAAGCCAATGAAGGTATACTTTTAGGTTATGCGGCCAAAAGCAAAAGGTACCGAGTCTTCAACAAAAAGACTATGATCTTCGAAGAGTCAATATATATTACTTTTGACAAAATGAATCAACAGACAATTGATGATGATGATGAAGACATCAGTGCACCAAGTAAAGCACCTGCAGAACCTTCAAGCACAACATCAACTGATCCTCCAAGCAGAGCACGTACAGAACCAGAAGCCGAAACCAGCTACCTTGAGAGTCTGCCAAAAAGAATATAAGTTTATGGCTGACCATCCAAGGACTAGGTAATAGGAGAGATTATCAGGGGTGTAAGTATTCGTTCTTCAGGTAGAGATATAGTTTTTCGTGTTGCATTTATTTCACAGCTAGAACCCAAAACAATTGAAGAAGCATGTAGCGATAATTTTTGGTTAGATGCTATACAAGAGGAATTAAACTAATGTGAACAGAATCAATTTTGGAAACTTGTTTCCAAGCCCATTGATCATCCGATCATTGGCATCCGCTGGGTATTTCAAAATAAACTCAATGGGAATAATTTAATTACTCGTAACATGGTCCGACTCGTAGCTCAAGGATACAACCAAGAGGAAGATATCGACTACGATAAGACATGTGCCCCAGTTGCGAGATTAGAATCCATTCTTATGTTATGTGCACTTGCATGTTTTCATAGTTTTAAACTTTTTCAAATGGACGCTAAAAGTGCATTTCTTAACGATTTTATAAAAGAAGAAGTTTATATAGCTCAACCTCCAAGTTTTACTGATTTCAAAAACCCCAATCATGTTTTCAAGTTAAAGAAAGCCTTATACGGTTTGAAATAGGCCCCTCGTGCTTTGTAAGATCGTTTAAGCTACTTTCTACTTGATAATGGTTTTTACAAAAGGTAAGGTTGAGACTACATTGTTTATAAAATCTTTTAATAAAAATCTTCTTTTAATTCATATTTACGTTGACGATATTATCTTTGGATATACTGATGAATCTCTTTGTTAAGAATTTTTAAAGTGTTTGCAAAATGAGTTTGAGATGAGCATGCTAGGAGAACTAAAATTCTTCCTTAGCCCGCAAATCAAACAAATCAACAATGGGACGTTCATTAATCAAGCCAAGTACACAAAAGACTTACTGAAGAAGTTCGATCTGGAAATTGTCAAACCACTTTGCACTCCGATGTCAACTTCAACCAAGCTTGATATTGATGAACAAGGCAAACCAGTCGACATACGTAAGTATCGAGGTATGATTGGTAGTTTACTATATTTAACTGCTAATCGCCCTGATATAATATTTAGTGTTTTCTTGTACGCACGTTTTTAAGCTAACCCTAAGGAATCACACTTGCACGCAGTTAAACATCTCTCAATATCTTAAAGACACTTCTTCTGTCGGCTTATGGTGTCCCAAAACTACGTTCTTTGACCTAACCGGTTAATCGGATGCTGATTTTGCTGGCTGCAAAATAGTTAGAAAAAGTACTAGTGGCACATGTTATTTCCTAGGTAAGGATCTAGTCTCTTGTTTTAGCAAGAAGCAAAATTCTGTCGTATTATCAACTATTGAGGCGGAGTATATCACCGCAGGACGTTGTTGTGCACAAATTTTGTGGATTAAGCAAACCTTAGAAGACTTTGATTTACAGTATTCACACATACACATTTTCTATGATAATACTAGAACTATTAATCTAACTAAGAATCCTGTATGTAACTCTCACACTAAGCATATTGAGATTCGATATCACTTTCTTAGAGATCAATAAACAAATAGAGATATAAACTTTGTATATGTAGACAAAGAGAACCAACTGGCTGACATCTTCACAAAACCATTAACGGAAGAACGTTTCAATTATTTACGTCGAGAATTAGGAATTTTAGATGTCAATAATATTAATTAATTTTATTTTATTAATTATTTTTCAATATACAAAAACTATTTTCGAGACAAGCCTACAAAGGATCTGCATGTCACCACGGCTACGGCTAAAGTAAAACAGTATTTAAGCGTTCCCCGGTGAACTGTTAGCTAGAACAGTACTCCTACAGCTAATTTGAAACAGTTGTTGTGTAAAAAAATTTAATTTGTAAAATAATATTAATTTTAATTTAAAATAACTAAACTTGGAATTAACTAATTAAAAAAGGATTGATGAATATAAAGTGGCATTGTATTTATTTCTGTTAAAAAATAACTCAACAGAGCCTCAGGCGAATTCTGACCGAATTCGGCCCGAGTTTGGCCCGAGTTCTGTTCGTGTCGGGTGTTTTAAGTCAGCTTCTTATTCATCACCTCCATCTCCTCAAAACACAGCAGCAGTCGCGCCCAAGAGCTTCAAACCCTAGATTTTCATCCTTTGATATCTCTCAAATTGTTTAGAGTTTTTAATCCAAAATTTGGATTCGTGCATAGAATCTTGTTCTCCTCTACATATTCAAATTTCAGAAGGTATAACCTCCTTCTTCTCTTATTTTCAATTTCATAAATTTTTATACTTTTTATAGAAATAATGCCTAAGAACTTCAATCCTTCAAAAGGAAGAAGATGGCGGCTAGTGAAGAGGTCTCGTCTTTGGATCCTATCCATGAATCACTCTTTTTGCCCGTCCAATTGGACGACAGGACGTTCAATATTTTTTTCTTCCAAACCCATGATCAATCACTTTTATGGTATGCAGATTTCTCTATTCGCAACATATGCCCCGGCACACCGATTAAATAGACTATTTTTTATCCCACCGGACTTACTTTGAAGCATTAGGATTGCGTAACCTTGTTACTCATTCATATCCAAACGCAACTAATGCTATACATTTATTTTATTGCAATTTCACTCTTGACACTTTCACTGTTAAAGTCGTCTCGTCGGAACCGATATTCAATTCAATGATGTCGACTTAGCAAATTTTTTTGATATTCTAAATGACGGTGCTCTGCTAGATGATATCACAAAATTTGAATTTCCCGTAGACACGACCTTAAATAGCTACAAGAATGAACTCTGCTCTCATGATCGAGTTCTTTCTCGTAAGTTCAAAGCTGCTAATTTAAACTTATTTTTCTAGGAATTGTATCGCATCGTCTATTCCACTATCTTGCCCAAATCCACTTCCAAGGACAACGTGACTACCCTTGAAAGGTCGGCTCTTTACCATATTCGTAAGGGAATTCCTTTTCCTGTCCCAAAATAATTATTCAGATGATAGGTCGTTGTCGCAAAAGGAACAGAAACCTTGCTTACACGATGATCCTCTAAATTATTTTTTAGCATTTTGCATTGATCTATCCCCTTGTTCACGTGACTCTGAGCCCAAGTATCCTCAGCTCTCTCGTCGTAGCACAATTGTTTCTCCTGTTCCTCTTACTGTCCCACCTCCATCTCTTCAGGATTACCTTATGTCTTATGAGGGTATTCACCAACATCTTTCTGATTTATGAGCATTTATTACTAATACATCGAGGAAATGCGAGTTCCGAGTGCCATTCGATTTCAGGCTCTTCAAAATTCCTTTACAGATCTGTGATTCGCTCAGATGGGTCATTCTGTCAGTTCTCTTTTTCGAGATCCAGCTGTATCTGGCTATCGCTATGAGGATGAGGCGGTTCGTCACTTCTTCGAGCCCGATAATGCTTATGATTGGTACCGTAATTCTGGTGCTACTCCACACCCTTCTCATGGAGCTGGCACTTCTGGAGCTGGTCCTTCCGGACATGGTGGCGCTGTTGGCACTGATGATGATGATTCTGAAGATTACTAATCTAGACATTTTGTACTTTGTCTAGATGTTATCTAGTTAGAATTTATTTTGTCTATGTATGCATGGAAATGCTCCGACCTTCCAAGATAGTACTTTACTTAATTTTTTTATTAGCACTGTAATTGTCTGATGAGTTGATACATTTTCAAAACTCGTATGCATTTATTATTTTAGTGTGTGTCGTACTCTCTCTATTATTCTCTGTATACATTTTCTTATTCTATGCGTAGCATTACCTATCTTAATTTATGCTTCTTACATAGAACTGATGTACAATACATGTTATTCTGTCTATTTTTTGTATTTCTTCAATGTTTGTTTCTTATGCATGAATTGTGGGAGAGCTTCTCTCTTTGCAATTATTTTGCTAAGTGACAAAGGGGGAGAAAATAGATCTAACATTTTTGCAGGATACAAGAATTTTTTAGAATATAGTAACATACAAGCTGAACAAGTATATTATAATTTTGATTCATTTCAAATTAAAAGATCGAGATGTTATATCGGTCAAGGTTTGTCAATTATTAAAATGGAGGAGATTGTTGGCCCATTGGTCATGGTCAAACCTGATTTTAATAATTGATTTAACCCTGTCTCGATATAAGGGCTACTTGGACGATTGCTGAGATCTGCTACTACTATTGTTCATGACTGAAGTTATTTTACCACATGAGTCTGTATTTCCGCATTCAATATAATTTTTATATTTTATTGAGTCTAGG
Source organism: Iris pallida (assembly GCA_029216955.1). Classification (NCBI taxonomy): domain Eukaryota; kingdom Viridiplantae; phylum Streptophyta; class Magnoliopsida; order Asparagales; family Iridaceae; genus Iris; species Iris pallida. Next base: position 121,638 of record JANAVB010031428.1, read on the forward strand.
AACACGATGTACACCGAGTCGTCCTAGAAAAAGGCTATCCCAAAATGTTTTCAAAATATCATTTGTTTTGAAAATAGATCATTTTACAAAAAGCTCATGACTGCCTTAAAACTTTTCAAAAATCCCAAATTTTGATTTACAAAAAATCCCAAAAATCAAACTCTGACCCCAAGGGAAGTTGGCCCGAGTTCGCCCCAAATTCAGTTAGTGTCCGTTAGATTTTGAACTTGGTCATCCTGCAGTTACGGATGCAACGACTATTTGCCGAAATTCTCTCAAAAAATTCTGCCCGAATTTCTCCTTTAGAAAACTTATAAATAGAGAAACAATTTCTCATTTCAACACACCTATCTCTTCTTTTCTCTTTAAGCTTAATATGTTCTTCCAAAGTGTTCTAAGCTCTTTTATTTTCAAATTCCAAGTTAGTTACGATCCTCTAGTCGATTTGCTAGTACGGTACGGTTTAGAAGTTTCAGAGTGATTGTAATCAGAGGCTGATTGAAGAAAGACACTTCACAATTAAAGTTTGTTTAGTACTTCAGATCAAATCTCGCATTGTAGAAGTTGTAAGAACTTCGGAGGAAAACTTGCAGCATTTTTCTATAGTGGATTCAACTAGAAGCTAGAGTTCTTCCGACCGGATTAGTCCTCACAAGAGGAAAACTAGTATAATCCTTGTGTTTGCGTTTGCTCTCTGCTCTCTACTTTTCAGTTACATATTTGTGATATATATTCTGTGATCTTGCAGCTAACAATCTTTTAATAGCTTAATTTTTGCTGCCTACTCTATTTACCCTCCTCTAGAGTATAGCACTTTATATTTTGTTCCTACATTTATCACATCTGCCAATGGGTGAGACCCCTACGAGGATCATGTGCCAACTGAAGAAGAACTAAAAGCTCTGGCCAAAGAGAACCCTTTGATGGTGGCAGCCTTCGAGGAGCTACTATGTCATTTCATGATTTGTACCCTCTTGCATAAGAGCATGACAATTGGGACGTGCTAAACATCCATGTAGCTGGTTTATCTCTTTCTAGGTCATGTCGCGGAGAACAAGGCACAAGAGCATTAGAATGTGAGCCCCATTTCTTTGAACCGCTCAACAACGGCAATTAAAAGACTGATTGAAGAATCAGGACATGTCGATAATGAGGGTAAATTTGTCATTTTTTATATTCCTATATTTTTGTAAATATTTATTTATTATTATTGTATTTTGGGGATTTATTTAGTCGGGTTAGAGTTTCGTCTAGTTTTGACTTGTGTTAGTGGTCCGGTTAGTTTAGACTCTAGTCGGGACCCAAATATTAGATAGACATGGCCCACAAACTCATCTCACTAGGCTAGTGCATTTAGACTAAACTCATATGACAAGTATAGTCATTTAAAGATTAGAAACTTGACCCTTTTGATCCAAAACCTTTGCATGAGTTAGATTAACCAAAGGAGACCTATTAGGGGCATATTAGACATTTCCAATTGGCCCAAACCTAACCCTTATGGTAGCCAAGAGAGGGTGCCATCTTTTTTTATTTGCAAAGTAGCCTCTATTCCCATTTTAGTGTTCTTCCCAATCTTGAGAGCAAATCCCATTGATTCATCTCTCAAATATTCTTATTTCTCCACAAAATTCTTTCATTCTTGCAAGAAAAGGGAGCTATAAGGATTATGGAGCCAAGAACAAGGAGGGGTGTCAATTTGCTAGAAGAGTCCATGTCGGATTCCTATCCTTTGGGTTGTTTATTGGGAATCAACTCCCAATAGGTATCTCTCTCTCTCTCTCTCTCTCTCTCTCTAAATCTTCTCTATTTCATCTTTCCCTTGCATATTTGTTAGTTTTGAACCCATTGGAATCACCCCCATGCATGAACCACCATTAGAAATATTTTAGAGGCTCTTTTGAGTCCTCTTTAGGAGTTTAGGATAGATTTGGTGTCCCCTATGGAGAGATTCCAAAGGGGGCACACCATGTGTTTTTGTTTTTGCCCCCATAGGCTTATTTGTCTTCTAATTTCAGATTTTCATGTATTAGATAGTAGATTAACCATGGTTAGGATGTTTAGGTTTGTTCTCATTTGGATACTAATGTTTGAATCTATGTATTATGGCCTACAAGTCATATTTTTATGTAAAAATATCAAATATTGTTATATTTATGGATGTGGACTGATTTGAGGGTTTTTGTATATATATATATATATATATATATATATATATATATATATATATATATATATATATATATATATATATATATATATATATTTTTTTTTTTTTTTTTTTTAATATATATATATATATATATATATATATATATATTGATATTTGTCTTGTGTATATGTGATAGGGTGTGGGTGTGTTAGTATTAAGTTAGTGGGTTAGATAATCTAGTTAGTATCATAGATAATATAGTTAGTTTGTGTTTGTTTTGTCCAAAACAACCCAAATTCGTCATAATTTTTATCCACGTTTTTAGTAGCCAGAGCAAATTAGAAATGCCATAACTCCTAGCTTAAGACTCTGATTAATCTCCCATTTTTTAAAAGAACCGTATCGAAGTTAGCTTTTCAAATATATATATATATATATATATATATATATATATATATATATATATATATATATATATATATATATATATATATATTAATTGGCCAAATTCGTTCTAAAACTTTCTGTAAAACTGTTTGTGTGTCAGCTGTCCAAAAGATGAACGTGTTTCGGTATTTTTGCAATTCCGGGAGCTTCCGGACACGAAAATGCGATCCGTTTAAAGTTTCGAAAATCTAATACGAAGGGCTACGACATACTTTAATTCTAGAATTTAGTGAATAGATCTAATAGGTGCAGTATTGATTTTAAGTAGAAATTGACTATACGACATGGACATTTTGTGTATCATATGAGCCTATGTAGTATGGATATCATGTGAAAGTATGTATCATAGGTTGTCAAGAATATGTATGATATAGTACATATATGTTATTATTAGGTAATATATGTTAGAATAGTGTGTGTTTGAATGAGATACAGATGTGTGTGGCTAGTAGAGAGATTTAAGATTGATAGAGGATATGTGCTAGTGTGTGTTCGATGTTGAATAAATGGTAGTATAGTGTGTGTGTTGTGAAGGTGAGAGAGTTGGGAGGATCATGCCATCCTATTTGACTTGAGGCTAGCGTAGTTTGTTGAGTGATTTGTGTTTTGGTTGAGTGGTAGTGTGTTTGTATATAGATGTGTGTGGGTGTGTTAGAATAGAGGGGGTGGATTTGGTATATGTATTTGTGTGTGTGTTAGTGTTAGAGTGGAGAAGAATTTAGATGTTGTATGTATGGATATGTTAGTATGTTAATATGTTAGTGGTTATGTTAGAATCTATGTAGATGTATCTTAGAAGTTAGATAGTGATATCTTGTATAAGTTAGATAGTTAGTTGTGTTAGTCTATATTATTGTTAGTTGGAGATGACATATGTTAGTTGGTTAGAGTTAGAGATGGATATATATACATATATGTTATGGTTAGATATTTGTTAGTGGATGTTAGTTGTGTTAGGTTTCTAAGTTAGAATAGATGGTAAGAAGTTATATGTTAGAGTTGGTTATATCATGTATTAGAGATATAAGTTAGGATATAGAGTGATATCTTAAGATACCATAGTGGTATCTTAGGATATTTTAGGTATTTTCCTATTACCTTAAGGTAATGTATTTACCTACAAGGTAAAGGGGACTTACCTACAAGGTAGAGGGGGTTTACTTTATACTAAGGTATTAGATACTAAGGTATTGTCTATCTAATATTTTATGGTGGATGGTTAGAGGCTAGATATCTAAAGTATTAGTATTAGAGGTTTAGGTATTAGTTTCCAACTAAGGTAATGGTTTACCTTACCTTAAGATAATGGGTTTACCTTATTACAAGGTAAGGTATTAGGTTTACCTAGGTAACTAAGGTTAGATATCTAAGTTATTGGTTAGCTAGTAGCTTAGGATATATATCAGATATCTAAGATTGGTATCTTGGTAGTTAAGGTATTTATACGTAGACTAAGGTATTGGATTTTTAACTAAGGTATTAGTATTAGGATATCAATAGGGCTAAGGTATATGGTATATTGGGGTAAGATATAGGTTGGTATCTTACTAGTATCTAGTATCTACGTTAGTGTCTTAGGATGTAGATGAGTGTGTATCCTAAGATACAAATCAGTATCTTAGAGGGTAAATTAGAAGGCTAAGGTAATGTCTAAGATATTGACAAGGTATTGGGGATTACCTATAGTCTAAGGGTAAGGTATTGGTAGGATATTGAGATAGACGGTTAAATACTAGTCTGAAGTATTAGTAGGATCAATTAGTCTAGGTTAATGAGTTATCTACTAACCTAAGGTAATATATTACTAAGTGTCACGCCCCGACTAGCCGAATTGGTCGTCCTCGCCTTGACTCGAGCTAAATCGATCCTACGAGCCGGGACGTGATGCCATGCAAGTCTTTATTGGACTTGCACAAGACAAGGATGTGCACTTGGGATTTACTTTAATACGACACGTTGAACTTTAAACAGCGCAGAGAGTTGAAGACATAGCATAGGAAGAAATTTAGCTTTTTATTCATAAACTTGCAAACTATGTGAAAGGTCATTTTTATATTACATATGCCGTTGTGGCTACATCTTGAAACACAAAAGAAAACTCTCGACCAGCTTATCGTGAAATAATCTTTGGCGTTCCATACATTCATGCCCTTTTATACATTTGAACAAAAGCCTTCGGTCTGAATTGGGCTTCAAAATACTTTAAAATAGGAGAGCTTCGCGCTGCCTCCCGTTCTTAAGCTCCAGTCTAGTCTCGAGCTCCCGAAGCGCGCTCGTTACCTGGGGAGTTGGGGGTTAACACATTTGCTAGTGGATGGAACGAACCCACTCGTCTAAACCGACACTGCTTATTAAGGATTCTGGCATACGAAGTGATCTTTCTATTTAGAACTATATGAATTTTAGTTCATATCGAAGGTATATTTTAAACGATAATAACATAATCAATTTTAACCATTCTTACCACGGCCGTGCTCCTTTTCTGCACAAAATATACATAATACTTACCACCTGCACAAGACAATAGATGAGCATGCAATCTATCCTATATGCGGTCATTGGTGATATCGACACCATGAATGACGATTACGTAGCATTATGATGCGCCCTCCAGTCCAGGTTGCAAGCCTAACTGGAGGTCTCGCAATGCCTCGCGCCGAAGCACGATTTTCATAATTTCCTCCTAGGTCGATTCGGTCCCAGGGCCCTGGGTACCGTCTCGAGGAAAGCTCACCTTGTGCACAAGTCGTCCATGACCATGCGAATGTATGAACAGTTTAATATGAATGAAGTAAATTACATAGCGTAACCATTATCAAACCACATAATCATTCCTACTCGTGCAAGGGTCCTTTTCTCCGAAACCGTACGTTCTGATTCAGCATCCTGTAGGCACCAAATTCTTCGAGGCATGATATACCGCAACCAAGGTTTCTTTTTTTTGTGTTTTGCCGAGCATAAAATAAATTCTATCTCTTTCCTCGGAATTTAACTTTTCTCTACTTAGAGTGAACTTATAGATTCAGAGTTAACTTCTCTAGGTTGCTATATTATCCCGAGCTCTTGATCTTAGTGGCAAGCATACATCCCGTTAGCATCATCGATTTGAACGTTCAACTTTAAGAATTTAGTTGGCGGGAAGGAGTAAAAAAGAAGGGGCCGAAGAACCACCCACCTAAGGAGATTGCGCCGAGAGTACGAGAACGCTTCACGATGGTCAAACGTCAGTTACACGAACTCCTGCAATGGCACGAGCATCGAATTAGAACTCTTCATTCAATCCCTCCTTCGAAATTCCCAAACTCGTATTCAGAAATCGACGCAAAAGCACACTATCAAATCCATGCAACAATTCGTTCAGAAAGCCAAGAAAACCAATAAAACCAACGGCAGACGGGTTGCGTCGCTCTCTTTAGAGTTCATTCGCCAAGACGCCACCTACCGCATCTAGGACTTATTCCAAAAGTAGCCGATCCATTAGTTGGAACGGTACTCATATTACTCGTCCAAATCGATTTTATTGATGCCATGGTTTTTGTATACCAAACTCGTCGTCGAGTCAGACTAGCCATTTATGTTACCGACCATGTCTGATTTGCCACGAGCCTATTACATAGTGCTTCGCCCCAACGGGAGCGGGGCACTACATAATATACCACTAAGAAAAAGTTTCGTCCCGAAACTTAAGAACAAGGGTCTGAGCTTCGTCGGTGAAAAGTGAAGGGTACTTCTCCTTCATCTCCGCCTCTAGTTCCCACGTCGACTCCTCAACGGAATGGTTGCGCCAGCGTACGCGAACCAAGGACATCGATCGGCTCCGCAGGATCTTTTCTTTACGGTCCAAGATTTGCACGATCTCCTCCGAATATGATAGATCGGCACGCAGCTCCAACTGATCGAAATTAATCACATGACTTGGGTCTTGCACGTACTTTCGAAGTTGGGAGACATGGAAGACGTTGTGCACTTCAGCCAGGGCAGGAGGTAGCACGATCCGGTAAGCAACTGTCTCCACTCTTTCGAGAATCTCGAAGGGCCCTACGAATCTCGGACTCAGTTTGCCCTTTACCCTGAATCGCATGACGCCCCGTATCGGCATCTTCTGAAACACATGGTCCCCAACCAAGAACACTAACGGTCATCGACGAGTATCTGTATAACTCTTTTATCGACTCTGAGCAATATGGAGCCTATCTCGAATCATGCGGACCTTCTCGACGGCTTGTTCGACTAGTTCTAGCCCGAATACCTGTTGCTCCCCGACTTTGTTCCAACAAATCGAAGATCGACACTTCCTTCCGTAAAGTGCCTCGTAGGGAGCCATCTGGATGCTCAATTGATAACTGTTGTTGTATGCGAACTCCGCGAGCGGCAAGTGCGTGTCCCAACTAGTCTTCAAATCTATCGCACACAGACGTAACATATCCTCCAGGATCTGATTTACTCTTTCTGTCTGGCTATCGGTTTGCGGGTGGTACGCGGAGCTAAGGTTCAACTTAGTGCCCAAAGCCGCCTGTAGACTCGTCCAGAAATGTGATAAGAATCTCCCGTCTCTATCCGAAATGATTATGGCAGGTACCCCGTGCAGTCTGAAGATCTCATTGATATAAATCTGAGCTAACCGATCGACGCTCCATGATGCTTTGATGGCGATAAAATGAGCGGATTTGGTCAAACAATCGATAATTACCCAAATCGCCTCATTTCCCCATGACGTCTTCGGAAGGCCCATGATAAAATCCATAAAGATGTCATTCCAATTCCATACTGGAATGTCGAGGTTCTGTAGCTCCCTGCCTGGTCTTTGATGCTCGGCCATCACCCGTTGACAGGCCATGTACTGTGACATAAACGTTGCCATGTCTTTCTTCATGCCGTGCCACCAAAAGGTCGTGTGCAAGTCCTTATACATTTTGGTACTCCTGGGGTGCAACGAGTACTTCGCATAATGGGCCTCCGTCAGAATCTCCTTTCTAAGTTCGGCATGGTCCGGCATGCATATCCTCCCTTTCATCCGAGTTATTCCGCCCTCGTCCACCACAAAGTCGGTCGCCTTTTCCGCCGAAATCAACTCGCACATACTCTTCAGGAATGGGTCATCCTCCTGTACAGTCTTTATCTTGTTGTGCAAGCTCGACTCAAGGTACAATTGGGCCAATCGTGCTCCACAGTAACGGATTCGGAGTTCGATACCCATCTCTGCCAAGTCTCACTATATGTTACGATTGATAAACAAGCACCCTGCAAACATTCTACTCAAAGCGTCTGCCACGACGTTTCCCTTACCTGGCGTGTACTCGATAGTCAGATCATAGTCTTTGATGAGTTCGAGCCAATGCCGCTGCCGTAAGTTCAGGTCCCGTTGGGTAAAGATATATTTGAGGCTTTTGTGATCCGTATAGATGCTGCAAGCCACACCATAGAGATAGTGCCGCCATAGCTTCAATGCAAACACAATCGCCGCTAACTCAAGATCATGCGTAGGGTAATTCTTCTCGTGTTGCTTCAATTGTCTCGAAGCAAATGAAATCACCTTATCCCTTTGCATAAGCACGCATCCCAAACCAGTTCGCGATGCATCGCTAAATATTTAAAACTCTTCTGGCCCGTCCGGAAGTGCAAGGATCGGCGCTGAGATGAGCCGTTTCTTCAACTCTTGAAAGCTAGATTCACATGCGTCGTTCCACTCGAATGTGACTCCCTTCTGAGTAAGGCGAGTCAGAGGCGACGTAATTTTGGAAAAATCTTTCACAAATCTACGGTAGTAGCCTGCCAAGCCGCGAAAACTTCGAATGTCGCCTGCTGAGGTAGGCCGCTTCCATTCGACTATCACTTCAATCTTCTTTGGGTCCACCGTGACGCCTTCAGCTGAGACAACGTGCCCAAGGAGCGTCACGCTGCTCATCCAGAACTCGCATTTGCTTAACTTGGCATAAAGTTGGTGTTCATGCAGAGTCTGTAGCACCGTCTTCAAGTGTTCCACGTGCTCGTCCTTGCTTTTTGAATATATGAGAATGTCATCGATGAATATGACAAAAAATTTGTCTACGAACGGTCGAAACACCCGGTTCATTAGGTCCATGAACGGGGCATGAGCGTTTGTCAAGCCGAAGGGCATGACTAGAAATTCGTAGTAACCATATCGAGTTCGGAAGGCGGACCTCGGCACGTCCTCGGACATGATCTCTAACTGATGGTAGCCTGACCGAAGATCAATCTTGGAAAATACCGTCGCCCCTTACAATTGGTCAAACAAATCGTCTATCCTTGGCAACGGGTACTTGTTTCGTACCGTGGCTTTGTTAAGTTCTCGATAGTCGATACACAACCGCATCGACCCATCTTTCTTTCTTACAAACAATACTGGAGCATACCACGGGGAGACGCTAGGACGAATATATCCACGATCTAGCAACTCTTGTAGTTGTACCTTCAGTTCCTTCAGCTCTGCCGGCGCCATTCGATAGGGTGCTTTGGATATCAGTCGGGTGTCCTAAAAGGTGTCAATGTTGAATTCTATCTCTCGGTCCGGCGGCATCCCTGGCAACTCGTCTGGGAACACATTAGGAAATTTTGCCATGACTTCAGGCTGGGCCGTGCTTGCAATCTCCATTCTCGTGTCTCGAACTGATGCTAGGTACCCGCTGCACCCATAATACAACATACGCCTTTCTGAAATCTTCGATATCATCATTGCTGCCTTTGACGCTGCTCCGTACGAATAAGAGAACTCGATTTTGCCCGGAAGGCGGAACACAACTCTCTTCTCCACGTACTCGATCGTTGCGTGGCATGCACCCAACCAATCCATGTCGAGGATTATATCGTACTTCTTGATGTCGAGGATGATAACTTCTACGAATAGATTTTTCATCCGATGCAGATGTAACCGTCCCTATAAATTTGAGTGGCAGACATATCTATTCCCGATGGAGTGCTAATGCTAAGATTCATATCTAAAAGTTGTATGGGTAGTTTATTCTCTTCTACAAAGTCGACAGATATGAAACTATACGTAGCACCCGAATCGAACAGTACTCTAGCAGGTATATTTTTATAGAGTAGTATACCTGTCATGACAGTGTCGGACGCGAACGCTTCATCCCGAGTCAGTGCATAGACTCGGCCTTGTGTCCCTTGGCGATTTTGTGGGTTTACGGGCACTGCGTTTGTGCCATGGACGGGAGGTGCCCTGTTTTGGTTCTGGACGTTCCTTGGTGGATATTGGTTCGCCCTTCCCGTGCGACAATCTACTGCCTTGGGACCCAGCTGGCCACACTTGAAGCATCCCCCTTGGCAATCGACCGTCGGATGTCCCATCTTGCCGCAGCGATGGCATCGTACGCCTGGGTGAGGCCCCCGATACTCGAACGTGTTCTGGCGCTTTGGCGCACCAGATCCTCCTGCGTCGTGAGGATGCTTGTTGAAGTTGTTGTGGATGCTTGACCCGCTCTTCTACGAAGCTCGACCGAAGATCTGCTCACTATCAAGGGCGACGTTATATGATTCCCTGTAAGTTTGGTATCTTTGGTTCATGACGTCCCGACGCAAATCAGCATTCAGGCCTTGCTGGAAGCGCTCGCACCACGCCTTCTTGTTCGACAGAAAGGCCCCGGCAAACTTCGCAAGCTTTGTGAACTTCGCATCGTAGTCTTCAACGGACAAGTTTTCTTGCTTCAAGGACATGAATTCCTCATCCTTCTGTCGACGAACGGCACGAGGAATGCATTGCTCGAGAAAGGCCGGTTTGAATATCTTCTACGAGATCTTGGCGTTGGGGTTGGCCTCTTGGAGTTCTTGTTTCTTCGCCTTCCACCAGTCATAGGCCCTCAAGTTTAGCTGTAGGGCTGCATACCCGACTCTCTTGGACGCCTTGATGCTAAGGAGATTGAACAGACCCTCAATCTTTACTAGCCACCCCATGACTTTATCAGGCTCTGATCGGCCGTTGAATTAAGGCGGGTTCATCTTCTTGAATTTCGTCGTCTTGAGCAGGGAGGAGGAAGACATATGCTTCTTCGCTACGGGTTGCACTTCTTCTTCTGACATGGCGATCGTCGAGTTCTGTTGGGTCGCTATGGTGCTCACGATCCAGGTCAGGGCCTCCATCTACTTTTGTTGGACACTGATTTGGGCCTGGATCTGTTCTTGCAGCTGGCGTTGCTGTATCTCCGCCTGGCGCTGCTGGAGTTCCATGAGACGTAGTAGTCGCTCCATGGCGGACTCGCTAGGCGTCGCGTCTCCGGTGCTATCCGTGCTAATCAATGTGGCATTGACAGCGGGGACACCCGGTCTGTTCGATATTCCTACAAAATTGAACAAATCCGTTAGTATTCTCAAAATATCTACGGGCTTATATGTATCGAACGATTATTTTAGGCCGCATATATAGAAAAGCATAGTTTTTGAAAAATTGCAACGGCGTCTAAAAGAAAGTATTTTGAAAGGTCCGAGGTGTGAACCGTGCTCTAATACCAACTTGTCACGCCCCGACTCGCCGAATCGGTCGTCCTCGCCTTGACTCGAGCTAAATCGATATCACGAGCCGGGACGTGATGCCGTGCAAGTCTTAATTGGACTTGCACAAGGCAAGGATGTGCACTTGGGATTTACTTTGACACGACGCGTTGAACTATAAACAGCGCAGAGAGTTGAAGACATAGCATAGGAAGAAATTTAGCTTTTCATTCATAAACTTGTAAAGTATGTGCAAGGTCACTTTTATATTACATATACCGTTGCGGCTACATCTTGAAACACAAAAGAAAACTCTCGACCAGCTTGCCGTGAAATAATCTTCGGCGTTCCATACATTCATGCCCCTTTATACATTTGAACAAAAGCCTTCGGTCTGAATTGGGCTTCAAAATACTTTAAAATAGGAGAGCTTCACGCTGCCTCTCGTTCTTAAGCTCTAGTCTAGTCTCGATCTCCCACAGCGCACTCGTTACCTGGGGAGTTGGGGGTTAGCACACTTGCTAGTGGATGGGACAAACCCACTCGTCTAAACTGACACTGCTTATTAAGGATTCTGGCATACGAATGAATCTTTCTATTTAGAACTATATGAATTTCAGTTCATATCGAAGGCACATTTTAAATGATAACAACATAATCAATTTTAACCATTCTTACCACGACCGTTCTCCTTTCCTTCATAAAATATACATAATATTCACCACCTGCACAAGATAATAGGTGAGCATGCAATCTATCCTATATGCGGTCATTGGTGATATCGACACCATGAAGGACGATTACGTAGCATTGCGACACGTCCTCCAGTCCAGGTTGCGAGCCTAACTGGAGGTCTCGTAATGCCTCGCGTCGAAGTACGATTTCCATAATTTCCTCCTAAGCCGATTCGGTCCCAGGGCCCCGGGTACCGTCTCGAGGAAAGCTCACCTTGTGCACAAGTCGTCCATGACCATGCGAATGTATGAACAGTTTAATATGAATGAAGTAAATTACATAGCGTAACCATTATCAAACCACATAATCATTCCTACTCGTACAAAGGTCCTTTTTTTCGAAACCGTAGGTTCTGATTTAGCATCCCGTAGGTACCAAATTCTCCGGGGCATGATATACCGCAATCAAGGTTTCTTTTTTTGTGTTTTGCCGAGCATGAAATAAATTCTATCTCTTTCTTAGGACTCTATCTTTTCTCTACTTAGAGTGAACTTATAGATTCGGAGTTAACTTATCTAGGTTGCTATATTATCTCGAGCTCTTGATCTTAGTGGCAAGCATACATCCCGATAGCATAATTGATTTGAACGTTGAACTTTAAGAATTTAGTTGGCGGGAAGGAGTAGAAAAGAAGGGGCCGAAGAACCATCCACCTAAGGCGATTGCGCCGAGAGTAGGAGAACGCTTCGCGACGATCAAGCATCAGTTATGCGAACTCCTGCAATGGCACGAGCATCGAATTAGAACTCTTCCTTCAATCCCTTCTTCGAAATTCCCAAAGACGCATTCAGAAATCGACGCAAACGCACCCTATCAAATCCACGCAACAATTCGTTCAGAAAGCCAAGAAAACCAATAAAACCAACGGCAGACGGGTTGCGTCGCTCTCTTTAGAGTTCATTCGCTAAGACGCCGCCTACCGCATCTAGGACTTATTCCAACAGTAGTCGATCCATTAGTTGGAATGGTACTCATATCACTCGTCCAAATCGATTTTATTGATGCCATGGTTTTTGTATACCAAACTCATCGCCGAGTCAGACTAGCCATCTATGTTCCCGACCATGTCTGACTTGCCACGAGCCTATTACATAGTGCTTCGCCCCAACGGAAGCGGGGTACTACACTAAGGTAAGCATATTACCTAGTATCTAAGGTATTGGGTTATCTTGGTAGGGAATGGTTAGACTTGGGTTATCTTCTTAGTAATGGTTAGACTTGGGTTATCTTGGTAGGTAATGGTTAGAAGTAGATTATCTTGGTAGGTAATGGTTAGAAGTGGGTTATCTGGGTAGGTAATGGTTAGAAGTGGGTTATCTTGGTAGGTAATAGTTAGAAGTGGATTATCTTGGTAGATAATGGTTAGAAGTGAGTTATCTTGGTAGGTAAAGGTTAGAAATAGAATACTTGACTTAGATTTTACCCTGTTTGACTAAGGTTGACTGTTTTGACTCAAAGTCAACTACAAGTCAACCTTGGACCTAGATTAGACTAGGAGTTGATCAGAGTTGACCAGTTGACCAAAAGTTAACTGTGAGTCAACCATTAGCCACTTTGACCTAGATTGGATTAGAAGTTGACCAGAGATGACCAGTTGACCAAAATTCAGCTGTAGGTCAACCTTTGCCCTAGTATGATCTAGATTGACTTGGTTTGACCTTGTTTGACCTAGATTGACTTTGTTAGACCTAGTATAACTTAGTATGACTTAGATTTACTTAGATTGACTTAGCATGACCTAGTTTGACTTTGCTAGACCTAGTATAACTTAGTATGACTTAGTATGACTTAGTTTGATTTAGGTTGATTTATTTTGACTTAGTTGACTTGGTGTGACTTAGTTTGACTGAGTTTGACCTAGATTTGCATAACATATACTAGAATCATGTCATACACTGTTAAACCCTAATTAACTTATGATATCTCATCTTTAGGTCTGTGACATCACTCTGAGCATCTATTTTCACTAACAGCTCAGGACCGTAGACGAGTACATTCACTGATAGTTTTTATTTTCTTGATATCTGCTATATCCGATTCAGTTGTAGTGTCTTACTTGATTCCCGACACGATGGTTTACGGATGAGTATACGTCGGATTCTGTCATGAGATGTTATTCCTGAACTTTCCTGGTATATTGGTACATTATTCGATCTTTTTTTTTCTTGTACTTGTATAGACACCGATTTGGAGTGGGCTGGCTCCCTTCTTTTAAATCCCGTGTCATGACGTGTCATGGTTGGATCCATTATACTACTCGGGGATGGGGAGTTATTAGAGGTTATGTGATCAATACCCCTCCTGTATTTCTGTTACTACTTGCATCATAGCTTTACCCTTGCCTCACAAAGGGTAAAGCCTTTCCTGTGTTACTACTTGCCTCATAGCTTTCCATTATGGCCGACCTGATTCTTATTTTCTTGTATTTCCTGACTCATAACCGGTCAAATGGAAGAGCCTAATCATGTGTCCCAATCCGATTACATAATGCTCTAATATCTCAAGGCGCCATTTATGTTTACATTATACATCAGATATTCTTGTATTATTCTACATTCCAGTATTTTACATCCTGACATGATATCCAGTTTTACATATCATGTTTATATTCCAGTCTTGATATTTTATCTTGTATTTCATTATAATTGTCTCTTATAGAATTTGTCAATTCACATGGAACTGCTGTTAGCGTTTGTATTTGCTCATATCCTGACAGGATAACCCCGTTGATGTTTACAGATGATCTAGAGGCTGACTGCTCGACCTTCTATGGCTACGGCATAAATGGCGAGTACGACTTGGATATTCCCGTGGAGCCGGTGCTCTTAGAGGATGCACCGTCTGCTTAGACTAGTTAGATAGGCTTGCCTGGACTGTGATCCAGCTAGTAATTCAGACTTGTAGTATATATATTATTTGGGATTTTTGTTACGTTTTTAACACTAAACTTGTGTGGGATCTTGCATCTATTCCTGTTATTTTCCTTCTATCATATTTTTCATATTTCGTGCTATCTTCCTTAGATGTCTTATGATTGAGTTGCGACATTATATACCTCCGTACGGAGATGACAGGTACCTTTATATAGTGTCTAGATGTTGTATGTTATAGATGACCTATACAGCATTCTACCGCCGATTCTGCGGTGTAGGCTGGACGTACCCACGTGCTCGTATCCCTACTTAGGGTGCGAGTTATGACACATTTTTATGGCAGCCTATGCAGGTTAGAAGTCGCAATTAGTGCGATGTCGTAGTGGTGCTCGACTTAGAGAGCTGCTACGAGCCTGCTATAAGTTTAGAAGATATAGGCTATAGGCTAAGGATACTCAATCACAGTTAGGACTTCTTGAGAAGATTCTAGGAACGACTCTTGAGAATCTCATGAAAAACTATCTCGAAATTTGATTCCAACTATTTCTGTCTGTTCTTCTTTGTCTGTGGTTGAATTTGATTCTTGGTGTTCATTGATTTTCTACCAGGATAAACCTTTGGACTAATTAGCCTCGGTTACAGAATCTAGGGTCTTCCACAGCCATATTAGCAGGCATGGCGAAGATATAGGGTCTGATTTTGGATATATTTCTCGAGTTGTAGGAATTTAAGGTTTTCGCAGCCAAGCATGCGACAATACGAAAATGTTAGATACCATGATCTTAGAGGTATGCACTTAGTTGCAAACCCTATGGTTTATTGCAGCCGTACTTATTGGCGTGACGAGGATTCCGATAACATGATTCTGGGTAGACGGGTATGGTTATCAGATTACAGAATAGATACCCTATATAGGGTACCCTAGTATAATGGAGTAGGTATTAGTGGAGATGTTACTTGGGTATTTTGGGAAAGAGAGTGGGAGCTAGGCCACCTGTGGCTGTGGCGTAGCATCATGTCCCGCACCAGCAGCAGGATATACCCCGATAGGGCAGGGCTTTTGCGATGACGGTCGAGGAGACCCACACCAAAAGTGAGGGACTAGGAGGTTAGGTCTTTTTCTTTCATTTTTCTGTTTCTTTATACCCATTGATTGTTTGATTACTTTCTTAGTACCCTTAGCTTGCATATGTGATAATCATGCTAGATTAATAGAAAATCCCAATGGAGACTACAATAACATGATACTGTAGAGACTAAAACCATGCATGTTTGTTCATATTTCATAGAATTGAATGTTGTATAACTTTGGATAGAATTTTGTAGACTTTGATTTTTGGGGGCTTGACTTAGAGAAGACTACAACGAACTTAAATTTTGAGGACGAAATTTTTCTAAGGGGGGAGGATTGTAACTGCCTGTTTTCAAAAATAAGGTTAAATTTGTCATTTTTTATATTCCTATATTTTTGTAAATATTTATTTATTATTATTGTATTTTGGAGATTTATTTAGTCGGGTTGGAGTTTCGTCTAGTTTTGACTTGTGTTAGTGGTCCGGGTAGTTTAGAATCTAGTCGGGACCCAAAGATTAGATAGACATGGCCCACAAACTCATCTCATTAGGCTACTGCATTTAGACTACACTCATATGACAAGTTTAGTCATTTAAAAATTAGAAACTTGACCCTTTTGACCCCAAACCTTCGCATGAGTTAGATTAACCAAAGGGGACCTATTAGGGGCATATTAGACATTTCCTATTGGCCCAAACCTAACCCTTATGGCAGCCAAGAGAGTGTTCCATCTTCTTTTTATTTGCAAAGTAGCCTCCATTCCCATTTTAGTGTTCTTCCCAATCTTGAGAGTAAATCCCATTGATTCATCTCTCAAATATTCTCTTTTCTCCACCAAATTCTTTCATTCTTGCAAGAAGAGGGAGCTACAAGGATTGTGGAGCCAAGAGCAAGGAGGGATGTCCATTTGCTAGAAGAGTCCATGTTGGATTCGTGTCCTTTGGGTTGTTCATTGGGAATCGACTCCCAATAGGTATCTCTCTCTCTCTAAACCTTCTCTATTTCATCTTTTCCTTGATATTTGTTAGTTTTGAACCCATAGGAACTACCCCATGCATGAACCACCATTAGGAAAGTTTTAGAGGCTCTTTTGAGTCATCTTTAGGAGTTTGGGATAGGTTTGGTGTCCCCCATGGAGAGATTCCAAAGGGGGCACACCATGTGTTTGTGTTTTTGCCCCATAGGCTTATTTGTCTTCTAATTTCAGATTTTTATGTATTAGAGAGTAGATTAACCATGGTTAGGATATTTAGGTTTGTTCTCATTTGGATACCAATGTTTGAATCTATGTATTATGGCCTACAAGTCCTATTTTTATGTAAACATATCAAATATTGTTATATTTATGGATGTGGACTGATTTGGGGGTTTTTGTATATATATAGATATGTGTCTTGTGTGTATGTGATAGAGTGTTGGTGTGTTAGTGTTAAGTTAGTGAGTTAGATAATCTAGTTAGTATCCGAGATAATATAGTAGTATGTGTTTCTTTTGTCCAAAACAATCCAAATTCGTCATAATTTTTATCCACGTTTTTAGTAGCCAGAGCAAATTAGAAATGCCATAACTCCTAGCTCAAGACTCCGATTAATCTCCCTTTTTTTTAAAAAACTGTATCGAAGTTAGCTTTCCAAATATATATATATTAATAGGCCAAATTTGTTCTGGAACTTTCTGTAAAATTGTTTGAGTGTCAGCTGTCCGAAAGATGAACGCGTTTCGATGTTTTTGCAATTCCGCGAGCTTCCGGACACGAAAATGCGACCCGTTTGAAGTTTCGAAAAGCTAATACGAAGGGCTACGACATACTTTAATTCTAGAATTTAGTGAATAGGTCTAATAGGTACAGTATTGATTTTAAGTAGAAAACTGACTATACGACATGGACATTTTGTGTATCCTATGAGCCTATGTAGTATGGATATCATGTGAAGGTATTGCCTATGAGCCTAAGGTATTAGATACTAAGGTATTGTCTATCTAATATTTTAGGGTGGATGGTTAGAGACTAGATATTTAAAGTATTAGTATTAGAGGTTAAGATATTAGTTTCCAACTAAGGTAATGGTTTACCTTACCTTAAGGTAATAGGTTTACCTTATTGTTGGCCCATTGGTCATATGGTCAACCTGATTTTAATAATTAATCAAACTCTGTCTGGATATACGGGACATCTCGGATTCTTGGACATGATCAAGATTGGCTATCTACTGAATTCAAGACCGAAGATCTGTTTGCCTACTCGAGTCTGTAATTCCTTATGCAATGTATTTTTCATTTTATTTGAGTCTAGGAATATGTTGTACACCGAGTCGTACTGGCAAATAGGCTACCCTTAAATGAGTTTAAAATGTTTTTAAAATGACCTCTCAAAAAGGTTTACAAAAAGGTTTTCAAAGATCACCAAAAGCTTTTTCAAAACCCTAACTAAACCCTGACTTAACCCTGACAGAACTCGGACCGAGTTCGGCCAGAGTTCGGTTAGTGGCCATTGTGATTTTGAATCCTTGGAACTTGGTCCTCCTGCAGTTGCGGATTTGACCGAGATTTGCTCAAAGAGTTCTGTCCGAATTCTGTCCGAATTCTGTCAGAAGTCTGCCTTTGGAACTCCTATAAATAGAGAAGGATTTCGATCATTTCAAATCACTCATTCACTTTCAATCTTCTCTCTATCTAAACCTTTCAGTCTTCCAAAGAGTTTTCTAGAGCTTTCAATTTCAGATCCCAAGCCAGTTACAATCCTCTAGTCAATTTGCCAGTGCGGTACGGTCTAGAAGTTTCTGAGAGATTGTAATCAGAAGGCTTGATTGAAGAATACCTCTTCACATTTGAAGTTGGATGAGTTCTTCGTATCAAAGCTCGTGTTATAGAAGTTACAAGGACTTCGTAAGAAAACTTGCGGTTTTTCCAATAGTGGATTCAACTGGTAGCAAGAGTTCTACCGACTGGATTAGTCCTCAACAGAGGGATACCAGTATACATCGCTGTTTTTGCGTTTGCTCTCTTAACTCTGTCTTTAATTTATTTCAGTTTTGATTAATATTCTGTGATTGTGCTGCTAACATTTTTAATTAGCATTATTCCGCTGCCAACTTTATTCACCCCCCTCTAGAGTATTACGCTTTACTATTTCGTTCCTACAATTGGTATCAGAGCGGGTGTCACAGGTAAAGCAAAGGTAACAGTACAATTATTTATTCATTTTGATTAACTGTTATATATATCACAGTACAACACATGGCAACTGTGAAATTCACAAGTGAAGGCCAGGCCACAAACAGACCCCCACTGTTTGATGGAACGAATTATACATATTGGAAAACACGGATGCGTTTCTTCTTGAAATCACTTGACTTTGATTTATGGTCCATTGTTCTTGATGGCTATCAAAAGCCACCTCGTATAAATGTTGATGGAGTTTTAGTTGAAAAACCCTACAGCAGATATACAGAGGAAGAAAAGAAAAGGGCCAGTCTTGACGCACGTGCCATTAATGCTCTTTTTTGTGCTTTAGACAGAACTGAATTTAACAGGGTATCTATCTGCACAACGGCTAATGAAGTATGGAAGCTACTTGAAGTCACACATGAAGGCACGACTCAAGTCAAGGAATCTAAAGTCAGCAGACTTACTGAAGAGTACGAGGCGTTCAAGATGAAGCCCAACAAAACAGTTACACAAATGTTCGAGAGGTTCTTGGATATTGTTAATCCTTTGTCCTCCCTAGGCAAAGATTACAGTAACCATGAAAAGATTCGCAAACTCCTGCGAGCTCTCACTAAGAACTGGATTCCAAAGGCTACTGCAATCATTGAAGGGAACGACCTCACAACTATGTCCCTCGAAGTACTCATGGGTAAGCTACTCACTCATGAACTGGAGCTACAAGATTTTGAAGAGCCTGCACCAAAGGAGAAGACGATCGCTCTAAAGGCTCAGCACAGAAAAGCTGTTGAAGGTGACTCAGACAGCAGTGGATCTGACGCTGAAGATCAAGCTCTCCTAGCAAGGAAGTTCAAAAGATTCATGAGACATGAGAAGAGAGTCAAAGAAAACAACAGCAACAACTGGTATCAAGAAGATGTTGTTTGCTATGGTTGCAAGAAGAAGGAACACATGAAGAAGGATTGTCCCACAAACTCATCATCAAGCAAGAAGAGCAACAGGTATGAAAAATGGAACCTGAAGAGATTAACATCACGGAAATATGCCAATACCAGCATATGGCATGAAAGTGAAGCCAGCGACTCAGAAGACGAACAATCAGAAGACGCTGCAAACGTATGCTTTATGGCATCCGATCAGGTGGAACACCCTTCACATGTTAGAAGCAAATGGATCCTCGACAGCGGTTGCTCACGGCATATGACCGGTGACGCTACCCTATTTGCAACACTGTCGAAGAAAAAGAAGGAAGGCTATGTCTCCTTTGGTAATAACTTGAAAGGGTATATTATTGGTATCGGTGATGTTGGTAAGTCTCCCTATCCTGTGATTAAGGATGTCTGTCTGGTTACCGAGTTGAAACATAATCTACTCAGCATAAGTCATCTAGCTGATCATGGTTATGGTATCAACTTTGGCAAAGACAAATGTACTATAGTTGATAGCTCAACTGGTAGTACTATCTTTGAAGGTATCAGGGAAGACAATATATATGTTTTCTATTTGTTAGATGAAACTAACATTTCAGGTAGATGCTTAATGGCCAAGAGTGATGAGAGTCATCTGTGGCATATGAGACTCGGTCACGCTAATATGGATACAATATCAAGATTATCCACAAAGAAGCTAGTACGCGGTTTACCGGATATTACATTCAAGAAGGATTCGGTATGCAGTCAATGTGAAAGGAACAAAGCTACCAGATCCACATTCAAATCAGTAAACACAGTATGTACTACTAGACCTCTACAATTGCTTCATATGGACTTACTCGGTCCTAGCAGAGTTGCTAGCCTCGGAGGTAAACTTTATGCTTTTGTAATTGTAGATGATTTCTCTAGATACACGTGTGTATATTTCTTAACACGCAAGAATGATGCATTATCCGAATTTGTCACCTTTTGTAAGAAAGTACAGAATGAAAAAGGTTACATGATCACTCGCATAAGAAGCGATCATGGAGGCGAATTCGAGAATGCTAATTTTGAGCAATTTTGTGACACATACGGTTTTGTACACGAGTTCTCCTGCCCTAGGACTCCACAATAAAATGGAGTTGTGGAACGTAAGAACAGAACTCTAACCGAAATAGCCAGAGTGATGTTAAATCAGTTTAGTCTACCCAAATATTTCTTGACTGAAGCTGTCAATACAGCTTGCTTTGTACTCAATAGAGTTCTAATTCGACCCAAATCGAAGAAAACTCCATTTGAGTTGTGGTTTGATAGAATTCCATCTGTCTCATACTTTAGAATATTTGGCTGTAAATGTTTTATTCTTAATACAAAAGACAATTTGGGAAAATTTGATAAAAAGGCCGATGAAGGTATATTTTTAGGTTATGCGGCCAAGAGCAAAGGATACAGAGTCTTCAACAAACGTACCATGATCATCGAAGAGTCAATCAATGTCACTTTTGATGAATTGAATCAAATGACTATCGATGACAATGACGAAGATACATCTGTACCAAGCACAACTCCAGCTGATTCTCAACCAAGCTCTGCACTCGCTGAACCTCCTAGAGAAGATCCAGGAACCAGCTACCTTCAGAATCTATCGAAAAGGTTGAAATTTACAGCTGATCATCCAAAAGATTTGGTAATTGGTGATATTACCAAAGGAGTAAGTACTCTTACATCCTGTAGAGATATTATTTCTAGTGTTGCATTTATTTCACAGCTAGAACCCAAAACTATTGATGAAGCATGTAGTGATAGTTTTTGGATAGATGCTATATAAGAGGAATTAAATCAATTTGAACGGAATCAAGTTTGGAAACTTGTTCCCAGGCCTATTGATCATCCGGTCATTGGCACCCGTTGGGTATTCCGAAATAAACTAAATGAGAATGGTTTAGTGACTCGTAATAAGGCTCGACTCGTAGCTCAAGGATACAAACAAGAAGAAGGTATCGACTACGATGAGACTTATGCCCCAGTTGCGAGATTAGAATCCATTCGCATGTTATGTGCATTTGCATATTTTTATGACTTCAAACTTTTTCAAATGGATGTCAAGAGTGCTTTTTTTAAATGGTTTTATAAAAGAAGAAGTTTTTGCAGCACAACCTCCAGGTTTCACAGATTTTAAAAACCCTGATCATGTTTTCAAGTTGAAGAAAGCCTTATACGGTTTAAAACAAGCCCCTCGTGCTTGGTATGATCGTCTAAGCTCTTTTCTACTTGACAACGGCTTTTCAAATGGCAAGGTTGACACTACACTATTTATTAAGTCTTTTAATGACAAACTTCTTTTAATTCAAATCTATGTTGATGATATTATATTTGGATCTACTGATGAATCTCTGTGTCAAGAATTTTCTAAGTGTATGCAGAATGAGTTTGAGATGAGCATAATGGGAGAGCTGAAATTCTTTCTCGGGCTGCAAATCAAACAAACTGATAATGGGACGTTCATAAATCAAGCCAAGTACACAAAAGACTTGTTAAAGAAGTTCGATCTGGACAATGTCAAACCTATTGGTACTCCAATGGCAACTTCAACAAAGTTTGATTCAGATGAACAAGGCAAGCCAGTCGACACACGTAAGTATCGAGGTATGATTGGTAGTTTACTTTATTTAACTGCTAGTCGTCCAGATATAATGTTTAGTGTTTGCCTGTGTGCACATTTTCAAGCTAACCCAAAGGAATCACATCTGTCCGCAGTTAAGCGTATCTTTCGATACCTTAAGGGCACTTCTTCTGTTGGCGTGTGGTATCCCAAAACTAAGTCCTTTGACCTTATTGGTTATTCGGATGCAGATTTTGCTGGATACAAAGTTGATAGAAAAGTACCAGCGGCACTTGTCATTTCTTAGGCAAGGCTTTAGTCTCATGGTTTAGTAAAAAGCAAAATTCTGTAGCCCTATCAATAACAGAGACTGAATACATCGCCGCAGGACGTTGTTGTGCTCAGATTTTATGGATGAAACAAACCCTAGAAGACTATGATTTATTTTACACACATATTCCCATTTTCTGTGATAACACGAGCACTATTAATTTGACCAAGAATCCAGTATGTCACTCTCGTACTAAACATATCGAGATTCGACATCATTTTCTTAGAGATCATCATCAAAATGGAGATATAAACCTTGTGTACATAGATACTGAAAATCAACTAGCTGACATCTTCACTAAACCTCTAGCGGAAGATCGTTTCAATTATTTACGTCAAGAATTAGGAATTTTGGACGTTAATAATATTAATTAATTTTGTTTTATGATTATATATCATTATGCAAAAACTGTATTAGAGACAAGCCAATAAAGAGTCTGTCTGTCACCACAACTACGGTTGAAGCGAAGCGGTACTTAAGAGTTCCCCGGTGAACCTCCGCCAGCTAGGACAGTACTCCTACAGCTAATCTGAGACAGTCGCTGTGTAACGATATTTAATTTATAAAATAATATTAATTATATTAATGGAAGGCTAAAATAACTAATCTTTGAATTAAATATTTAAAATGAGACAATGAAAAAGAATGGCTAAAATCAACTTTATAGAACCCTAGGCGAATTCGGCCAGAGCTCTGACCGAATTCGGCCCGAGTTCGGTTGAGGGTACCTGGTTATATATACAGAACCCGAGAAGCCCTTCTTCTTCATTGCTTCCAAACCATTCATAACAGCAGTAGCAGCCGCGAAGGAGCACCGAACCCTAGTTTTTCCCCACCCTCTTTCTTCCAATCCAAGTGGTAAAATCCATCCAAAATTTGGATTCGTGCGGAGTTCGCCGTCCTCTTCAACATACTTTGTTTTCGGGAGGTATAACTCCATCTTTCTCCACTTTTCAATTAGTGCATTTTTATTTCAATTTGCACAAATGGCACCCAAATTCAATCCATCTAAGAGGAAGAAGACGACTCCTAGTGAGGAAGGGTCATCTTCGCATCCGCATACGGATTCCCTCTTCTTGCCGGTCCAAACGAGCGACGGTGCGTTCGACGGGTTTTTCTTCCAAACCCTAGACCAAGCCCTACTGTGGTATGGAGACTTCTCCATGAGATCCATATGCACAGGTGCTCCAGTCAAATGGACTGTATTTCTTGACTACCGCCTTTTCTTTGAGGTATTAGGGCTACATCTTTTGTTCAAATATGCTTCCCTATAGCAACTAATGCCATTAGATTATTTTATTACAATCTCATATTAGACACTTTTGATGTGAGCACTCGTGTTGGAGGTATTGGTATCAATTTTGATGATAACCTATTAGCGGAGATCCTTGGTATCCCTAACGAAGGTGAACCGCTAGTCGATATCACTGAATTTGATTTCCCCGAAGGCATGACACTCGCAAGTTTCAAAGCGGAACTCTGTGCACCTGATAGAGTACGCTCTGGAAAGTTCAAGGCCAACAACCTGAACTTGTTTAACTATGAATTACATCGCATCATCTATTCCACTATCCTTCCAAAATCTACTTCCAAGGATGATGTGACTTCTCTTGAGCTGTCCGCCATGTACCACATTCTTAAGGGGATTCTATTTTCTGCCCCTAAGACCATGATTCAGATGATGGGATGTTGTCGTGCAAGAGATAGAAATCTCTCTTACGTGATGATTCTCCCACGCATCTTTCAGCGCTTCGATATCGATCTGTCGACTTGTACTCAGGACCCTGATCCCAAGTTTCTTCAGTTATCTCGTTGTAGCATGACTGCTATAGCTCCACCTACTGCTCCTCCTACTGTACCTCCTCCACCACCTCATCAGTATGCCACGATATTTGAGGGCATACATCAGCATTTATCTGCTTTGCACGTCTCGATGACGGACATGGATCGCGAGCGTGTGTTCTGCGACGTCACCCGTTATCAGGCGCTTGCAAATTCCTTAGCTGATCTTCGTTTCACCCAGACTGGTCATTCAGCCGGTTCCATCCCTAGAGATCCAGCTTTCTCTGGTTACCGCTGTGAGGATGAGGCTGTTCATGCCTACTTCCAGCCTGGTAACGCCTATGATTGGTACCGTCCTGATCGTGCTCCACATCGTGATTATGTTGGTGAGTTCTATGCTGGCGCCCCTCCACATCCTTCTGGCGCTGGTACTTCTGGAGCTGGTCCTTCAGGATATACTGGTCGAGCTGCTGATGATGATGATGAGGATGATGATGAGGAGATGTGACTATCTGATTTTGAGTGACATTTTATTGTATACTTGAAAATGCTCCGACATTCCAAGTTCTTATCAGTATTTTTGATTATTATCAGCACTTTGTAGTTTGCTTCAGTACTTATTTATTTGCATGGACATGTTGTATTTTGCCTCAGTTTATGGCATTCCAGTTTATTTCATCACTATGTTTCAGTTTCAGTTTATGCTAGCACTATCTCTCTATGTTGCTTCATTCTTTCTAACTGTCTACATGCCTGTGATGATTATTTTTTTAATACATGCCTGTGTTATTTATCTAAACTTTATTTCTATCTTAAATCTTTTATATATGTTTTCTCACTATTTGTTACTTATGCATTTGATTGCGGGGGAGCTTTATCTTTTGCAATTATTTTGCTAAGTGACAAAGGAGGAGAAAATTAAAGATCTAATATTTTTTTTTGAAGAATACAGGATATGAACAATTTCTACTTTTTGATCATTTTGAACAAGCTTAATTTTATATCAATCATAGTTTGTCAATTATCAAAATAGGGGAGATTGTTAGCCCATTGGTCATATGGTCAACCTAATTTTAATAATTGATCAAACTCTGTCTGGATATACGGGACATCTCGAATTCTTGGACATGATCAAGATTGACTATCCACTGAATTCAAGACCGAAGATCTGTTTGCCTACTCGAGTCTGTAATTCCTTATGCAATGTATTTTTTATTTTATTTGAGTCTAGGAATATGTTGTACACCGAGTCGTACTGGCAAATAGGCTACCCTTAAATGAGTTCAAAATGTTTTTAAAATGACCTCTCAAAAAGGTTTACAAAAAGGTTTTCAAAAAGGTTTCAAAGATCACCAAAAGCTTTTTCAAAACCCTAACTAAATCCTGACTTAACCCTTACAGAACTCGGACCGAGTTCGGCCAGAGTTCCAGAGTTCGGTTAGTGGCCGTTGTGATTTTGAATCCTTGGAACTTGGTCCTCCTGTAGTTGCGGATTTGACCAAGATTTGCTCAAAGAGTTCTGTCCGAATTCTGCCCGAATTCTGTCAGAAGTCTGCTTTTGGAACTCCTATAAATAGAGAAGGATTTCGATCATTTCAAATTACTCATTCACTTTCAATCTTCTCTCTATCTAAACCTTTCAGCCTTCCAAAGAGTTTTCTAGAGCTTTCAATTTCAGATCCCACGCCAGTTACAATCCTCTAGTCAATTTGCCAGTGCGGTACGGTCTAGAAGTTTCTGAGAGATTGTAATCAGAAGGCTTGATTGAAGAATACCTCTTCACATTTGAAGTTGGACGAGTTCTTCGTATCAAAGCTCGCGTTGTAGAAGTTTCAAGGACTTCGTAAGAAAACTTGCGATTTTTCCAATAGTGGATTCAACTGGTAACAAGAGTTCTACCGACTAGATTAGTCCTCAACAGAGGGATACCAGTATACATCGCTGTCTTTGTATTTGCTCTCTTAACTCTGTCTTTACTTTATTTCAGTTTTGATTAATATTCTGTGATTGTGCTGCTAACATTTTTAATTAGCATTATTCCGCTGCCAACTCTATTCACCCCCCTCTAGAGTATTACACTTTACTATTTTGTTCCTACACTTATTACAAGGTAAGGTATTGGGTTTACCTAGGTAACTAAGGTTAGATATCTAAGTTATTGGTTAGCTAGTAGCTTAGGATAGATATTAGATATCTAAGATTGGTATCTTGGTAGTTAAGGTATTTATACCTAGACTAAGGTATTGGATTTTCAACTAGGGTATTGGTATTAGGATATCAATAGGGCTAAGGTATATGGTATCCTGGAGTAAGATATATGTTGGTATCTTACTAGTATCTAGTATCTACGTTAGTGTCTTAGGATGTAGATGAGTATGTATCCTAAGGTACAAATCAGTATCTTAGAGGGTAAAATAGTAGGCTAAGGTAATGTCTAAGGTATTAACAAGGTAATAGGGGTTACCTATAGTCTAAGGGTAAGGTATTGGTAGGATATTGAGATAGACGGTTAGATACTAGTCTACAGTATTAGTAGGATCTATTAGCCTAGGTTAATGAGTTATCTACTAACCTAAGGCAATATATTACTAAGGTAAGGGTATTACCTAGTATCTAAGGTATTGGGTTATCTTGGTAGGTAATGGTTAGACTTGGATTATCTTGGTAGTAATAGTTAGACTTGGATTATCTTGGTAGGTAATGGTTAGAAGTGGGTTATCTTGGTAGATAATGGTTAGAAGTCGGTTATCATGGTAGGTAATGGTTAGAAGTGGATTATCTGGATAGGTAATGGTTAGAAGTGGGTTATCTTGGTAGTTAATGGTTAGAAGTGGGTTATCTTGGCAGGTAATAGTTAGAAGTAAGTTATCTTGGTAGGTAAAGGTTAGGAATATGATACTTTACTTAGATTTTACCCTGTTTGACTTAGGTTGACTGTTTTGACTCAAAGTCATCTGCAAGTCAATATTGGACCTAGATTGGACTAGGAGCTGACCAGAGTTGACCAGTTTACCAAAAGTCAACTGTGAGTCAACCATTAGCCAGTTTGACCTAGATTGGATTAGAAGTTGACCAGAGATGACCAGTTGACCAAAAGTCAGCTGTAGGTCAACCCTTGACCTAGTATGATCTAGATTGACTTGGTTTGACCTAGTTTGACTTTGTTATACCTAGTATGACTTAGTTTGACTTAGATTTACTTAGATTGACTTAGCATGACCTAATTTGACTTTGTTAGACCTAGTATGACTTAGTTTGATTTAGGTTGATTTAGTTTGACTTTGTTGACTTGGTGTGAGTTAGTTTGACTGAGTTTGACCTAGATTTGCATAGCATATACTAGAATCATGTCAAACACCGTTAAACCCTAATTAACTCATGATATCTCATCTTTAGATATGTGACATCACTCTGAGCATCTATTCTCACTAACAGCTCAGGTCCGTAGGCGAGTACATTCACTGATAGTTTTTATTGTCTTGATATATGCTATATTCGATTCAGTTGTAGTGTCTTACTTGATTCCCGATACGATAGTTCACGGACTAGTATACGTCGGATCCTGTCATGAGATGTTATTCTTGGACTTTTCTGGTATATTGGTACATTGTTCGATCTTGTTTTTGTTTGTACTTGTATAGACACCGATTTGGGAGTGTGCTGGCCCCCTGCTTTTAAATTTCGTGTCATAACGTGTCATGGTTGGATCCATTATACTACTCGGGGATGGAGAGTTATTAGAGGTTATGTGATCAATACCTCTTCTGTATTTCTGTTACTACTTGTATCATAGCTTTACCCTCGCCTCATGTAGGGTAAAGCCTGACCTATGTTACTACTTGCCTCATAGCTTTCCTTTGTGGCCGGCCTGATTCTTGTTTTCTTGTATTTCCTGACTCATAGCCGGTCAAATGAAAGAGCCTGATCATGTGTCCCTAGTTGATCACATAACGCTCTAATATCTCAAGGTACCATTTATGTTTACATTATACATCAGATATTCCTGTATTGTTCTATATTCCAATATTTTATATCCTGACATGATATCCAGTTTTATATATCATGTTTATATTCCAGTCTTGATATTTTATCTTGTATTTTATTACAATTGTCTCTTATAGAATTTGTCAATTCACATAGAACTGCTATTAGCATTTGTACTTGCTCATATCCTGACAGGATAACCCTGTTGATGTTTACAGATGATCTAGAGGCCGACTACTCGACCTTCTATGGCTACGACATAGATGGCGAGTACGACTTGGATATTTCCGTGGAGCCGGTGCTCTTAGAGGATGCACCGTCTGCTTAGACTAGTTAGATAGGCTTGCCTGGACTGTTATCCAGCTAGTATTTCAGACTTGTAGTATATATATTATTTGGGATTTTTTTATGTTTTTAACACTAAACTTGTGTGGGATCTTGCATCTATTCCTGTTATTTTTCTTCAATCATATTTTTTATATTTCGTGCTATCTTCCTTAGATGTCTTGTGATTGAGTTGTGACATTATATACCTCCGTACGGAGATGACAGGTACCTTTATATTGTGTCTAGATGTTGTATATTATAGACGACCTATACAGCGTACTACCGCCGATTCTGCGGCGTAGGCTGGACGTACCCACGTGCTCGTACCCCTACGTAGGGTGCGGGTCGTGACAAAAAGTATTGATAAAAAAATAAAATACAGAACATATGATAAAATAATACATTTTCTGTAGTATTAATAGTACACACACACACACACACATACACACACACACACACACACACACACACACACACACACATATATATATATATATATATATATTTATATATATATATATATATATATATATATATATATATATATATATATATATATATATATATATATATATATATATATACAAAAATGCAATGCCAGGACTCGAACTCAGGATTCCTAGGCAGGGCCTTAACATAACTGCTCTAACCAATAGGATATTTGGTTCTGTGTTAGAAACAGAACCAAACAATATTTATATTTCAGTTTAGACATTATATATATATATATATATATATATATATATATATATATATATATATATATATATATATATATAACATGCAAGGGGAAGGGCTCAAACTAGGGTCTGTCAGGAGTGGATCCTGGGCCAGTCGATGACCACTGGATCAAGATTGGTTTGGGATTAGCATGCTTGGATTTAAACTGTACCAATGTTAGAGTTTAGTTCATACCGAGGAAGATGAAGAAGGTGGTTCGTCGGTTGTCTACGAAGCTCGGCTCCTCGGTACGGCTCCGGTGGCTTGGATCGATGTGTTGCTCCAAAGGAAGAAGATGGTAATGAGTCTTGTCTCAACATTTCTCTTTTTATAGAGAAATGAAGGAAAGTTACAAATGTGAAGGGTCGGAGGTTACAGAATGTAAAGGAAAGTTACGGATGTGAAGGGTCGGAGGTTATGAAATATAATAGGTTGGGAGTGACGGAATGTAATAGGTTGGGAGTTACGGAATGTAATAGGTTGGAAGTTACGAAATGTAATAGGTTGGGAGTTACTTAATAGGAATAGGTTTTTGGGCTTGATTTTTGGGTTTGGATGTGAAGAAAACTGGGTTGGTCTTTGATAATATTGGTGGAAATAAAATGAATAGGGTATTTATAGGCTTGGTCCCAAGCCATAGGCCCAAGAACATATGGATAATTAATCTGGGCTATCTAATTAACTAGGTTCATCCTTAACTAATTTTAGAAATTTTTATAAGTAAATTGGCTAACCATCCCAATAATCACATGCTGCTTAGTCCTAAATCTAGAAACTTCTAAATACTAATTGAATTATCTAAATAACAGTATTATTATTTCAATAACTTAAATTTAATAAATCAACTTTAATAAAAATTAAATAGTTACATACTACAATGCGAGGGGCACTAAAGCTGTATTCACCATGTCTTTCGCTACTTTTGAAGCGAGCCCGCGTATGTTGAATACTTACGCAAATTTCTGTACCTCAGCCAACACTTTCTTCGAAGGTTATTTCTTATCCAATAGTTTTTTTGGTGTGAGAAGGTCACGATAAGGGACCGAAGCTATCATGTAATTTACAGAAGCTGAGGAGAACGTTCCTGCTGACGACCCTTTGGAAGATACACTTGTTGGTTTCCCTGATGAGGTGCATGACGCGCTGCGTGTCACCCTCAAGAAGCGAAAAGAGAAATCTTCTATTAAGGGGACTAGCAAGAAATAAAAAACTGGGGCCCCATCTACCCAGCCAGCCCATGATGATCTTCCTTCTCCCGCTAAGGAAAAAGAAAAGAAATGACCATTGTTGAAAATCCTATGGCGAGGACAAGGCTTCAAACACAACAACTAGAAGCGGAGCTTTTCCTTGGAGGAACATCTTCTTTCAGATGAAATACCCCATCCCTTGCTAAGAGGAGAGTGGGGTTGAGGAGAGTACAGAGCGGGTTACTCCTGGAAGTCAGCCTGCTACTGTCGTTTCTCCTCCACGACTGGTCAAGAATGCCACCAAAAGAAAATTGTTGGTATCAAGAATTGTGACAGAGAAAACTGCACCCTATACTATCCCTCCTTTGCCAAGGCAATCTCCTGTTCATGAGCCATTGCAGCCGTCAACTGGGGGCTTATTTTCTCCATAAGGTGATACACTTAGTCTCTCAGTTCAACAAGAGTTACTATATGTTAATCCTGTAGCGATTTGTATTGATCTGCCTTCATCTCTAGAGCTTCCACCTACCAGTGAACCGGCTTCAGCTGCTGTAGTGGAAATCCCTCCGGTTACTGTTTCAGAACCAGTAATCGTTGCCGTCACTATTCCCCTATCTACGAGGATATTGATGGCACTTACTTTGGCTAGTTTGATGTCCCCACCAACCACTGATGACGCTTTAAGGGCCACAATTCTTGAAAAAGCGTCAACTCTAAAGGAGGCTGCTCCGAAATTTCTAGTTCCTTCCATAATCCAAATTTCGTAGCCCTGTCCTGCATGAGGTACCTCCTCAAAGTGATAAAGAGATGATAGTGACATTGCATGATTTTGATTTTGGTAATGAACCGATCGAGGAGGAACCTGTTGATGTTGCCTCCGACCTTGAAAAAGATGAATTAAGCCCAGATCAGGTGGCAACACAGGAGGATCAAAACTTAGTAGCTAAAGACGGCCAGACTACAATTGAGGGTGATGAGCACCCTGCTGAAGATGAGGGTGACCAGAGCCTTAGTGATGATGACTAGAATCTCGATGAACCGCGGGGCGATGAGAACTCTAACGTTGACATTGAGGGCGATGGAATCTCAACTGATGATGATGAAGGTGTTGAAGACCTTGTTAAAGGTCTCGAAGGTCCTAAGGGCGATAAAAACCTGATATTGATGCTGAGGGGGTTCACGCCCCTGTTGAGCACATTTTTGAAACAGAGAGGACAGAAAAGACAGTCAGGGAGGCCAAGCTGAGTTAGGGGCCAGAGGTAGCCATGCAGGCTTAGAGGCTGGGAGCAGCCGTTTGATGTCTGGAGGCTCAGAGGCAGTTAGTAGTCAGGCAACAGTATCTGCTTCTGTGTTTGAGAGGCTCATAACAGAAAAAGATACTGTGCATATGAATACTCTATACATGCCAACGGGCCCAGGTAAATTTTGAACTTTATTTACCGTTGCTTTTTTATTTAATGTCGTGTGATATAATGATTTTACTTTGAATTTCAATATATCATATAGGAACAATCGTCGGAGTCCCATTAGCCTCTATTGCCTTCAGCATCAGTTCTACCATGGCTCCTTTGGATGTCGAGACTCATGCCATGGAGGGGAAGCTCATCAGGGATGCTTGTACCAAAATATTTAGGTGCTGATTTTGTACAGGTTGTCGTTACTCATGTCTCTGTTGAAGGAAGAGTTTTCATTGAGGCAGCGACACCTGGTGTATCGGTGGTGATGAGCGGCACCATTCGTACTTATACAGATGCCTTCTTTACTTTCCTGCGCTCCTTGGTTTATTTGGCCCTAGAGAAGAATTATACTTATGATTTTGTAAGGTCGTCTTTGTAGAAGCATAAAAAATCTCAGCTGATAACATTCCTCCATCGCAGCGCAGATGATACAAAGACGCATACCGAGTATTGAAGAGACAACAGAAGATACGGAAAGAAGTTTTGTTATTATTATGCCGACAAAGATCTAGTACAGATTTATCAAGGCTATACGCAAAAGACTAATCCTACTTCTTCTGCAAAGGATTGATTACAGATTCAACAAAGCCTAGAGGAGTCTAGTACAGATTTAACAAAGTTTTACCTTCGTCAAAGCGCAGTCCCCCTTCTTCTCGGTTCACATACTGGAAGATTTATCCCTATTAAAGCGTATTCTGACTTTCTTATGGGCGCAACCCTCCAAAAGCACATCAGCTACTCGACTGAAGCGAGCAACTTCCTGAAGCAACAATTGGCCTGGGTTTTCAGAAGGCACAAAAGGTCTCAAAAGCCCAGAATGGGCAGGGTATAGCACAACCTGTGGCTCTTCGGGCTAGCTATCCACCCACAAGCTAGGTCGTCAGGACCTCGAAGACCTCCAAGGCGTCGCTCAGGTTCGAACTTCTTATGAGAAGCGTTCCAACACGTTCCAAGACTCATCAAGAGTTCTTCTACGAAGGCATAGGCCCTTTGAACGAAAGAATCCTTAACCAACCGCCGACTTATGTAAGGCCAATCGCCGTTCGAATCTAAGTTTGGATCCAGCATTGTGGTGAAGGGTGCCAGGAAGAAGACGTGACTCTTCAGAAGAAACTCCCCTTTATATAGGGCGGGAGTGGTCTAAAACACATGCCACATGGCCGACAGTCTAAATTCCCATATTAATAGGATGAACCTAGGACTCAACACGATGAACCTCATTAAATAAAGTTCATTCGACTAAGTCCTAGACTATCCTAGGACCCCTTGAAATTCTCTAAATAACGATGGCAATTAAGAGGGAGTCGTTCATTAAGGAGCGGTCGTTCAGACTATTATTGTTTTCACACCACCTCAACTCCAACGGTGCAGCACTCTTCTCTAACCCAGAAGCTTAATTACCTTTCGTCAGAGACTTGGGAGACACCGTTTTCCAGCACAAGCCTGACTGCTACTCTAAAGCACAGTAAAATGTTCTATCTGAAGGTGCAGCCTACTCATCTTCCTAAAGCACATTGACTTTACCTAAAACACAGCCTACTCGTTGCCCCTAAAAGCACAAAGGCCCCGTTGTCTTTGAAACATAGTCTACTTGTCGCCCTAAAGCACAAAGGTTCCGTCGTCTCCAGAAGCACAGTCTACTCGTCGCCCCAGAAGCGCAGCCAGCCTTGCCTGAAGCATAGATGGCATGGTCCCACCCAATCAGTTTGCTTAAACAGCTTCTCTCAAAGATATGATTAGGATTGATCAAGTTGATAAATGCAAATTGATTCAAATCTTGGACAAAGATTACACAAAATCTAAATTTGAGATGACATCCCAAGATTTGCTCGGCTACATCCGAACAAGCAAATCGGCACACACCACGTGTCACCTCCTTCGGTTATTTTGATAACCACCAGAGATCTCGTTTGAGAGGAATCTCAGCACCCACCACATATCAGCTCCATATAAGCCCATACTATACAAGGACGACAGATTCCTTCATATCTCAAAACCCTAATTCACATCACATATGTCACGCCCCAGAACCAGAATACTGGAGAGCGGAGGCGAACATAGCCAGCTACGTATATTGAAATGAAATCCATCTCGCTATACGGTCACGGCTGTCTAGATATGAGGGTTTACTACAAGCCAATGGTCTCTTAAGGTCAAGCCTATTGTCTCAATCTCAAACAAGTAATATAATTACAAGATGTTAGATCACCAAATATATAATAAAAGGCATCCCAAATATTACATATTCAGTTGATCATGAAGCTAGTCGTACAAAATACGAGGACTAGCAAGAGTTTAGTCATACATGATCAACCCTAGGATTTGTTAATCATGTTTACAGCCCGTAGGCAGACAGTAAGTAAAAGTGTATCGAGCTAACAGGTGCTCGTCGGCTAAACGCCTCAAAAGAATAATTTTACAATAGAGTGAGCGAAACAAAATGGAAAACCCACTCGTAACCCGGGTTCCTTCTAGTCGCCACCATCGGGCTGGAGGTTCGGAAGATCCTCGGGAGCTGCTCTAAAATCTGGCCACACAAAACTAGCTGGGTCAAACCCCAGAAAGAGCAAGTGCCACAAAGGAGGCCACGAAATAAGAACAAAAGCCAGCATATCAGAACATAAGAAAAGAAATAGAAGAAGGTACAAGTAAATAAAGGGTGCAACAGGACAATAAACGACTAGTGACATGGGACCATTCCGGGAGCCAGGTTACAACCCTTAAACCAGACAAGGATCGAGGTTGTAACCATTCGCCTGAACAGCACTCTGTCTCTACCCATTTATTTTTAGAGATAAGTAAAACAAGCATGTACAAGAGTAGCCAGGTACAGGGACTAGACAAGACTTAGACAAGGCTGGACTCCATCCATTCACATGCGGCCAAGCAATTACTACAGCTTACTACTTAACTAACTAGGGTTATCACAAGCCTTAATTACTAACAAGAAGCAAGTGAGAAATTTCCAGTCCCAAGTCCTGCAGACTATCTAGTTATCCTTCCGCGGTTTGAGAGTATGGTTGGGTACATCGCCCCGGAGACGATATACCCTTAGGTGACTTAGAGGGTGCAACACATGACAGTGCGCTGGAAATGTGCTCTACTCGTCGGCAAGCTACAAGTCCAATTAAGAGCGTCCAGATAACGAGATTGCCTGTGACTGGAAATTCTCCTTGAACAATAGTTTGATCTAGTCGTTAGCCTAATCCATATTCAGTATGAATCCCTGACCGTGGGAACCAGGGAGTCACGTCCTAGACATGATGCAAGACAAGACAAGTGGATTGCACAAGCAAGCAAGCAGGAACACCCACGGTGTCAAGTTGATTATACGAGTCAAGTTAGCCGTCGTAACAGCATCAAGATAAATCATATCAGGGTACTTGTCAGGAGTGCGCCACGACGGGCCACTATCATGTCAGGTTGGTCATGTCAGGAGTGCACCACTACGGGTCACTGTCGTGTTATGCTAGTTCCTTGTCATACCATGCCATGTACAATAGTCATTCCAAACAAATTAAGTAAAATTAAGTTCATGACAAAAAGGCGTAAGGATATAAAATGGACATAAAATATCTAATAAAATATCAATATACAAGGCTATAGAAGAGCCAAGCTTAAGGAAAAATAAAACCAAATCTCCATGATTGGACAGATTGCGTAAGGGTCCCTGGGGTCGGGTTGCGCAGGAGAATGAACTGCGCAGGGGTGAACTGCGCTGAAGGAAGAGGGCTACACAGGGGGAGGTTGGCACAGGAGATGGATGGCACAGGGGTGAAGTGCGCAGGAGTAAACTGCACAGGAGTGAATTGTGCAGGAGTGAATTGCGCAGGAGTGAACTGCGCATGAGTGAATTGCGCAGGAGTGAACTGCGCAGGAGTGGATTGCGCAGGAGTGGATTGCGCAGTAGTGAACTGTGCATGAGTGAATTGCGCAGGAGTGGATTGTGCAATCGGGCAACGGCCAGGCTGCGCGGTCGGCGACCAGCGCTAAAGAGCACGGCACGGGGGAATGTTGCGCAGTTCAGTGCTGCGCTAAAGAGCGCAGACTGTAGATCTTCTTCTCCAGGCCGAGAGGAACATCAAGAACACCCAAAAATTCAATCTTTCATCTCGGTCAAATCAAGGCCAAATCTAGATTTTCAAGGTTCTAACTTGAGTAAAATTGAGTTCTCTTCCATGTAAAAGCATCAAAATAAGCAAAAATCAAGGTTTAATAGATCAAAACCAAAGATTTTCGAAAATGGTTAAAACCTAGATCTAGAAAAATGGAAGCTCAAATTCCAAAAAATGCCAAGTTCTAATGTTGATCTCCATGTCCTAATCTAGCTAATGGACAAATAAAATGTGGTTCTCATGTGGTGGCAAGGAGCACTTGCCTATGGTGTTGGTGAGTTGTGTAGCGGAAGGAAGAAGAAGGAGATGGAGAAGTAAATAAAAATTAAAGAGGAGAGAGAAAAGTTAGGTGGGATTAATAAAGAGGGTGGGTTGTGGTAGAATGAGGGTTGAACATAGACTAAGGTGTTCCAATGCATGTTAAACCAAACCAAACTAAATCAAACCAATTCTCCTCCACAAAATAAACCAAGCCAGGTAAAACCCAATTACGAGAACCAAAATCTGCAAGTCAAGCCAATTACAAGTACATGCCAAAATCCGAGAAAATAAATATAGGTCTGAAATACATACAAGCTTTGACAAAATACGTATTCAGAATATGGGTGTTACAACTCTACCCACCTTAAAAGAATTCCGTCCTCGGAATTTAATTAAGAGGCTAGAGAGACAAGGAAAAGCTATATTAATCACAGGCAAGCTATAACCAGGCAAGCAATCAGACAATTATACATGCAAGCAAGGGACGGAAAACATAAGGCATAAGGAAGACATTATATCTTACGAGTCAAACAGGTAGGGATATCGCAATCGGATGTCATCCTCACGCTTCCACGTTGACTCACCTAGAGAGTGATGACCCCAAGCAACACGGACTAAACTAATAGTCTTGAGTATCTTCTCTCTCCGGTCCAATATAGACACGGGCCTCTCCTCATACGAAAGGTTGGTACCAACAACCAATTCCGAATGGTCTAGGATGTGGCTCGGGTCCGGGACGTACCATCGTAATTGGGACACATGGAATACATCATGCACCTCATTTAGCGACGGCAGAAGAGCAAGACGATATGATACATCTCCTACTCGCTCCAGGATATCGAACGGCCCTATATACCTAGGACTAAGCTTTCCCCGCATGCCAAAATGAATGACGTCGCGGTTAGGCGAGATCCTAAGGAATACATGGTCGCCGATAGCAAACTCCAAGGGACGTCGATAAGCATCGGCCCAATGCCGCTGGCGATCTTGGGCAACTCGAAGACGATCTCTGATCCTTCTGACCACTTCAACTGTCTGGACAATCATCTCTGGACCAAGCATCTGCCTCTCTCCGACATCATCCCATGCTAGCGGGGATCTGCACTTCCTACCATACAGAGCCTCGAACGGAGCCATCTGGAAACTGGCCTGGAAACTATTATTGTACGAGAATTCCACAAGATGCAGGTGATCTTTCCACGAACCACCGAAGTCGAGCGTGCAAGACCTCAACATGTCTTCAAGAGTCCGGATAGTGTGCTCTGACTGGCCATCTGTCTGCAGATGATATGCCGAACTGAACTGGAGACGATTCCCAAACTCTCTTGCAAGCTACGCCAAAAGTGCGATATAAACCTTGAATCTCGGTCCGAGGTGATACTGACGGGCACACCGTGAAGCCTGACAATCTGCCTGAGGTACATCTCTGCCAACTGAGCTGTTGACTGCCCAACTCTAAATGGAAGAAAATGAGCCACCTTCGTGAGCCGGTCAACTATAACCCAAATAGCATCTCGACCAGCTGGGGATCTAGGTAATCCAGTCACAAAATCCATGGTTACATGCTCCCACTTCTATTCTGAAATCGACAAGGATTGAAGAAGTCCAGCGGGCCTCTGATGTTCAGCTTTAATCTGTTGGCAAACCAAACACCGGGAGACAAACCGGGCTATCTCCCTCTTCATGCCATTCTACCAGAAGTGCTGACGGATATCACGGTACATCTTCGTGCCACCGGGATAAATAGAATACTGCGAACTATGAGCCTCTGCCATAACTTTCTGTCGAATATCTCCACTGGGTACACAAAGACGAGAGCCGTGTCGAAGTGTACCATCTTCATGAATGCACAACTCTGGCCTTCTTCCTGTCTCATACTCTGTACTTAGCCGCTGAAGCTTGGAATCTGTAGACTGCGCCATCCGGATCCTCTCAACTATGCTGGACTGAACTTGTAGGCTAGCCATCAACGCCACGTTGGTAGGAAGAACCACTTTAATTCCCATCTTCTGAAAATCTGCCAATAACTTTGGTTGCGCCGTTAGAAAATAAACTCCGGCTCTCCGGCTCAACGCATCTGCTACTACGTTGGCCTTCCCTGGGTGATACTACAAATCTACATCGTAGTCCACCAATAGCTCGAGCCATCTTCTCTGTCACATATTAAGGTCCTTCTGGGTGAAAACATACTTCAGGCTCTTGTGATCAGTAAATATCTCCATTCTATCTCCGTACAAGTAGTGCCTCCACAACTTAAGTGCAAACACTACTGCTGCTAGCTCCAAGTCGTGGGTCGGGTAACTCTCCTCATGGTCACGACGTTGGCATGATGCATAAGATATTACCTTCCCATGTTGCATCAAGACACATCCCAATCCTCTGCCTGAAGCGTCGCAATAAACTATGAATCCTTTGGTCCCATCTGGAAGCGTGAGAATGGGAGCCGTTATCAATCCTCGCTTCAACTTCTCAAATGATTCCTGACACTCTGCTGTCCAAACAAACGGCACATCCTTACGAGTCAACTGGGTCATCGGCGCTAAAATCCTTGCAAAATCTGAAACGAATCGCCGATAGTAGCCGGCCAATCCAAGAAAGCTGCGAACCTCTGCCACTGAACTAGGCACTGGCCATGACTCGATAGCCATAATCTTCTGGGGATCCACTTCCACTCCTCCTCGAGTAATGATGTGACCCAAGTACGAAATACGATCGAGCCAGAACTCGCATTTACTGAACTTGGCGTACAACTGATTCTCTCTAAGTGTCTGGAGGACGATTCTGAGATGCTGCTCATGCTCTGCTTTGCTCTTGCTGTAGACCAGGATATCATCTAGGAACACGATCATGAACTGATCCAAGTAAGGCATAAAAATACGATTCATGAGGTTCATGAATACGGCTGGCGCATTGGTCGCTCCAAAGGGCATAACAAGGAACTCCCAATGTCCATACCTAGATCGGAAAGCTGTCTTCGGGATGTCCTGCTCTCTGACTCTGATTTGGTGGTATCCTGACCGCAAGTCTATCTTTGAGAATACTGAAGTCCCTTTGAGTTGATCAAACAAGTCATCTATCCTCGGAAGAGGGTATCTGTTCTTGATTGTCACTGAGTTCAAGGTACGATAATCTACACATAAACTGGACGTACCATCCTTCTTTTTCACAAGAAGTATCGGGGCTCTCCAAGGCGATCTACTTGCACGAATGAATCCCTTGGTCCTGAGTTCTTCAATCATCTTGTACAAAATCTCCAACTCTGAAGGCGCTATTCTGTAGACTCTCTCTGATACTGGTGCTGTCCCGGGGATTAAGTCTATAGTGAACTCGATCTCCTGCTCTGGCGGTATCTCTGGAAGTTCCACTGGGAAGACATCTGGAAATTCTTCAACTATCCGGGGCAACTGCACTGCTGCTACTACCATCCGCAATACTGGAAAAGATGGCTCCACCGTGCCTCTGAAAAATAAAAACTCTGGCTCGCCTGGAACGCTGAAAACAACTCTGCCAACATGGCAGTCTATCCTAGCATACTGGTTCCTCAACCAATCCATGCCTAAGACTACATCATAGTCTGCCATAGGGAATTCTATAAATCTAGCGGAAAACTCTCTACCGCTAACTACGATCCGACACGAGGAAAACACTCGATCTACTCCCACAAGACCATTACCAGTAAGTATATTGAGCCACACTGATAATGACTCAGGCTCCAATCCTATCCGTGTCGCGAATCGTACAGACATGAATGAATGCGACGCACCAGAATCAAATAATACCAATGCTGGAGAGAAGTTGACGAGAATAGTACCTGTCACTACCTCACCTGGTGTAACTTATTCTTCCATAGTCATCATCATGGCTTGACCTCTAGCTGCGGGTCCCCTCTGCTGGAAACCTCTCTGCCTGCTCTGCACTGGAGCCTGGGCACACTGCTGCTGGATTGCCTGGCCTGAGGCAACAATGGCCTTGGGTACTGCTGCTGCTGCATGGGTGCTGGTCCCCTAACCGATAGACTAGTTAGGTTGGAAGAGGAAGAACTACCCCTATTCGGGCAAGCTCCTATCTTGTGATCTGCCGCTCCACAAGATAGGCACAATCCTTGCTCCCTACGACAATCTGCCACTACATGGCCTGGCTTCCCACAATGAGAACATCCCATCGCGGAAGTCTGCTTCTGCTTCTGCTGCTGCAGGTACGTCGGGGTCGAATGCTGAACCAACGTCACTGAGGCCGCCCGCCTCAGAGTTCCAATGGTCAATCCCCTAGCTGCCGTGGCTGGAGCTGATGATTGGTGCATCTGACTGTGGGATCGCTTCCTACCTCCGGTCCTATCCACGATCCTCTGGGAGGTGTATTCATGCCTCCTAGCTGCCCTCAATACTGCATCGAACGTCTGGTGCTCGAACTGCTCGACTGCCAACAAGATCTCCAAATACAGTCCCTGCTGGAACCGCTGGGCCCTATCAAACTCGGTCGCCACCAAGGTGGGGGCAAACCTACTGAGTCTAGAAAACTCAGTCGCATAGCCATCGACCGTTCTGCCTCCTTGCTTCAAGTTGGTAAATCTGGTCTACAGGTCGTACCGAGCCACAGCATCGAAATACTTCGTCTGGAATCTCTCTCTAAACACTGCCCAAGCAATGGGTGCCACTAATCCCATGGCTTGCGCTGCCCACCAACTGCGAGCTAAGTAAAACAACTGCAGGCGTACCACCGCCACCATCTCATTCTCAGGTGTCCTAGCTGCTTCCAGAATCACCTCGGTATCCTGAAGCCAAGCGTCCGCGGCAATCGTATCCTCGCTGCCGTCGAAGAAAGGAGGGTTCAAGCGCTTGAAGCTGTTGGCCGTGCTGTTCCCTGGATGACCGCCTCTGGTCAAAGCATCTGCCACAGTCTGGTACAAGGCGTCTCCTCGACGATCTTAGAAAGCTATCAAGGTCCTGATAAGACCTACCAAAGTGCCATCATCCGGCTCGGCAGGCTGAATGGGCTGAACTGGAGGCTCCCCTCAAGTAGGTATCACTCTGGAGGCGACTCCGGAGTGCTGGGCTTGATCTCGAGGTTGCTGCTGGTCCACGGGAGGTGCTCCTCCTTGCTGATCAGAGGGGTCAGGTACAGTACCACTGAAGAAGACGACACAGGGAAACAATGAGGAAGGACCAGGACAGATCAACGATACAAGCATGTGATCAAGTCAAGATTCCAGAGATTCAGAGGATATAGACGAAGATCAAGGACGAATACTGATTGAGACATCTATTCGGTAAACCCTCACATTTCTTGATTGACAAGACCTGTATGGGCCACCACTTAAACCATGTCACGCCCCAGAACCAGAATACTGGAGAGCGGGGGCGAACATAGCCAGCTATGTATATTGAAATGAAATCCATCTCGCTATACGGTCACGGCTGTCTAGATATGAGGGTTTACTACAAGCCAATGGTCTCTTAAGGTCAAGCCTATTGTCTCAATCTTAAACAAGTAATATAATTATAAGATGTTAGATCACCAAATATACAATAAAAGGCGTCCCAAATATTACATATTCAGTTGATCATGAAGCTAGTCGTATAAAATGCGAGGACTAGCAAGAGTTTAGTCATACATGATCAACCCTAGGATTTGTTAATCATGTTTACAGCCCGTAGGCAGACAGTAAGTAAAAGTGCATCGAGCTAACAGGTGCTCGTCGGCTAAATGCCTCAAAAGAATAATTTTACAATAGAGTGAGCGAAACAAAATAGAAAACCCACTCGTAGCCCGGGTTCCTTCTAGTCGCCACCATCGGGCTGGAGGTTCGGAAGATCCTCGAGAGCTGCTCCGAAATCTGGCCACACAAAACCAGCCGGGTTAAACCCCAGAAAGAGCAAGTGCCACAAAGGAGGCCACGAAATAAGAATAAAAGCTAGCATATCAGAACATAAGAAAAAAAATAGAAGAAGGTACAAGTAAATAAAGAGTGCAACAGAATAATAAACGACTAGTAACGTGGGACCATTCCGGGAGCCAGGTTACAACCCTTAAACCAGACAAGGATCGAGGTTGTAACCATTCGCCTGAACAGCACTCTGTCTCTACCCATTTATTGTTAAAGATAAGTAAAACAAGCATGTACAAGAGTAGCCAGGTACAGGGACTAGACAAGACTTAGACAAGGCTGGACTCCATCCATTCACAAGCGGCCAAGCAATTACTACGGCTTACTACTTAACTAACTAGGGTTATCATAAGCCTTAATTACTAACAAGAAGCAAGTGAGAAATTTCCAATCCCAAGCCCTGCAGACTATCTAGTTATCCTTCCGTGGGTTGAGAGTATGGTTGGGTACATCGCCCCGGAGACGATATACCCTTAGGTGACTTAGAGGGTGCAACAAATGACAGTGCGCTGGAAATGTGCTCTACTCGTCGGCAAGCTACAAGTCCAATTAAGAGCGCCCAGATAACGAGATTGCCTGTGACTGGAAATTCTCCATGAACTATAGTTTGATCTAGTCGTTAGCCTAATCCATATTCATTTTGAATCCCTGACCGTGGAAACCAGGAAGTCACGTCCTAGACATGATACAAGACAAGACAAGTAGATTGCACAAGCAAGCAAGCAGAAACACCTACGGTGTCAAGTTGATTATACGAGTCAAGTTAGCCGTCGTAATAGCATCAAGATAAATCATGTCAGGGTACTTGTCAGGAGTGCGCCACGACGGGCCACTATCATGTCAGGTTGGTCATATCAGGAGTGCACCACTACGGGTCACTGTCGTGTTATGCTAGTTCCTTGTCATACCATGCCATGTACAATAGTCATTCCAAAAATATTAAGTAAAATCAAGTTCATGACAAAAAGGCGTAAGGATATAAAATGGACATAAAATATCTAATAAAATATCAATATACAAGGCTATAGAAGAGCCAAGCTTAAGGAAAAATAAAACCAAATTTCCATGATTGGACAGATTGCGCAAGGGTCCCTGGGGTCGGGTTGCGTAGGAGAATGGACTGCGCAGGGGTGAACTGCGCTGAAGGAAGCGGGCTGCACAGGGGGAGGTTGGCACAGGAGATGGATGGCACAGGGGTGAAGTACGCAGGATTGAATTGTGCAGGAGTGAATTGCACAGGAGTGAACTGTGCAGGAGTGAATTGCGCAGGAGTGAACTGCGCAGGAGTGAATTGCGCAGGAGTGGATTGTGCTGGAGTGAACTGCGCATGAGTGAATTGCGTAGGAGTGGATTGCGCAATCGGGCAACGGCCAGGCTGTGCGGTCGGCGACCAGCGCTAAAGAGCACGGCGCGGGGGAATGCTGCGCAGTTCAGTTCTGCGCTAAAGAGCGCAGACTGTAGATCTTCTTCTCCAGGCCGAGAGGAACATCAAGAACACCCAAAAATTCAATCTTTCATCTCTTGGTCAAATCAAGGCCAAATCTAGATTTTCAATGTTCTAACTTGAGTAAAATTGTGTTCTCTTCCACGTAAAAGCATCAAAACAAGCAAAAATCAAGGTTTAATAGATCAAAACCAAGGATTTTCGAAAATGGTTAAAACCTAGATCTAGAAAAATGGAAGCTCCAATTCCAAAAAATGCCAAGTTCTAATGTTGATCTCCATGTCCTAATTAGCTAATGGACAAATAAAATGTGGTTCTCATGTGGTGGCAAGGAGCACTTGCCTATGGTGTTGGCGAGTTGTGTAGAGGAAGGAAGAAGAAGGAGATGGAGAAGTAAATAAAAATTAAAGATGAGAGAGAAAAGTTAGGTAGGATTAATAAAGAGGGTGGGTTGTGGTGGAATGAGGGTTGAACATAGGCTAAGGTGTTCCAATGCATGTTAAACCAAACCAAACCAAATCAAACCAATTCTCCTCCACAAAATAAACCAAGCCAGGTAAAACCCAATTACGAGACCCAAAATCTGCAAGTTAAGCCAATTACAAGTACATGCCAAAATTCGAGAAAATAAATACAGGTCTGAAATACATGCAAGCTTTGACAAAATACGTATTCAGAATATGGGTGTTACAACATATGTGCCCCTCTCCCCTATAAATAGGAGAGGTTTTCCCCCAACAAGAGGATCGATAAAGAGAAGAAGATCCACAGAATTATCAAAATCTTCAACTTCGACGTCCTCCTTATTGACAATCCTAGAGTTCCATCAAAGGCACCAGAAAGTCAGAGCAAGTCTGATATCATCATCAGATCGTCAATAGAGTAAAGGAGCTGCTGCAGTGCTCGATCTCCACCATCACACTTTCCTAGAAGCTTTTGTACTTAGATTTCTTCACATAAGAATCGATTGTACTTTTTTTTACGTTCATAATACAAAAC
The DNA here is from genome assembly GCA_029216955.1 of Iris pallida. Lineage (NCBI taxonomy): Eukaryota > Viridiplantae > Streptophyta > Magnoliopsida > Asparagales > Iridaceae > Iris > Iris pallida. Next base: position 166,548 of record JANAVB010031428.1, read on the forward strand.
GTTCATTCAACCTTTTGTTATGGAACAAGATGGCGACTCTGCTGGGGACTACCTTCTCCTCCAATGAGAAGGTGGTGATGCAATCTGATGATGACTTGTTGGGATCCTCTCAGAAGATATTGGTCGTACGCTTCGACCAGCAAGATTTTGAAGATCTCCTTTCTAAAGAGAAGTCGAGCCCTTCGAAGCGGTTCGTAAAACCGAAGAATACTCGACGGACCTGGGTGCCTAAGGCGGCTGCGATGAGCAGCACGACGGAGGGGACTGCGGCTCAGACCCTCCTCGTCGATCAAGCCCCAAAGATCCCTTCGATCGCTGATGCCAGGTGTGAGCCCCTGATTTATTATTTCTTTTAATAGACATGGTTGATGGATATTTGGAAATTAGGAATCATTATATTTGTATCCTTGTATTAAGGAGTTTCGATTTGGTTTATTTAGAAAATTTTTATAAAAATTTAGAGTTGGTATCTCTTAAGAATTATTTCCATATTACTACTACATTCTGTATTTTATTATTTATTAACTAAATAACATTTCTCAACTTTATTTATTTATTTTTTTGAACTCCTATACATGAGTTATATTGAATGTTATTAGTTAAACTATTTAAATTTTTATTATTCCTTTAAGCTTTTTGGACCAAATCCTTTCAGCCCGTAATAATTCCTCTCCATCAGTATTCCCTTCACTACCCATCTCAATAGTTAGCAAGAACCAAGGCCCAGCCATTAATAGACTAGGGTTCGTATGCAACCACATATTTAAAGGGATAAAACCTGATATTTCCTTAGTAGCATATAGCAGCCTATAAATTCTAGGCTTCACATAATAGAGCAGTAGCCGCCATCAACTAATTCCTTCTTCTTCATTTTTTTCATCTTCTCGACTTCTTTATCTCCTCTTCTTACTCAGTTTTTCTAAAACTCACGGCCACCTTCATCTTCTCCATTCAACGATTGTAGTCAATCCTTCGTCGTCTCGTATTTCTATATCTTGCAACCGCCTTCCTATGCTCGTCGACACCCACGAGCTCTTCACCGTTCAGTTTGTCACCGGGGGACGTCCAGGCCTCGGACCTCGACGCCTCCACGACTGGGCCAAGTGCGCCACAACCGAGTGTCGCCACCGTCTCCAGAACATTGTGCCGATGGTGCCGGATACAAGAATTTGCACTAGAAGAAGACACCGACCAATCTTCACCCCGCTGCACGACTCGCCAACGTGAACGCTTCATTTCGTCGCATGCCGACGCCAAGGACCGCTCCCAACGGAAACAGTACATACCAACAAGCGTCAGCCTCTTGTGCAGCGTCGAGTGTCGCGCGTCCACACACTGGCCGACCTTCTCCCGTGAGCCCCTCCTCGGCACCCTGAACACCACCACCATCAACCATCGATCTTGGTCCGAGATAGGAGCTTTCGAACCTTGGTAACTCCTTCCCCTATTAGGTTGTACTGTATATTTATTCTTAAGAGAAGTAGAAAGTACATTGTTCATATATTAATGTCATAGATAGAGAAGAGGAATCAGCTTCCTTCGAATTTTCTTTGTTATATGATACTTCCCATAACCTTGCCCATGTTCCCACAACCTATTAGCACATAAAAGTAGAAGATGATGGGAATAGAAGTTGGAAAAGTGTATTGTTTGGTATTATACACTATTAGACACTGTCCCCGTTCGAAAATCGAGTACTAGAGTACATGTCATAAAGCATGCAATAAAGAAGGTTGCTTTTAGGCAGAGAAAGCATGGTCTGACACTCCAAGAAATCAAAGTGTTGTTTAATTTGTATATAACCCCCTCCCACTTCCGCTTAATTATTCACATCATAGGGGCTTAAATAGAAAATTGGAATAGTTAAATAGATAGACTCTAACTCTTTCTCACGTGGAAGCACTCATTTTAAGTTGTAAGAATTACCAATAGAAGCCCAAACAAAGATCACTTTGCATGTTGCCACAGCTTTTCCTTTAGATAGTTTAGATGTTGGGTCTTGTGATATGTTATAGTAAATAATATAAGATCACTTAATAAGCTTTGCCTTGTACCTTAGAATAAGTAACTCGGCCTTGGTTTAATTTAGATATATATATTAAATAGGCCGTAAGCCATTGATATACATATATAAATGGTATTACTATGAGTCATTAAAGAATCCTATCAACCAATTATAGTTATGAAATTTTCATATATCTTGCATAATAATTAGTTACAAATACGAATTTTGAATCTTTGTATAGGCTTGGCTTAATACGTGGGTCCTTGCGCTCAGCAAATTGGGAAGAAAATTCAGGCAAGTATACCTTGCCCACTGTACAGTATTTTCCTGCATTTCTCTATATTGTAGTTTCTTTCTGTCATTTTTCATTACCTGCTTTTTATCTTTCATGTCAGTGATATTTTTCTCATTTTACGTGCACATACATTATTCTCTATATCCTGCATATCACTGCTACTCCATGTATAGATCATGATAGTGTTGACTAGTCCTGTGCCACACTCATTGGTATGTTTTGACCTGTACCTTACTTGTATCTTGACTTGAGTCGACCAGACTGGATACTGTATAGTTTTTTGAGACAGAGAGGACATTTACTAGGCATGCGGGCTATATGATAGTTTCTGTTGGCCGGTAGTTCGGATGAGCTTCGGTTGTGTTGATGATTCTATTGGCCGTTAGTTTTGTGCTACGGTTGTGATACTTTGTTGGTCGTTAATCTTGGATGAGATACGATTGGGTATATCTGTTGGCCGTTAGTATCGGATGAGCTGCGGTTGTCATGGTACCCTGTCTGTTAGCCCAAGTGTTGAACATTGTCCTTGATGTTGCGTTGTCATGTATTTCGTATAGAAGTACAGTATTCTATTTGTCATTTTCTTTATGCATGTTATACTGTAGCGTGGCATGTTCTTCCTGTATCTTGCTAGTCCACTAAGGACCTGATGATCTCTTCAGGTTTAGCCGAGTTTTGAGCCAGGAGCAGACGAGCAGGTTTGAGCCAGCGTCAGACCACGGTGCCCTTGCAGCTGAGGTTGTCCTTGATTAGTAGTTTATACTCAGTTACTTATTCCATGTCTTTATTTTATTCCGTCTGTTGGTAGTGGATTTGTGTCCACCAGACGTGGTTTGGATTCTTGACAAACTTGATTTTATATTATCCTTCATCATTCAGTCTCATTGTAACATATTTCTGTGGATGAGATCTAGACTGTCATGTTAGTACTATAGATTCTGTGACTTGTGTATATTAGACAATGTTCTACCGCCGATACTGCAGCGTAGGCTGGGCTTGGACATGCTTCGTATCCGAAAAGCGGGTGCGGGTCGTGACACCAGGCCATCTCTCTCTCATCCCATGCTCGAAAAATGCAGAGAAGAGCACGACTATCCTATGGAAAGCGTGACAAAGGCACAACACCGAAAGGAGTAGATGACGGTTTGCCTGCTCATGGAGGATGCTGCACCGGTAGGAACTTCTGTCTTCGACAGAATAACCGGTCCATTGGGTATGGCCATGTTGGATTCCGAATACTACGCATCATCTAATCGTGGTAGGAGGAGATCCAAGGCAGCACTCGCCCCTTGCGATTAAAGTGTTACGCCTATGGCAGACCGGAGGCCCAGGTTGACAGTAACGCGCGCAGCCAATGACAAGCTATACAAGACCACCCCAGACTCTCCGAAGCCTCGTCCGGCTGAACCCCGTCATTCCTTGAACACCCACTCGTACTACTAAAGGTCAGGATTACGTCATCAATGACTCTCTGATCGAGGCATACTCGGACCTCACCCACAGGAATTCGAAGAAAGAATGCCTTCTCCATATTTTTTCGACTACGTACAGCGCTCCTGTGTGCACGAAGGAAGTAGAGGCATGAAGACTTCGTCTGCTCCCTACGAGCGTAGGACGAGAGAAGAATCTGAGACGCAGTTGGTGTCTAAATCAAGACCCAGCTGTACTCAGATTACCTCAATTGATGTTGTTGTCAAGCAGATCAATCACTGCCAAATGGGAGGTCCGTCTTTCAAAGGCTGCGACCGAGAACTTGTGAAGAAGAAGAGCTCCGTGTTGCTTTACGCAATATTGCTTGAGACTCTCCGTTCCAGAAGAAGCTATCTAAGAAACCCCTTTCCTCTGCTGGCAAGTCCAAATACCGGCCTGGGGTAGCAAGAAGCCTGTGCCCAAGGAAGGTGTGTTCCAACACACGTGCTCCAAGGATGGATCATCATCACAAGAAGACGGTTCATCGATCGTTGCACCTGCTGGGGGTAGACAACCTGCTACGGTGGATAACATCCCTTCGTTTCTGCATGACCAAGAGATGTATGACACCGACACTTCTGGGGGCACAAACAGCCAGAAGACCGAGGTTAGGAACAATGTCAAGTCGGAGGACGATCATAACTTACCCATCTTACCACAAGACGATGAGCACCAGCACTCTGAACCAGAAAGCGAAAGATCTATCACCCCTTCTACTTTTACGCACATAGCATCTGTGCACATGGCGGCTGATGACAACGAAGAGTCAAACGAAAGTGCTGATCAGCAGAAACGTATTGAGACTCTCGAAGGAATTCTAAACGCATTGAACATATCCATGCAGACTTTAGTCTCTATCATTCTAGATATCAAGGACAGATTGGTTCCTACTGCCTCCACACCTGCGGCTCCGACGGTTCGTAATGGGTCTAGTACCCTACCCGTCATAAACTAAGTCGTACAGTCGTCGGCCACTCCGTCGACCATCAATCCAGTAGTATCTAACGAAATACGGCAACCACTCGAGGAGTTATACGCTCGCCATGCTGCCAAAGAAAAGTGAGCCATACTCCGAAAGATGGGCATCCGACAGCCTTATCCTACTGAGTGGGACGATGTGGTTTATCCTTCCAAATATAAACCACAGACTATTACCCCTTATGATACTAAGGAGTCGCCCAGACAATACTTGAGGTACTTTGCCTCAGTAACAGGACACCTGCCAAAGGACGATGCCCTTCTCACCCGCATCTTTGTTGGAGCTCTACAGGAGGTGGCCTATGAATAGTTCTACAGTTTACCCGACAACTGCATTAAATCCTTTGAAGACCTGAAGAACTGTTCCCGGAGTGATTCTACGAAGGAGGGTAGGACATGATGATGTCTACTCTCACGGGCATCATTCAGAAAGAAAAAGACCCCGTACGAGCGTACATCAAATGCTTCTACCAGGCCGCCCTAGGGCTACCTCCAGGCATGCCTGAGCCCATGCTTATGGATTCATACTGCAAGAATATGCTTCCTGCCATCAAACTGTGGCACAGTGCTCCCTGTACCGAGTGGACACCCTTCATTACTGAAGCAGATGTAGCTTAGAAGAAGGCACATGACGCACAACTCCTGGGTCTAAACTTCATCTCTATTGAAGATAAAAGGGAAGCGAGTAAGAGACGGTAAAGGCAAACAAGCTACGACCGTCAATATTACAAAGGATCCAGCGCTCGTGATCTCCAAGCCAGTTGAAGCGCAGAAGCCGAAGAAAAACTACTCCTTCAATGATGAAGACACTCTCGAGTTGTTCCAGATGCTGACCAAGGGCGGCAGGCTGTAGCTTCCACCTTCCAAGCGTCCTGACAAAGTAGGAAATGTGGATAATCCTAAGTACTGCCATTACCACCAGTACATCCACCACTCAACACGCGACTGCTACGTATTGAAAAGATGGATTCAACGTCTTATCAACGCCAAAGTCATCTCTCTCGATTACGAGGAAAAGACTGTGACGTCCAATATGGTCACGATATAGTTCGGGAACTTTCCGATAGCCGAGACTCAAGACGGCATCATCCCCATCCCAAAGGCAATGATGGAAGTCGTCAACCTTATGCCCTCCAGGGACAATGCTCAGGGCCTCATCCCCTTCATAACACCGCAAGGTGAAGTAATGTGTGTTCATCTAGATCTCACTCTTAATATGACTGCACCAGCAGTATGTCCAGCTAAAGGGAGGAAGGTCAGGGCATGTCGCAGGGTCTCCTCCTCGGTAGAAGACACCAGGGTAACCACTCATTTGGCTCTACAGCAAAAGAAAGAGCAGGCTCCTGAAGAAGAGACGCCCTCACCAGCGACCCATTCTACTCCTAATACAGCACAAGTCGGACCTTCTCAACCTCCTGCCGCAGATAAGCAACAACGGAAGGAGGTCGGCTTCGATAAGCCTCTACGAAAGGATTCAGAAGTAGGTCCGATCAATCCCTACAACTTCGATATACTGGCGCAGCTAGACAATACGCCAGCTCGGTTATCACTCTTCGAGCTTCTCCGGCTCTCCAAAGTGACTCGGGACGTCCTGAGCGAGGTGCTGCAGAATACAGAGGCTTGCTTCGCACAGGTGAAGCTGCCCAAGGAAGACCCTGTGGCATGTCTGCATTGCCATAGCGTGGTTGAGGTGATCCTTAACATCACCTTCGCATAGCACGATATGATACTAAAGAACAATCGGCACAACTGACCCTTGTACTACACATGATACGTGGGTGCCATCAAGGTCGATCGCATTCACATCGATCCGGGCTCATCGTTTAGAATCATCCCTCAAAGTCTGCTCCAAGCTCTAGGGATCCCGATCAACCGTCTCACGGCATCGAACACCACCATCAGCAGCTTCAATGTGGGGAAGAGTGAGCCTCTGGATAAGATCCGATTGAAGTGCCAAATAGGTGATCTTTACACTGAGGTTATCTGTTACGTCATCGATGCAGACATAAAATACAACATGTTTCTTGGGCGGCCATAGATCCATGAGTACATGATCGTCCCCTCCACCCTTCACCAGTGTATGAAGTACGTGGCCAGTGACGCGACCGTCAAGACGGAGTTCGCTGATATCGACCCGTTCTGAGGTCTCGAAGCATACTGTACGGATGCCATTCTGTACAAACCACTCTTCTGGGTTGACGAGTCCCACGATGCCAATGACGAAACAAAAGCTGCAGCCGTCACGGAAGGACCCATTAGGGTACGACTGAAAGGGAAGCCATATAAGACTCCAGCCTTATGGTCATCAAACTCCGGGGTAGGCTCCAGTACGACCGCTTCTGACGGCATCATGTTAGGAACCCCTGCAAATAAAGCTCTCCCGGAAGGCTTCGACACCCGCTTCAAAACCACAGGATACTCTGGCTGTCCTCCCGCGGTGATCAAGATGAAGCAAAAATCTTCTCCACCTCCTTCTGTAGCAGCTCTTGCCTACGAGGAATTACAAGATGATGTCTGCGCCAATACCGAGCACAGTCTTTAGATGATACAATCCCTCGGGATAAAATTTCGTATTTTATTAAGATAAAGTTGTCTTCAAATTACTCCTGTGTGCATTGGAACACTAAGTACTTCTTAGACAACGCTCTATGTACTCGATAAATGCAAGTGACAACCATCAACCTTGTAAACCGAGTTGTCCCCTCCAAAGTCTCCTACTTTCTAGTCCCCGCCAAGAAACCCAGAGGAGCAACCTATCATATTCGGTCGACTGGAGCATCCGCAGCGGCCAGCCCCAGGAGAACTGGAACCCGACGACGACAAGATGCAGCTCTACTGCTATGCTACTCAAGCCAAATATCTCATCCAGAAGATGGGATACGACCTGATCAGCAACAAAGGGTTGAACTATGACAAAGGTCGACGACTTTCCATACGAGTTCGTACTCCGAAGGAAAAGCCTCAGAACTACTACCAATGTTTTCGGGGGTTAGGGTATATTACTCCCACGACCACTTCAGAGAGTTTAGAATCGGAGGCTCCACTACACTCGTATTCTTCTGACTCTTCGACCTAGGATTCTGATACCAGTATAGGCCGGGACCTCTAGAAGGTACTTTTCGTCAACATAGTTTCCACAAACGATCCCGCAGAGGAGAAAGACCGGGCACTCAATTTCTTCGAAGAAGAGCCCTGAGCTCAATGCCTTGGCTCTCAGTAGGAATGGCATTTCGAACAGCAAGAGCCTCCTACCGAGGACGAAGTCGTCAGATCGACTTAGGGGATAAAACTTTCCCTAAACCCATCTTTGTCAGCAAAAGCCTGATAGAAGACAACAAAGATTCTTTTGTACAGCTGGTCCAGGAGTATATAGACGTCTTCTCCTGGAGCTATGAAGATATGTCGGGTTTGGACCCACAAGTCGCCATGCACCGGCTCAACATTCTACCTGACGCCAAACCTGTCAAACAACAGCAACATCACTTCTGTCCCAATATTATGGACGCTATCGAAGAAGAAGTCGATAAACTCCATGAGAGTGGCTTCATCCGGGAAGAACAACACCCTGACTGGGTGGCCAATATCGTACCGGTTACCAAAAAGAACGGGAAGATTAGAGTCTACATAGACTTCTAGGATCTCAACTCGGCCTGTCCAAAAGATGAATTTTCTCTCCCAGTCACAGACGTGATGATCGATAACACTTGTGGCTTCGAGCGTATGTCCTTTATGGATGGCTTCTCAGGCTATGACCAAATCAAAATGCTTTCCAAAGATGAAAAGCATACTTCATTCTGAACTCCGAAAGGGATATACTATTATACAGTTATGCCCTTCGGATTGAAGAATACGGACGCAACCTACTAGTGGGCTATGAGTACCATATTCCGTAAACATTTTTAGAAGACGGTGGAGTGTTACATCGATGACATTGCCGTCAAGAGCAAAGCCAGGTCCAGCCACTTAGACAACTTATGAACAGTGTTTGACATAATACGGGCGCACCAACTAAAGATGAATCTGGCCAAGTCCTTCCTAGGCGTCTCCAGCGACAAGTTCTTAGGCTTTATCGTCACAGCGAAGGGGATCCATATTGACCCGGAGAAGACAAAGGCAATTATGGACATGGCTCCCCCAAAGAATCTTAGAGAACTTCGAGTCTTGCAAGGACGTCAGGCATACATCAGAAGATTCTTAGCAAATCTCTTTGGTCGATGTCAGCCCTTCACCAAACTGATGAAAAAAGGGGTCTTCTTTGTATGGACCGAAGAGTTCCAGCAAGCATTCGACGACATCAATAAGTAACTTACCAGTCCCCCTGTTTTGGTGGCTCCAGTAACAGGAAGACCTTTTCTACTCTACGTCCGAGCCATGGATCACTCTCTCGGGGAATTACTGGCCCAGAATAGCGATGGAGGATACAAACAGGCCATCTATTACCTCAGCAGAACCATGATTGGAGCCGAGCACCGGTATAATCCTGTCGAGAAGGAGTGTCTTGCTTTACTCTTCGCCATTCAGAAAACACGTCACTATGTTACGGGACATACGATCCACGTCTCCTCCCGAATCAACCCCCTCAGGGTCCTCATGACCAAGCTAGGGGTTTTGAACTCGAGGTTAGCCACCTGGGCCATACTTCTAACTCCTTATGACATGGTGTTCGTCCCTCAGAAGGCAGTTAAAGGCCAAGCGTTGGCCAATTTTCTAGCAGCACACCCTGTGCCTGAGACGTCAAAGCTCTACGAAGACATCTCCGATGAAGTCTTAAAATCTAATACTGTCCCATGCAACCCCGTATGGCAACTGTTCTTTGATGGTGCTTCAAGGACAGGACCCAAGGGTGAGATTGTAGCGAGAGTGGGGGTTGTCCTCATTACCCCCGATGGCCTGATCATCCATCGCGCCTACTCCCTCGGTGAGTCATGTACCAATAATATTGCTGAGTATAACGCCCTCGTCATCGGGCTACAACTCGCTAAACAGTTAGGGGTTGACTACATCGAAGCCTATGGGGACTCGAAGCTGATTATTAGCCAAGTTCGAGGGCAATATGAGGTCCGCCATGAGGACCTAATCCTCTACCATCAGGCGGCCATCGACATCATCTCCACGTTTACAGGTTTCTTTATAAAACATGTGCTACATTTACAAAATTTGGAGGCCGACACCATCGTCGGTCTTGCCGCCTCTCTCGCAGCTCCTGGAAGATTCAAATACACCGTTACAGTGATGGGACGAAAACTCGTCTATCTGAAGAATATTCTGCACACATGCCAAAGTTACTCAGTCCAAGCGGAGGCTAATATAGACGTACGGGACTGGCATTTCCTATTCATCGACTACACAGTTTACGGGTTTATACCCGAAGATCCGAAGGAGGCGGCTTCCGTCAAAAGACGTTCCCTCCGATTCTTCTATGAGATAGCTACCAAGATGCTATACCATCATTCTTATGATGGACTCCTCCTCCGGTGCCTATCCCAGACAGAGGCGCAGGAAGTGCTCCGAGAGACACACAATGGGAGCTGTGGAGCTCATCAACCCGGGTCCCAGTTGCGAGACCGACTGCGTCGCATGGGCTATTACTGGCCCACTATAATGGCGGACGTCGTAGAATATGCAAAAAAGGTCGGTCGTGTCAGTTGCATGCAGACTTCATTTACCGACCTTCGGAGCATCTGTACTCTACTGTGGCCTTCTGGCCATTTGAAGCAAGAAGAATAGATATCGTTGGGCCAATCCGTCTGTCTTTCTCCAAAGGACATCTGTAACACTCCAGAACCAGAATACTGGAGAGCTGGGGCGAACATAGCCAGCTACGTATATTGAAGTGCAACCTACCTCGCTATACGGTCACGGCTGTCGAGATACATGAGGGTTTAACTACAAGCCATCAGTTGTAGAAGCATGGAAAATATAAGAACGATGATCTATGCGGCTCTGAACAGGAGAACCCCATGCGGCTCATACAGGAGCAGTCCCATGCGGTTCAGAGAGACTCTTAGTCTCATGCGGCTCGGACAGGAGAGTCCATGCGGCTTACATAAGGACAGTCCTACGGTTCAAAGAGTCCTCCAGCCGCATGTGGTTCAAAAGTACATGCGGCTCACGGAGATATACGACTCAATGCCACGTGTATGCCCGAGACCCCTTCACACAGCTGGCCATCGAGCAGTCTGCCTATTTAATGCTCTGTCATGATTTGACAGCTGACGGCTCTGACATAAAGTATCATAATGACCCTGCCATAATGACAGACTCTTGGGAAATAGGAGAAAATCTCTGACGCGATCCGAGATTGACATGTGGCTACTCCCATGCGGCTCCAGTGAAGAACAGCTTCATGCGGCTGGCAAGGATCGTCTCCCTGTGGCTCACCAAAAAGCCATCCCATGCGGCTCGCAATTACTACACTCATGCGGTTCACGAAGAAACCATTTCATGCGGCTCACAGTTACTACCCTTATGCGGTTCACCAAGGAACCATCTCATGCGGCTCACAAATACTATACATATGCGATTCGCCGAGACGCTGTCTCATGCGGTTCATGGATGTCATGCGGCTTTGGCAGAGTCCATTATCAAGACACGTGGCAGAGATTCAATGACAGATGGCAGCAAAGATAATTATGAGATGCAAAAATTTACCAGATCCCAATGACCATATCCTCATAATTAATGGGATCAGGTCATATCATTCATAATCAAGCCAATGGGACACGTGGTGGGAGATCCAAGCTACACAATCAATCATGAAGATTTGAAGCAATCAGCATTAATTATTTGAAAGATTTAGTGCTAACCCCATTTATGGCCCAGATCCTTCACGCCTAAAACAAATGGTCCAGATTAGTTATACATCAGGCCGCCGCCACTTTGAGAATGGGTAATCATCCAAACCCTAATGATGCCCCCACTATTATAAATAACAAGGTGTCATTCCCTTGTAAAAATATACACGATCAGAAGGAGAGAGACAAAAAGAGCTTCCCCCCTAATAATCAGAGAGAAAATACACAGAGAGAGAGAAGCCAGAAGAGCAACAGAGGAGCCAGAAGAACATCTCTTCATCAACGCCAACCATCTTCTCATAGGAGCCAAGGCTGCATACCGATCGTCTAAGGAGTAAGGCAGGGCTGCCGTCGCCTTCCCGAGCCTCAACCTTCACCCCCAGAATCTAAAATAAACAATTGTACTTAGACTGCTGTACCTAGATTTTCGTCCCTAGGCTTTCTTTGTACAAGCGAGTTTGTATTGTAAGTCTAAGTTCAGTCCTCCCATAAAACTGTTCTGTACTTTTACAATCAATGGCAAACACGATGGCGACTCTGCTGGGGACAAACTTCTCCACGGCTGAGGAGTTGGTGACGCAGTCGGATGCAGCCAAACTTGGCTCCACACAACAAAAAATGGTCGTCCGCTTCGACCAACAGGCGTTTGAAGAGATGCTCTCCGAAGGAAGCGCTGGCCCGATCCAGAAGCACACCCGCACGACAAAGGCTCGCAGAGAGTGGAGGCCAAAATCATTTGCTCCTTCCCAAGCCCCCGACGGGATACCCTCTGTTGCTCAAGACGGCGAGAAGGACTCTTCTGCGGCCCCACTTCAGACCGTAGACAACTCTGCTGTCCCCAAGTCCGGCAGAAGAAAACACTATGATGCTGGACTTGCAGGGGCAAAGAGGAACTCTACGCGAACCGGGCCGCATAGGGGTGCTAGCCGCATGGAAAAAGCTCATGCGGCCACATCCGCTAGCCGTATGAAGAAAAATTATGCGGTCACATCTGTCAGCCGCATGGCTTATGCGGCTACAGTCGCCAATCACATGGATGAAACTCATACGGCTATGGAAGTCAATCGCTTGTAGAAAACTCATGCGGCCACAATTGCCAACCGCATGCGGTCAGCCTGCACGGTCGTGACTCCTAGCCGCTCAAAAACAACTCATCCAACAGCAGAAGACAACCGCATGCAGACAGTCTGCACGGTACCCAACTCTAGCCGCATAGCGTCTGTTCCACGCTTCTCTCGATCAGTCTTCGACCGTCTCTCATACGGTCCTGACCCTGATGGTCCTCTGGATGATAAGCCAGACTCTGTGGCATTCAACTTGGGCTCCTCCTATTACGTATCCGCAAGTGCTAAAAGGAGGAAGTTTAGGGAAGTGCGGGCTCATCAGGCCCAGTCAGCTGTCCCAACCTCTGACTATCGGGGCGTCCCGTTGACTATCACACGGGCCTCGGATGGGAAGTTGTATACAACCGCTCGAGTCCAGCCTCCGGCGGCAAACGGACAGAGTGGTTCCTCTGACTTGCGGGAGGCGATCCTCCACAAATGCAAGGAAAGAGGAGGAGTGTCGGCATGCAAAGAGTCCTCGCTTGGACATCACTGCACCCAAATCATCGTCAACTGTTGTTGCAACAACGCAGCAATAACGGAAGATCGGCCATCCGTCTTCCAAAGACTACAGCATCTGAGCTCAGAAGATGAGGTACCTCCGGTAGTCTCCTGCAATTTCGCTCAGAAGGTCCCTACCGAAAGGAAGGGGAAAAAGACAAGCATCTCCAGTCCCAAGATATCAACCACTACAGCTAAGAAGCTGTCGTCTAAACGGTTGTCTTCCATCGGAGTATTCCAACACACCCGTTCAAAGACAAAATCTGCTGCAGTGGGAAATTCATCATCCACATCGTTGGGGGTTGGGGGTAGCACTCCTCCGAACATTCGCAACAATCCGATGTTTCAAGGAGCCGAGCCCGGGGAAACGATTCTCCCATCAGGTACGACAGGCACCGATGTCCCCGAGGACATCCATGACTCTCAAGACGAAGTAAACTCTGAGGCTGGGGGTACTGCTCCCTCCGAGTCCGAACCAGAAGACAATATTCCCACATATCCCGATGACTTCTCGGTACACGGGTACGACTCGGAGGGCACATCCTCCACCGTTCCTTCCATCACTCCTCACGTAAGGACGGTGTTCATGACGGACAGCAATCAAGGTGGTTCCAGTGATCGCCAGCGCATTGACAGTCTCGAAGCCATATTACTTGCTTTGGTTAAGTCTGAAGACGAGATTAAAGCGGCCCTTCCAACTCTGCAAGGAGGGACGCCTGGCCAAACGAGCACGGGTCCCGCGGTCAATACAGACTCGAATTCGGCGGCACTGAATCCGGGCAATAATCCTCCCGAAATAATAGCCCCTACCGTGACAGATGAAGCCCGAGAAGTAAGGAAAGAGGTCCAGGAGCTCCGAGCCATGTTCCATGCCCGAGAAAATGCTCAAGGTCTCAGAATACGGCAACCATACCCTGCTGAATGGAGGGATGTTCCATTCCCGCCAAAATATAAGCCGTTCAATATTAATCCATATGATGGCAAGACCTCAGCAAGTCGGTACATCACTTACTTCGAGGTCACCACCGACCATCTGCCCCATGATGATGCTATCCTCACTCGATTATTCATTGGGGCATTGGAAGGAGTCGCCTTCGACTGGTATCATAATCTGCCGGACAACTGCATCCACTCCTTCGCCGGTTTCAAGCGCCTGTTCTTGGAGAGGTTCTACGAAGTAGGGCAGGACGTCACCATGTCCACCCTCATGGACGTCGTCCAAGGGGAGAAGGAGTTAACAAGGAACTACATTGAGCGGTTCTGCCAAACCGCCATGAAGCTGCCCTCCGAAAATCCAGATTTCTCTTTGATTGAGATCTGCCAAAAGAGATTGCTTCCAACAATCAGCCTCTGGATGGGCGAAAGTCAATTCAAAGATTGGAAGGCCTTCATTATCAGAGCCACAAGCGCCGAAGAACGACTGAAGAAGGCTCGCCAACTGGGATTGCACATCTCGGAAGGAGAAAGCAAAGGCAAGCGTCCCAACAACGATAACGGGGGTAACCTGTAGTGACCCGCTCCGCCCTAGCGGAACGCCGATCCAAACGGCAAGTGCAACGACTCAAACGAGCCGTCGACCCGAAGAGTTGCTTCGACCCGATGAAGTATCGATGCGAATCAATAGAAGACTTACATTGGCCCGTCAAAAGATGAATCCAGACTTAGACTATCAAAGGCACGCTCGGAGTATCGCTTGGCCGATACGAACATCGCTAAGGTGGGTGGCTCCGATGAACCCGTCTTTGCTTAGCCTAGACACATAACAAAACGGACACATTCACGAGAATCGCTAGGCGATAACATCTTGCATGTTAATAAATGACTCAACGCACCTAGCTAAGGGAGTAATCCCAACTTGTATGCTTGCATAGAATATGGAAAAGAATATGGAAAAATACGAGAACTCTCGCACCGCGCTCCACGCTCGTGCTAAGGCACAAGCTTGCGTT
This sequence comes from Iris pallida, assembly GCA_029216955.1. Classification (NCBI taxonomy): domain Eukaryota; kingdom Viridiplantae; phylum Streptophyta; class Magnoliopsida; order Asparagales; family Iridaceae; genus Iris; species Iris pallida. The sequence goes on from JANAVB010031428.1 coordinate 181,643, forward strand.
AAACAATGAAACAATGAATGGTTTACAACAATGAAACGGAAGACTATCGATATAGTCACCCGAATAGAGTATAGCAACATTGAAAGGCTATGGGACCGATGGGTCGCCAAGGCGACTCCCGCACGAGGAGTTGCGTAATGCTTGAATGAATAAATCAACGAATCAATGAATGAAACGAATGAATATGTGAATGAATCAATGAACGAAAGAACAAGTGAAAGAAAGAAAGAAAAGAAAGAATGAAGAAAAGATAAGAAAGAAAGGAGATGAATGGTTAGCGACAGGTGTGACGGGCACGTGCATCGGGGCTCGCTACCCGCGCTGCACGGACGCCAACCTGGTCGATAACGTAAGATGGCTAAGGGTTAGCCTATGGCTCAAGGACAGCCGTTAAGTTAAAATGTTAATAAAATACAAAATGGTCGTAGACAAACGGTACGAGCGAGGGGTGGCGTATGCTGTGCCGTAGAGAAAGGGATTCCGCGGCAGTTGTCAAAGTGGGACGGACTTGCCGGCCCGGACGGAATCAAAAAGGGGCTTACGGGCTTAACTGGGGGAGGCTTGGCCCTAGGAGACGTAAGTGCATGGTACTTTTCAAGAGACTATCAGGGTGTACCAGCCGCACGCCATGATAGGTGCGAAAATACCAAGGGGAAATGTCCAGGATGGCTTGTGGTGCCAGCGACCGGTTCATATAGAGTTAAGTGGGCTTTGCTGGTGGCGATCCACGTGCAAGTCCTTGCATTGAAATCAAAGTAGTCTAAGTTAACAAAAATGAAGTGCCTTACAAATATGCCTTAATGTATGTAACACATAAAACGATCCAGAATACTTGTACGACTGAGTTAAAGAACGCACCTACGTTATGTTATTATCACATGAATTGTTGTCTAACTTGGTTTACTTGAACAGGGAAGGCCGGACGGTAAGTATGGGTAAGTTGTGCATGTATTTCCATGCGACACTTGAAATTGGCAACACGGGATAGGTTATGATATATGCCATGAAATTGACCCTAAGGAAAGATTAGAAAGACAATGAATGATAGAGATGCACGAAAGTAAATGAAACGTGTTCGGTAATGATAGTGATTATGGGCGAGCTAGCCTCCCCACCAGTGCATAACAATGTACTGATAACCCCACAGTCTACTTGCAGGATGCAGGAGACGTCGGCGGGTGCGGAGCTTTCCTCGAACGTGCTAAGGCGCGGAGCTATCTCTCGAGCCTTGAAGCGTTGCAAGGAGCTGAAGCACTCTATACAGGACATAATGTATCGGAACATCGCCATGAATCATTCCATCTTGTAAGCCACTTGGCACACCTTTTATGTTTCAGAGAGAGAGAGCTTGAGCGACTTGTAAAATTGGCCTAGCGCCGCTTGTAACTTCTTGAATATCAATAAAGAGTTTGGTTTCGCTTCAACTTGTGTTCATTTATTTTTCGCTGCAAATGGGGACACTCTGTGCGACTCTGTGGCCTAGCATCAAATCGGCCGTTTCTGGACTTGGCCTTGCACGGGCGCAACCTAGGCCCGTGCGGCATCACGCCTTAGCGAGGACGATCGCTCCTACGGGAGCGGGGCGTGACAGATTGGTATCAGAGCATGGCTTTACGTCCTTGGACTTTATTTCGATTCTCTCAGTTTTGAAAGCTCGCGTTGGAAACAAAAGAAGTGTATGCTCTCTCTCGTTGTGCATTGGGATGTTCCATACAATAAGTCTAATATTGCGAAAGCTCGTACGAGTACTCGGTTGCACGGGACCGATAGGCGATGGCCTTTGTGCCACTACGACGGACTTGATAGGCGATGGCCTTTGTGCCGAACCACGACGAACTCGAGTCGGACGAAAACTAAATGCTAAGAGTTAGCAAACGCGAGGCATGCTTGAATAGGCTTACGTTGACGATAGCAAACGGGTACACGAGACCGGAGTATTATTCGAACGGGATGGTTTTGCACGCAGCCTTTTGGCTAAGTTGTGCGGAGTATCGCGCACCTAGACCCTTTGGTGCAAACGAGTTGCGAACGAGAATAAGTGAGCGTGCAAACTTGAATGTGGTCCGAACGGGATGGTTAAGCGGTACAACTTAGTCCGCGTGTCGCGCACCTCGACTCTTGGGTGCCATCGGGTTACGAGCGATATCAACGTATCGCTCGATCGAGAACGGAGATACACTTTGAGTGTGTATCGATAGGAACGTTATCGAGTTAACGCTTAGGCGCACTCGAAGGATCGATTTGGACCTTGAGGATTATTGCGAACGACTTAATGCATCACAACGGCACGAACGACTACGCTAGCGATTCGTTGAACGAATCGATAAGACGTCTTAGCGCGTGGCGCAAACGTGATTGAGGATTAGATCAGATGGCTCGAATCCGAGTGGTGTATGGACGTCTTGGAAATAGTTCGAGCGAAATCGAGGATTACGAGTATGTCGGCGAGGCGACCTTAGAACGCGTCACACTTAGTTGGTTGTGACTTCGATTGTCCCGAGCGAGATGTCGCTCGGACAACTTGTCGTTAGACAACGTGAGTTAGAAAACGACTCGGAACGACAGAGGTAAATGAATGGTCTTAATCGAGGAAACTTAGAGGATTACGCGTACGATCTCGGATTGATTCAAATGAATCGCGACTTGAGTTTGAACAACGATCTTGACCCTAGCTGGAGAGATAGCGGTCGAACTTGATCTTGAATATCGAGGAAATTGTGGAATATCCAACTCGGACAATAGCATCAATGCATGACTCGAAAATCGGTTGCAAAGGAAGATCGTCAGGTTACGCATATCGTCGATGGTATTGAGGCGTATCGAAGATCGATATACGATAACTCGGGGGCACTCCGACTCGGCGAATGACGATCATGCAAATGTCATTGATCCGTTGGATGCTATACTTTGGTCGTTAAGGATGTGTCGAGGAAAAGATAAACTTGGCTCGAGGATGAATGACGGTCGGACTATCAAATATAGACTTGGCTTGGATGAAAACGGAGTGCCTGGATTTACTTCGTTGCCAACCATAACGTAGACGTTCTTGCCTTATGCGAGCGCAACCCCAGCCTCGCACATGCGTCGCGCCGACTAGGACTATCACTCCGCGTGAGCGCTGGTATGGTAATTCATACAGCGGGAGTGATCGGTACTCGCCTGGCGTGGCAACTCGTATGCTTCAACTTGTGGTTTGACACGAAGGAGACTTGAGGATGAATTGTGTGTTTGAAGAGTTGAACTTGAGGATTGAGTAGGTCCAATCTGCGTATCGAGAATGAGTTAGTCTAAACTCAAACAAGAGTTACGCCCCGATGAGAATGATTATTCCGCGGGAGCGTTGCATGGTGATTCATGAACCGCCGTGGATAATCGGACTCGCGTGAGATTGGGGCAGAACGTATTGTCGAGCTGGATAACCTCGTGATCGAATACGTGAGTTGGTTAGAACTGGTGATTGAATAAAATTGAATATGGGCAACGTAAGTCTTGATGCGAATTAGGTGATCATGCTTGATGTTTAGAAATCTGAGTGACGCGAGCTTGGGTAGAAACTCCCGCACAAACGAACAAATAGTTTGACCATAGGATTTGGGGCGAGCGTCGTGCAACGACCTTGCACGATGAGCCACGGACTTGACGTGTAACTATGACCTTGTGAGCTGACCTAGCGGATAGGCGGACGACCCTATGCCGAGCGATTGAACCTGTGCGATTGACATTACAGTATCGTCTGGACGGACGATAGACTTGGGACAACAAGACATAGAGTAGGACGGGGAACAGGGAGTGTGCGTGAACGACGATGAGATTGGCCCCAAACGAAGGGAATGATAGGGATGGATGATGCGCAAGTAAAGTTGGAATAACGAATTGAATCGTTGGTCGGAAGACGTACTCGATGATAGTGCAATACTTGGTTTTGAATCGGACGGACATTACTTAGGCTTGGTCGACCCTGCTAAGAAGAAATCATACTGATTTTGTGGACAATAGCGCTTGAGAAGCGAATCGAATCATCTCGAGAACCGAGATAAACGATATGTGATACACACATGAGTTCGGTTTTAAATCGAAGTTAGCAAAACGATCGACAAATCAAAACTATCATGAGTAGCTTGTCCGACTTCGCTAGTCGCTAAGCTTGGTTGAAAAATACGTATTCGGGGGACGCCTTGAATGCGTGTACAATCCAAACTCAGCGATGTGATAAACTCGAATGCAGTTGCAAGTGGGTGTTGAGATGCGCATGGACGAATGAGTGAGTTGCCTCAGCTTACGTCTCTCATATTTGACGAACTATAACGCACCTCGTGTGACCGTTTCAGTCCTATGATACGTCAAAGTAGCAACCAAGTCGAAGAAACACTTGAATCGAATAAGTGCCATCAACTCTAAAATGAATAAAAAGTTATTCAATAAAAATCGACCAAACGTATGCGACGTAAAACTTGGAAGGATAACCGAGCATGGCTCGATGCCTTCGAACGATAGAGCCGTTCGATAGAATTGTCTAAGATACGCCCACGACATGGGTTAGGCAACGATAGGATGACCTGCACTCAGGAAGTCTCGAGGACGAGACTTATTTTGAGTGGTGTATTATGTAGTGACCCGCTCCGCCCTAGCGGAACGCCGATCCAAACGGCAAGTGCAACGACTCAAACGAGCCGTCGACCCGAAGAGTTGCTTCGACCCGATGAAGTATCGATGCGAATCGATGGAAGACTTACATTGGCCCGTCAAAAGATGAATCCAGACTTAGACTATCAAAGGCGCGCTCGGAGTATCGCTTGGCCGATGCGAACATCGCTAAGGTGGGTGGCTCCGATGAACCCGTCTTTGCTTAGCCTAGACACATAACAAAACGGACACATTCACGAGAATCGCTAGGCGATAACATCTTGCATGTTAATAAATGACTCAACGCACCTAGCTAAGGGAGTAATCCCAACTTGTATGCTTGCATAGAATATGGAAAGGAATATGGAAAAATACGAGAACTCTCGCACCTCGCTCCACGCTCGTGCTAAGGCACAAGCTTGCGTTCAACAATGAAATAATGAATGGTTTACAACAATGAAACGGAAGACTATCGATATAGTCACCCGAATAGAGTATAGCAACATTGAAAGGCTATGGGACCGATGGGTCGCCAAGGCGACTCCCGCACGAGGAGTTGCGTAATGCTTGAATGAATAAATCAACGAATCAATGAATGAAACGAATGAATATGTGAATGAATCAATGAACGAAAGAACAAGTGAAAGAAAGAAAGAAAAGAAAGAATGAAGAAAAGATAAGAAAGAAAGGAGATGAATGGTTAGCGACAGGTGTGACGGGCACGTGCATCGGGGCTCGCTACCCGCGCTGCACGGACGCCAACCTGGTCGATAACGTAAGATGGCTAAGGGTTAGCCTATGGCTCAAGTACAGCCGTTAAGTTAAAATGTTAATAAAATACGAAATGGTCGTGGACAAACGGTACGAGCGAGGGGTGGCGTATGCTGTGCCGTAGAGAAAGGGATTCTGCGGCAGTTGTCAAAGTGGGAAGGACTTGCCGGCCCGGACGGAATCAAAAAGGGGCTTACGGGCTTAACTGGGGGAGGCTTGGCCCCAGGAGACGTAAGTGCAGGGTACTTTTCAAGAGACTATCAGGGTGTACCAGCCGCACGCCATGATAGGTGCGAAAATACCAAGGGAAAATGTCCAGGATGGCTTGTGGTGCCAGCGACCGGTTCATATAGAGTTAAGTGGGCTTTGCTGGTGGCGATCCACGTACAAGTCCTTGCATTGAAATCAAAGTAGTCTAAGTTAACAAAAATGAAGTGCCTTACAAATATGCCTTAATGTATGTAACACATAAAACGATCCAGAATACTTGTACGACTGAGTTAAAGAACGCACCTACGTTATGTTATTATCACATGAATTGTTGTCTAACTTGGTTTACTTGAACAGGGAAGGCCGGACGGTAAGTATGGGTAAGTTGTGCATGTATTTCCATGCGACACTTGAAATTGGCAACACGGGATAGGTTATGATATATGCCATGAAATTGACCCTAAGGAAAGATTAGAAAGACAATGAATGATAGAGATGCACGAAAGTAAATGAAACGTGTTCGGTAATGATAGTGATTATGGGCGAGCTAGCCTCCCCACCAGTGCATAACAATGTACTGATAACCCCACAGTCTACTTGCAGGATGCAGGAGACGTCGGCGGGTGCGGAGCTTTCCTCGAACGTGCTAAGGCGCGGAGCTATCTCTCGAGCCTTGAAGCGTTGCAAGGAGCTGAAGCACTCTATACAGGACATAATGTATCGGAACATCGCCATGAATCATTCCATCTTGTAAGCCACTTGGCACGCCTTTTATGTTTCAGAGAGAGAGAGCTTGAGCGACTTGTAAAATTGGCCTAGCGCCGCTTGTAACTTCTTGAATATCAATAAAGAGTTTGGTTTCGCTTCAACTTGTGTTCATTTATTTTCCGCTGCAAATGGGGACACTCTGTGCGACTCTGTGGCCTAGCATCAAATCGGCCGTTTCTGGACTTGGCCTTGCACGGGCGCAACCTAGGCCCGTGCGGCATCACGCCTTAGCGAGGACGATCGCTCCTACGGGAGCGGGGCGTGACATAACCCCTCCAACAATCGGGACAGCAAGGGGAAGCAGGCTATGGTGGCCGATACAACACAAAAACCTGAGCCGAAGCTCGCAGACAAACAATGTCCACAAATCGATTACTCCTACGAAGACAGTCACGTCAAGCCCATCTTGGACATGCTCGTACAAGGGGACAGAATCCAGCTTCCCCTACCAAGACGGGAACCGCGGCCGGCTGAGATGGAGAATCCGAAATACTGCCATTATCATCGCTATGTTCATCATGCTACACACGATTGCTACCAGCTGAAACGGTACATCCAGAACCTCATCGATTCGAACGCTCTGGCCATCGATTTCGAAGAGGTAACCGTGGCGGCCAATATGGTGTCCGTACAATTCGGCAGTTTCCCTCCGACGGAGACTCAAGACGGGGTGATCCCCGTCCCTCTGGCGACAATGGAGATCACCAATCTTCCACCTTCCCGAGACCAGGTTGCCGGTATAGTACCCCTCACCACATCACGAGGGGAGGTTATGTGGATCCATCCAGACTTGGTGTCAGAAGTGACTCAGCCCACACCATCTACCATCGATAAAAAGAAAAGTAGAAAAGTCAGGACCTGCCACACAATCTCCACAGACAACAAGGAAGCTACAGCCGTCGTCACGCGGTCCGGAGCACAATCCCAACCTGTGGTTGACAACCCAACCGAAAATCATCAACCCACTACAACTGATGCTCTGGGACCGTCTCAGCCTTCGACGACCGACAAGCCTAGGCCGAAGGAGACTCGCTTCGACAAATCTCTCCGAAAAGACGTAGCCCAAGGGCTAGAGAGGCCCTACAACTTTGACATCTTAGCACAATTGGCTAACACTCCGGCCAAATTGTCACTGTACGAACTCCTAAGGCTCTCCAAGGACGTTCGTATTGCATTGAGCGAAGCACTCCAAAATACCGATGCCTATCTGGCTCAATCCAACCTCACTGGGGAGGACTCACCTGTGGATCTCCAGGACAGTGCCTGTACGGGAGCAATGCCCAACATCGTCTTCACTCCGCAGGACATGCTCATCAAAACCAACCTACATGATCGCCCACTATACTACACGAGATACATCGGCGATGTGAAGGTGGATCGGATGCACATTGATCCTGGCTCTTCCATAAGCATCATCCCGAAGGGTCTGCTACATCATCTCCGCATCCCAATGCATCGTCTGACACCTACAAGCACCGCCATCAACGGTTTCAATTCGGACAGGAGCTACCCTATTGGGAAGATTCGCCTGAAGTGTCAGATTGGCGATCTCCAATCCAAAGTCACCTGCTACGTCATAGATGCAGACACTTCTTACAACATCCTCTTGGGGCGCCCATGGATACATGATTATATGATCGTGCCTTCTAAGCTACACCAGTGCTTCAAATATGTCGACAAACACGGCTTCGTGAAGACAGAATTTGCTGATATCGATCCCTTCAAAGGGGTCAAATCCTACTACTCAGACTCCTGCCTATACGAAAAGTCAAAGAGGTACCTTGATGAAGGAGACGTACAAGCTCACATCGAGACAGCCACGGGATCAGAAGGACCCCTGACGATCCACCTCCAAGCTCGCAAACCAGGCAGGTCCGCACCCCTTACTGCCACTCTGCGGAAGGACGCGATCAGCCTCTTGGCGCAGGAGGAACAGATGATAATCTGGCTGCCATGGTCCGGCCAAGTGTCGAGACCCACAATGGGGCTACTGACAATCAGACTGCCGAGAGTCGGTCAACCCCAAACGAAGAAACTTAATCCCTCCAATAGGCCACTGACGATACACCTTCCCAAGAAGGGTCGTCATCCCGACGCAAGATCTGACACTTCTAGCGAACCGGCCACTCCTCGCTCCACTTCGAGTGCCAAACTGGGGATCGCTAGTCTGCCAACAACTCCACGCTCAACTCCGTCAACTGAACCACTGACGATCAAGCTCCCCAGGTCGTTCTCTCAGTCTTCATTTGCACAGGGGGTAGCCGAAGAGGAACCAGAGCTAGCCAAGTATGTGGCTGCCCACACTGATGTTCCCTCCGCTGATGATGTAATCCCCCTAGAAAAGATACCTTACTTCATCAATAAAGGGTTATCTTTGAACTACACCGAGCTTAATAAGCTATGTACAATGTATGCTATGGAACACGGTATAGGAACTCACCTGCACACACAAGTGACAAATGTGTACACTGCGATCCAGCTTACTCCATTAGAAGACGCTTACCAAATAATCGAGGGAGGGGACCATCCAATCATCTTCGGCCGGACAAACAACCCGCATCCCTCCACCACAAAAGAAACCGACCTCGGGTCAGATGCCGGAAGACTGCCTCTGTATCTCTATAGCCCTCAATCCAAATATCTCATACAGAAATAGGGGTATGATCTGGAGACGACGCGAGGATTAAACTACGACACTGGGCGACGATTACCTTTGAAGCCACCAGTCCCGGCAGGCAAACCACGGAATTATTATAACAAAACTCGATGCGGGCTAGGATATGTAACTCCCACTACGACCCCCGAGAGTTCAGATGAAGAATGCGACTGGCAGTCACATTCAATCGGGTCAACAACTTCTGACTCGGATACCAGCATCGGAGATGTGTTCAGACAAATCATGTCAGTCAACATGGCTTTCGCAGACGCTTACGAAGAAGACGAAGACATCCCCGAAATCCTCGAGCTAGAATCGTGGGCCCAGCAGTTGGACGCACAATGGGAAAAGCGGTTCGAACAGAGAGAACCTCCTACTGAAGATGAGGTCATACAAGTGGATCTCGGCAGCGAATCTTCTCCAAAACCAATTTTCGTCAGTAAAAGCCTAACAGACGAAGACCGAGAGTCGCTGCTAGAACTTGTCAGAGAATACATTGATGTGTTCGCCTGGAGCTATGAAGACATGCCAGGATTAAATCCCGATATTGCTCTTCATAAAGTCAATATTCGGCCAGATGCGAAGCCAGTCAAGCAACAACAGCGACGCTTCCGTCCGGGCATCATGGACGCGATCGAAGCTGAAGTCAACAAACTGATAGCCAGCGATTTCATTTGTGAGGAGCAATATCCCGATTGGGTCGCCAATATAGTACCCGTCCTCAAGAAAAATGGGAAGATTCGAATCTGCATCGACTTCCACAATCTGAACGAGGCATGCCCCAAAAATGAATTCCCCCTTCCTATCACAGACATCATGATCGACAACACCTGTGGCTTCGAACGTATGTTATTCATGGATGGCTTCTCGGGGTATAACCAAATCAAAATGTCCCCTGACAACGAAAAGCATACATCATTCCGAACACCGATTGGCACGTACTGCTACACAGTCATGCCTTTCGGTTTAAAGAATACTGGCGCCATATATCAAAGAGCCATGAGCATCATTTTCAGAGACCACTTACGCAAGACGGTGGAGTGCTATGTTGACGATATAGCCGTTAAGGGCCGTAGCAAGGGAGACCATCTGCAGGATCTAAGGACGGTATTCGACCTAATACGAGCACACAATTTGAAAATGAACCCTACGAAGTCCTTTCTGGGCGTATCCAGCGGGAAGTTCTTGGGCTTCATCATCACTGCAAAGGGCATCCGTGTAGACCCTGAGAAGACAAAAGCAATCATGGAGATTGGTCCTCCAAGAAATCTCTGCGAACTCAGAGGCCTTCAAGGGAGGCTAGCTTACATCAGAAGGTTCATTTCCAACCTCTCTGGGCGATGCCGACCATTCACGCACCTCATGAAGAAAGGAGTCTCATTCGTATGGGACGAAGAATGTCAGCGTGCTTTCGACAGTATCAAAGAATATTTGTCAAATCCTCCAGTTTTGGTGGCTCCGGTTCCTGGAAAACTATTCTTGCTCTATGTACGAGCAATGGAACACTCCCTCGGGGCTCTGCTGGCACAGAACAACGACGCAGGCCATGAACATGCCATATATTACCTCAGCCGAATAATGATTGGGCCAGAGCACCGATACACCGCTGTGGAGAAGGAATGCCTCGTCCTGGTGTTCGCCATTCAAAAAATACGACACTATGTCACCGGACAAACGATACATGTGATCTCATGAGTCAACCCTCTCAGAGTCCTCATGACTAAACCAGGGGCACTCAGCTCTCGCCTCGTTACATGGGCAATATTACTATCCCCATATCATATGATCTTCGTCCCACAAAAGGCAGTCAAAGGTCATGCCCTGGCAGACTTCTTAGCAGCCCACCCGGGCTCGGAGTCCTCCAAGATATATGAAGAGATCCCAGATGAGGTCGTCGACTCGCATGCAACCTCTCACGAGAATATATGGCGAATGTTCTTCGACGGTGCTTCGAGGATCGGACCCAAGGGCAATATAGTTGTCGGAGTCGGGGTAGTGCTAATCTCTCCTTCTGGATTGGTGATTAACCGTGCTTATTCCCTCACCGAGCCCTGCTCTAACAATGTGGCCGAGTACAACGCTCTGGTCATTGGCTTCCAACTTGCAAGAGAGCTGGAGGTAGAATACCTTGAAGCATATGGCGATTCCCAGCTAATCGTCAATCAGATCCGGGGCTCATACGAAGTCCGCCACGAAGACATGATCCCTTATCACCAAATAGCGATTGACATCATCTCGTCGTTCAAGGGGTTCTTCATCGAACATGTCCCCAGACTCCGAAATATCGAAGCAGATGCCTTAGCCGGTCTTGCCGCTTCCCTAGCAGTTCCGAATTATGATCGCCAATCAGTGGATGTGATAGGCCACGAACTGGTCTGTCCCAAAAATAATATGCAATTCGTGGCGAGTTATTCCGCATAGACGATCGGTGATGCCCCAGATTGGAGACAACCATTCATCGACTTCGTCGTCTACGACATCCTGCCCAAGAATCCAAAGGAAGCCACTTCCATCAGACGACGTTCTCTCAGATTCTTCTACGATACAGAGACAAAAATGCTGTATCGCCGCTCCTACGATGGATTACTTCTTCGGTGTCTGTCAAACGCGGAAGCCAAAGAAGCCATACGAGAAGCTCATGACGGTGTCTGCGGGGCCCATCAGCCTGGCCCTAAATTGCAAGACCGCCTCCGCCGAATGGGCTACTACTGGCCCACAATGGTGGCAGATGCAATAGACTATACAAAAAAATACAAAGCCTGCCAAGTCCACACGGACTTCATTCACCAACCACCTAAGTTTCTACATCCAACAGTGGCGTCCTGGCCATTCGAGGCATGGGGAATGGATATCATCGGTCCAATCACCCCACCTTCCTTCCGAGGACATCGTTTCATACTTGCGATCACTGATTACTTCTTCAAATAGGCGGAGGCCGTCCCACTCGCAGAAGTTAAGACTTCAAACGTGATCAGCTTCCTTAAGCATCACGTCATCTACCACTTCGGACTACCACGAAGGATCATCCATGATAATGGTCCACAGTTTGCAAGCCACGTATTCTATCGGTTCTGCGATAAGCACAGTATTCAGAATGTCACTTCAACACCATACAACCCGGCAGCGAACGGGTTGGCAGAGGCATTCAACAAAACAATCATCAAACTCCTCAAGAAGTTTGTCTCCTCCAACAAACGTGACTGGAACGAGAAGCTCGGCGAATGCTTATGGGCTTATCGCACCACGGTCCGAACAGCCACCGGGAATACGCCATTCTCCCTGGTATACGGGAGTGAGGCAGTCCTTCCCTTGGAGACCCAGATCCCCTCACTATGTGTCGCCCTCACACATCAATTGACAACCGACAACAACCACCAGCGTCGCCTACAGGAATTGGAGGCACTAGATGAAAAGCGCCTCTTAGCTCAGCAACGAATTGAGCTATACCAAGCACGCATCTCTGGAGCTTTCAACAAGAAGGTCAAAATTAGAACATTCCAGGTGGGCGATCTCGTCTTGGCAGTCCGGAGGCCGATGGTCATGACTCACAAGACCGCCGACAAATTCCAGCCAAAGTGGGAAGGCCCGTTTATCATTGAGACAGTATTCTCCAACGGGGCTTACCGCCTCGCAAAGCAAAATAGAGACTTGCTCATGTTGCCCGTCAACGGCAAGTTCCTGAAGAAATATTATGTCTAAACGACATTCTCTCCAAAATCTTCGAGTCATGTACCCGCTAGTACCGTTGAACTCACATCCACAACATTTCAGATTATCGAGTCATGTACCCGCTGGTGCCGCTGAACTCACACTTTCTCAATATTCTAAATTACCGAGTTATGTACCCGCTGGTGCCTCTGAACTCACATTCCGGTCACTCTTTTAGATAGTAAGTCACGTATTATTATACCTCTGAACTTTCTTCCTGGAAGAGATCCTCCCTCATGATCCACTACCCGCGCTCCCAGTGCACAAAAAGGGTAATCGATCCACAAATTTCCGAAACGGCCATGTCCTCATTACCTCTGAGTCGTTTTCACTTCCATCAAAAACAAACCGCCCCCTCGCATAGAACTTCCACGTTCTCTGACCTCTGAGTCGTTCTATGTACCCCTCTTCATTGAGCCCACTCCTGCCATGTCCTCATTACCTCTGAATGGGAAGGCTCCGTCGAAGAAACCTTCATGCTTGCCATATCTACATTACCTCTGAGCAAGTATGTCGGTCTCCTTTCAACCTATTATCCGTACCCACAACCGGAGTACGACAAGGATAATAGGTCCACAAATGTCCTCTGTTGACCACAAATGTCCTCTGTTGACCACAAACGTCCTCTGTTGACCACAAATGTCCGCTGTTGACCACGAATATCTTTTGTGAAGTCTCCCCTGCCATGTCCTTATTACCTCTGAGCAGGAAGATTCCACGATAAAACCCTCATGCTTGCCATGTCCTCATAACCTCTGAGCAAATATGTTGGTTTTCCTTTCACCCTATTATCCGTATTCCGAACCAGGGTACGCCAAGGATAATAGGTCCACAAATACCCCTTGCTAAGCTTCTTAGCATAAATCCACCATCTCACCATGCCCCGGGAGCCCAGCTGCTCCACGACATTCTTTTTGCCCAATACCGAGAGCATCCGTGACCACTTTGCCATGTCTGTTCCGGACATCATGACCAAACTTGTTATTCGTGCCTAAAACTAAGGTACGCCTAGGGTAACAGGTCCACAAATAATCCCCCAGCAAGTCCAATTCCGCAAACACCACAAGAACAAGAAAGAGAATATGAGTTGAAATATGCTCATTTATTCGAAATTCTAAATACTACATCATTTGGGATCACATCCCTTACAAAAAAGAAAAAAAAAAGAGAGGCAAAAGAAAACAGAAAGCCGATCACTGCTCCGGGGAACATAACGCCCTGAGACGGTCCGTCAGCAGAGCAATCGACCGCTCAAACCTCTGGGAGGCTCGACGCTCCGCCTCGTGGGTCAGCACCGTCTCGTCCTCCAGATGAGCGTGAGCTTGCCAGTTGTCCTCAAATTTCTTAAAAGCCCGCTCCAGGTTATCAGAAGATCGGGAAACCTTCTCGGCCTCCCGAACGATTGACTCCTGTTCCGCCTGAGCAGCCTCCAGCTCTGACTCTAAGAAGGCCAATTCCCTCTGGAGTGCGAGAATCCGTTCCTTCGTATCAATGATTCCATGAGAAGCAGACTCTTCCCGAACACGACAAGCCTGACTCTGACGACCCAGCCGATCATACGAAGCGGAGAACTTATCAAGGTCTCCCCGTACAACTGGCCCAGCAGTATCTCGGGCAAGCTTGATCCTATCCCGAGCAGCAATGAGGAAGCCCCGCTCCCGCTCAATCGCAGCAGGCAAGCCTGCCTGTCGTATCGCCAGTAGTTGGGTCACAAGCTGATCAGCTTCTGTCAGCTTAGGCTCCAGCAGTGCAGCCAACCCCACCCCGCCAGGAAGGGACTTCAAAGTTGCAACCTGACCCCGAGCGCACCGGAGAGATAGAGAAAAAGGGGTCCCCCGTTCCACAGCAGCGTCTACGCCCCTTTTTAAATGACGATAGAAGCTGTCAACCACATCCTGCGTCACCTCGTCCAGAGTCTCCGAGGAAGCCGGTGTCAGCAGGAGTGTGGCTGGCAGTACTGAAGAAGATGCAACAGAATCTGCCGCCCCTGCCATAAGAGAGGCAAACTCCGCACGAAAGGACGCTTGAACAGCGGCCAACTCCTCTTCGGCAGCCTGCAGAATTTGAATACTCGGTAGGGTCGAGAGGTCAGTCTCCGGAGCCGTGTAATCTGCAGAGGATGAGGCGGAGACTCCATTCTGATCTGCCTGGAGCTGGCGGGAGGCCCCTCGACATGAGACGGCAAAGGAGAGGGAACGCTCCTTTCTTCCAGATCACGGCAGGCCGAGCCTTCCCCAAGAACATCCACGACGGGAAGTAAAGGGTCAGGACCTGCAGGGCCAAGGCAACCATGAATCGATTTGACCCGGAGGATATGTTGATAGAGCAAATAAGCCCCCTCACTAGTCAATATCTAGCTTATCTTACCAGTTGATGAGTGTGGAGGCCGAGGTTCGCCTGCAGCCACCGCAGCCTCTTCACCAACAGCTTCCGAGTCAGGTATAACAGACTCCTCCTCCCTTGCATCCTCGGGAGGGGATGCACCGAGGTCGGCGTCGCCTTGCTGAAGATCAGCGGTCTCAGAGACGGGTACGAGGAAACCTTCGTCACCCAGGGCCGAGACCTCGGCAACCTGGGAGCTTCCAGCCGCCGCTGAGAGAGCCCCCGCAGAAAGGACCGCAGCACACATGTCGCTAATCAAAGCAGCAAGGGCCGGATCAGCTTCAGGGGTGGTAGACGATTCAGGAGAGGCCGGTTTGTCGGACACCTACAAAGAAAAGTAATTAAGTCATATCTCCGAGAGAAAAGAAAACTACAACAAAGAGATGGCCACGACTTGGTCTTACCTCCGAAATAGCGTCTGTACCTTCACCCCTCTCGGTAATAAGTAATCCACGAGACCTAACAGCAGCTCTCTTCACAGAAAAGGTCGCTCTACTGTCAGAAGACTCGTGTCTGACTCGTTTACACGAGGAACGAGACACAGCCGAAGGCTGTTCTTCTCTCACTACTTTCTCTTGTGCAGTAAGCAACGAATCTTCCGCCGGTTCATCGGGTGTGGGAAGCGGTTGATCCGTTACTTCTTCATCCCCACCAGAAAGGGAGTCTTCGCTATCATGATCATCCTCCTCCTCAGCTGACTCGGAAGGTTCTGATTTAGGGAGGGGAGTCTGGAGTGCTAGTTGCTTTCTAGCCTTAGCCCCCTTGGACTTCTCCTCTAAATCGGTACCCACGATAAAACTGGTACTTGGATCGAAATTAACAGGAGGCTTGTTCGCTATAACGTGGTATAAAGCAGCCACGTATAAAATTTTCCTCGGCGCCTTAGCATCGGGGACCGAGAAGCTGGCCCGAGTATGATAAGCGTCATAATAATTCCACGCCCTGACACCATCAAGAACGCTACCTTCAAAGCCCAAACAAGGGTTGGGACAATCAAGGAATAACTGACTATAACCAAATTGGCGGAAAAACCTACTAGGTAGGTAAGGCTCCAAGTATACATTATCGCGGTTGCGATAAACCAGATGCGCGGGGCGGATGTTGCGCAACCAGGTGAGCATATCTGGAGAAAGAAAGTGAGAAGGCCCAGTACCATCGAGATGTACCTTCCTTACTTTCTCATCAGAAAAGGGAGGAACAGACACAAAAAAGTCACACCTGTCCACCCTCGCCAGCGCCTTCCGACAAGCTGGCATAGCGTTGTATTCCCAAGACCGGCGATGGCATTTGAAAAGGAAAGCGTCTTCATCAGTAGCATCTTCCGCTATTCCAGGTCCTATCAAAGACTTGTAGTGCATTGCCAACCACCCCATCAAATAGTGGAAAGGCAGTTCTACACGCTCAAAATCCAACGTCTTCTTACGCGCAATAACCTTGGACGAAAAAGTTTGAAGACCATGGTGTATGCTATACACCATAGCAGGAAGAAGGGCCAGTCTAACTCCGAATACCAGTTTAACGGCAGGGAGAATGAAATGGCGACCGATCCTCTCGATAGAACCCGCTCCTCCCGAGACTACGCAATTCCGCAGCCATATCATTAAAAATCCAGCCAGGAGCGCCTTCTCTGACATCTGTGTGGTCCCGTAGTAAAAATAGCTAAGAGAGTCAGTTTGACTCCCGAATATGTCGCTCTTGGATCGCGACTTCTTGACGCTTGACATCAGATCCCTTATCTCTCCATGCGTTCGAGGGGTTCGAGGAGTAACTTCGCCAGAAGGGTCAACTTTAAAAAGATAATTAATCTAGGATGTGCTGTGGGGAGCGGTCCCCTCGGAGCTATCCACCATTTTTATAGCCATCTGATGACAAGCACTATGGTGGCACAGCAACTCCCGATACACCGCAACAGAACCTGGGAGTCGTCGGTCCAAGTCCTCAAATTCCTCATTCGACGGGGTATACACCTCGAAAGGCTCATTCCCCCACGGAAGTTTGGAGACAGTATATATCCCATGGAGAGCAAGCCCCAACTCCCCTTCGGGTGCAAAGAACGTCCCGTCCGCTGGCTATACATCTCCTAGAGCACCATGAACAGTGGCTTGTTAATAGGAAGCCCGTGACAAGTGCCCCGAATGGCATGGTAAAGTCCTACCTCCCGCAAGAATGTTCCGTAGGTCTGCAGAACCCAAGTGGTCAACTGGGCCCACGTAAAAGTAGGGTTTATCCAGTTCGGCAATGCTAGCCTGCCAACGGGATAAGATTTCTTGCGAACAAGCCGATTCAGGAAGGTATCAGCTTGAGTGAGTGTGAAGTTGGGACCGTATACATTCATGAAAGAGCCCGGCACCCATCATATACCGGAGGATGAAATCCTTACCCGCATACGCTGACCGCATGTTCGGGTTATAATGGATGTTGCCCATCAACATCCCTGATTGAGTAGGAGTTAAGTTACTCACCATCTTCCTGTCCAGCAACACCATGTTGAACCACGACAAAGGATGATGACATTCCATGAGAGGAATATGGATTGCCACCCCATCCAAAGAAAAATCTCAGTTCTCGGAAATCTCTAAAACTCGGGGATTCTTTATGATTAAAGCATCTCCAAAAAGGAACGAAGGCTTCAGGTATTTTCCATCCAGCTTTCCAGTACTCATCATGGAAAGGAGGTAATGGAGGGTCTGATTCTCGATGGCGTTCAACCTCTCCGAAGGCTCATCAGCAGGGAATTGATTCAACACATGCTTAATTAAGTCGCCAAGACGCACGCCCAGGGCGAATTGATTTGAACCCACTATAAGTTCCCCCGCAGGATTTACTGGCAGATTTACTGAAGAAAAAGCAAAAGAAACAAGTCAAAAAGATAGCTGAAACATAAAACTACATGATGCTTATGCGGCTCAGTATAGCCTCATGCGGCTCGGTTTAAAAGAGTTCATACAGGTCAGTCCGAATGAGTTTATGCGGCTCAATTTGAAAGAGCCTATGCGGTTCAGTTCGAATAAGCTTATGCGGTTCAGCTCGAAAGGAACTTATGCGGCTCAGTACGGATGAGCTTATGCGGCTCGAAAGGAGCATATGCGGATATGGTCCGATTCGAATAAGCTTATATAATTCGGTTCGAAAAATCTTATGCGGTCCAGCGAGGATGAGCTTATGCGGTCCAGTTCAAATAATCTTATGCGGTTCAGTTCGAAATATGCTTATGCGGCTCAGTTGGAGAGAGCTCATGCGGTCCAGATGGGCTTATACGGCCCTGATGATGAAGTAGTTATGCAAACACTTTCATGCGGCTCAGGCCTGTGTCATATCCCATGCGGTCCGTATATGAGTCGGACATACAGCATACTTAGGAATATAGGCTCGCGCATAAAATATGCGACGTAGCCATGGCAATTTATATTGATGATCCTACCAGCAATAGACGGGTGGACGTCAGAGTGAAAAATAGGTACGCCAGTCATCGGAGGAGCCGTCACGTTCGCCGCCGCAGTCGATGAAGACGCGGCCTTCTTGCCCTTCACCGCCGCAGAAGATGACGCGACCTTCTTGCCCGTAGCAGCAGCAGTCTTCTTGGGAGCCATAGCCGATCGCTGATAAGAGAAGACGAAGAGGAAGTCGGCAACAAAGAGTTCGAGCAAAAGAGAGAAGGTAAAGAAACCCTCAAAGAATAAACTTACTCCTATTTATAGGCGAAGGAGGCTCGAAAATCAAAACAAACGCCTCGATCTACGCGCCGCCTAAAAGAATAAACCGCTTCGGTCAAAACAAAACTGACCCTTGGGATCCCCCCCCAAGAGGCGGCGAATCAAGGGTATTAATGCAGAAGATTTGCACACGTGGCTAAGACACGTGGCAAAATGTTTATGCGGTCTCACAGCTCATACGGCCAGATAAACCCATGCGGCTAAACCATCTATACGGTCAAACAAAGGCCATGCTTCTTATTCAAAGTATTTCAATTTTACAAATTGAAAACTTTGAAGGGGGACTTGTAGAAGCATGGAAAATATAAGAACGATGATCTATGCGGCTCTGAACAGGAGAACCCCATGCGGCTCATACAGGAGCAGTCCCATGCGGTTCAGAGAGACTCTTAGTCTCATGCGGCTCAGACAGGAGAGTTTATACAGCTTAAATAGGGACAGTCCTGCGGTTCAAAGAGTCCCCCAGCCGCATGTGGTTCAAAAGTACATGCGGCTCACGGAGATATGCGGCTCAATGCCACGTGTAAGCCCGAGACCCCTTCACACAGTTGGCCATCGAGCAGTCTGCCTATTTAATGCTCTGTCATGATTTGACAGCTGACGACTCTGACATAGAGTATTATAATGACCCTACCATAATGACAGACTTTTGGAAAATAGGAGAAAATCTCTGACGCGATTCGAGATTGACACGTGGCTACTCCCATACGGCTCCAGTGAAGAACAGCTTCATGCGGCTGGCAAGGATCATCTCCCTGCGGCTCACCAAAAAGCCATCCCAAGCGGCTCGCAATTACTACACTCATGCGGTTCACCAAGAAACCATTTCATACGGCTCGCAGTTACTACCCTTATGCGGTTCACCAAGGAACCATCTCATGCGGCTCGCAAATACTATACCTATGCGGTTCGTCGAGACGCTGTCTCATGCGGTTCATGGATGTCATGCGGCTTTGGCAGAGTCCATCATCAAGACACGTGGCAGAGATTCAATGACAGATGGCAGCAAAGATAATTATGAGATGCGAAGATTTACCAGATCCCAATGACCATATCCTCATAATTAATGGGATCAGGTCATATCATTCATAATCAAGCCAATAGGACACGTGGTGGGAGATCCAAGCTACACAATCAATCATAAAGATTTGAAGCAATCAGCATTAATTATTCGAAAGATTTAGTGCTAACCCCATTTATGGCCCAGATCCTTCACGCCTAAAACAAATGGTCCAGATTGGTTATACATCAGGCCGCCGCCACTTTGAGAATGGGTAATCATATAAACCCTAATGATGCCCCCACTATTATAAATAGCAAGGTGCCATTCCCTTGTAAAAATAAACACGATCAGAAGGAGAGAGACAAAAAGAGCTTCCCCCCTAATAATCAGAGAGAAAATACACAGAGAGAGAAGCCAGAAAAGCAACAGAGGAGCCAGAAGAACATCTCTTCATCAACGCCAACCATCTTCTTATAGGAGCCAAGGCTACATACCGATCGTCCAAGGAGTAAGGCAGGGCTGCCGTTGCCTTCCCGAGCCTCTATCGTCACCTCCAGAATCTAAAATAAACAATTGTACTTAGACTGCTATACCTAGATTTTCGTCCCTAGGATTTCTTTGTACAAGCGAGTTTGTATTGTGAGTCTAAGTTCAGTCCTCCCATAAAACTATTCTATACTTTTACAATCAATGGCAAACATCAGTCCCCTATGGTCATGAACAAGCCTATTGTCTCAATCTCAAGCAAGCAACAACAGTTTACAGGATGCCAGAATACCAATTATACAATAGTAAGGCGTCCCATACATTACAAATTTGGATGATCATGAAGCTAGTCGTACAAAATGTCAAGACTAGCAAGAGTTTCAGTCATACATGATCAACCCTAGGATTTGTCAATCATGTTCAGCCCGTAGGCAGACAGTAAGTAAGATGCAATACGAGCTAAACACGTGCTCGCCGGCTAAATGCCTCAAAAGAATATTTTTACAATAAAGTAGGAGAACAAAAGGAACCCACTCGTTGCCAGGGTTACGCCTGGTGGTCACAATCTAGCTGGAAGGTAGGTAGATCCTCTGGAGCTGCTCCGATATTTGGCCATACAAAACCAGTTGGGTCAGACCTCAGAAAGAACAAGTTCCACAAAGGAGGCTTCGCATAGAAACTAAAACCAGCATATAATAAGAGAATATTAAAGATAATTATAAAAAAACTGATAATAACGGGGCAATAATAGAGAATTGAGTACGGGGAAACTATTCAAGTAGCCAGGTCGCAACCCATAAACCAAACAAGGACCGGGGTTGCAACCCTTCACCTGAATAGAAATTCGTTTCAAATACTTTCGATAAAGTAAAATATGACGAGCGTGACATAGGGTGCAATAAGACAATAAACGAAGAGAGGACACAGAACTGCTCCGGGAGCCAGGTTACAACCCTTAAACCAAATAAGGACCGGGGTTGTAACCTTCGCCTGAACAGAACTTGTCCCCTGTTCATTGATGTTAAGGTAAGCATAAGTAATCATGACGATATATGATAAGATAACCATGGGACTATTCAGATAACTAGGTTACAACCTTTAAACCAAACAAGGACCAGAATTGTAACCCTTCGCCTGAACAGAACTTGGTTTCTTGTCATTTATCAATAAGTAAATCACAAGAAATTAGATCATATTATAATCTTGTACAGGATCAGGACAAACTAGGCTGGGCTAGACTCCATCCAATCAATCACGGCCATGTAATGAGTACGGCTTGATACTTTAACTAACTAGGGTTATCACAGGCCTAGTTACTAGCAAGATGCAATAAGATTATTCCAACAGCCACAAGTCCTGCAGACCGTTCCAGGTTATCCAGACGCAATTAGGGGATTGAATCCAGGTGGGTACATCATCCAAAGAACGCATGTACCCTTAAGTAGCTTGGTGGGTGCAACACATGACAGTGTGCTGGAAATGTGTCCTACTCGACGGTAGGCTACAAATCCCATGATGGGGCGCCCAGATAACGGGATTACCTGTAGCTGGAAAATCTCTCCATGACTACTGGAATTTCTAGTTATTAGCCTTAGTCGATTTCAGTAGGTACCCCTGACCGTTGTATTCAGTAGTTCCCTATCCTAGACATGATGCAAGACAATACTGATTTATTTATACAAACACAATCGTCTACGGTATCCAGGTCATTCATTCTTGTCATGTCAGGCTAGCCGTCATAACAGCATATCGAGGTATATCATGTCAGGTTTACTTGTCAAGAGTGCACCACGGGGGCCACTATCGTGTTCCGAAAATATGTACAAAATCTACATGATTCAAGCATTCACAGAAGGTCAGGAAATATGAGCATGAATGCAACATTCTAATATAATAATAATAATAAAATAATAAAAGAGGACAAGGACTATGGAAAGAGCCATACGGCTCAGGGAAATAAGCTCATGCGGCTGAGAGGGAACTGGAATATGCGGCATGAAAGGAAATGAGGTCATGCGGCAGGGACAATGGGTTCATGCGGCAGAATAGAAACATAGGCTCATACAGCTGCAGAATACGAGCTCATGCGGCTGGAAGAGGACGGGCGCTTGCGGCTCAGTGATACGCGCATATACGGCTGTGGGGGAGCAACGCCATGCTGCTAAGGATAATAACTTCATGTGGCCAGGAGGGGGAACAGGGGTATGCGGCTCGGGAGATGCGGTGCCATGCGGCCGAAGGGAACGCGGGCTTATGTGGCAATGGGATTACATGCGGCTGAATGGATGCGCGCTCATGCGGCTACAGGAACCAAAGATATCTATACGGCTACAAAATTTAGGAGTACATGCGGCTGAATCTGCCATACGGCTAAGACTGTCATACGACTAAGGAATTTAGGAGTTCATGCGGCTGGATCTGCCATGCGGCTAAGACTGTCATACGGCTAAGGAATTTGGGAGTTCATGCGGCTGAATCTGTCGTACGGCTAAGACAGTCATGCGGCTAAGGAAACTGTCGTATGAAAAGCCATGTGGCCAGAGAACTGTTCTTCTTCTCTACTTTCCGAGAATAAGAACTATGGAAGGCCATGGCTTCAAAGCTTCATAACTCCTTCATCCAAGGCCAGAATCCAGACTTCTATAGGTCAAAATAGGAAGAAAAGAAATTTTCTACCACATAGAGCCAACAAAACTTGAGATAACAAGATTAGATAGATCAAAACCCAAGAAATCCAAAAATACAACAAGCTTATATCTACACAATTTGAACCATGGAATTTAAAAATGCTAAGTACTAAACTGTCTTAGAATTTCCTGGAGAAGACAATGGAACAATAAAAACTGAGTTCCTTCATGAAGCAAGCTACACTTGCCTAAGCCTCCTGTTAGGTGGAAGAGAGTAGTGGTGAAGAAGAAGTAATGATGAGAGAGAGAGAGAGAGAGAGAGAGAGTGGGCGGCTAATAAAGGAAGAGTGGGGGTAGGTAGGGTTGGTCCATAAGAAAAACCAAGCCATGCCAAACCATGCAAACCAAACCGAACCAAGAAATGAAATGCCCAGATAAATCATGCAGTGAGACATGCAATATACGTATAGGTATACCAAAATATTTAATACGAACTACGGTCGTTACAACTCTACCCACCTTAAAAGAATTCCGTCCTCGGAATTTAATTAAGAGGCTAGAGTGGCAAGGACAAGCTATACTAATCACAGGCAAGCTATAACAAGGCAATCAAGCAATCATTCATTCAAGCAAGGAACTGAGAGCATAAGGCATAAGAAAGATATTATACCTTACGAGTCAAACAGGTCGGGATATCGCGATCGGATATCATCCTCATGCTCCCATGTTGACTCACCCAAAGAGTGATATCCTAAGCAATACGAACTAAACTAATAGTCTTGTTCTTGAGTATCTTCTCTCTCCGGTCTAATATAGACACGGGCCCCTCTTCATACTAAAGGTTGGTACCAACAACCTATTTCGAATGATCCAGGATGTGGCTCGGGTCCGAGATATATCGTCATAGTTGGGATACATGAAAAACGTCATGCACCTCACGTAACGACGACGGAAGAGCGAGACGGTAGGATACATCACCGACTCACTCCAGGATATCGAACGGCCCTATATACATAGGACTAAGCTTTTTTCGTATGCCGAAATGAATGACGCCACGGTTAGGCAAAATCCTCAGGAATATATGGTTGTCGACAGAAAACTTACGGGGGCGCCAATGAGAATCGGCCCAATGACGCTGGCGATCTTGGGCAACGTGAAGATGATCTCTGACTTTCCTGACCACCTCCACTGTATGAGCAATTATTTTTGGATCGAGCATCTGCCTCTCTCCAACATCATCCCATACTAGCGGGGATCTGCACTTCCTACTGTATAATGCCTCGAATGGTACCATCTAGATACTGGCCTGGAAACTGTTGTTGTACGAGAACTCCACCAGGTGCAGGTGATCTTCCCATGAACCATCGAAGTCGAGCGTACAAGATCTCAACATATCTTCTAAGGTTCGTATGGTACGCTCTGACTGACCATCTGTCTGCGGGTGATAAGCTGAGCTGAACTGGAGGTGAGTTCCCAAACTCTTTTGTAGGCTGCGCCAAAAGTACGATATAAATCTTGAATCTCTGTCCGAGGTAATACTGACTGGTATACCGTAAAATCTGACGATCTTCCTGAGGTACATCTCTGCTAGCTGAACCGTCGACTGACCAACTCTAAACGGGAGAAAGTGAGCCACCTTCGTGAGCCTATCTATAATAACCCAAATAGCATCTCTACTTGCTGGGGACCTGGGTGATCCAGTCATAAAATCTATGGTTATATGCTCCCATTTTCATTCTGGATTTGGCAAAGGCTGAAGAAGTCCAGCTGGTCTCTAATGTTCAGTTTTAACATGTTGGCAAACCAAACACCGAGAGACAAACCGGGCTATCTCCCTCTTCATGCCATTCCACCAAAAGTGATGACGAATATCACGATACATCTTCGTTCCACCGGGATGAACAAAATACTACGAACTGTGAGCTTTAACCATGATCTCCTGTCTAATATCATCACTGAGTACACAAAGATGCCTTCCATATCGAAGTGTACCGTCTTAATGAATGCATAATTCTGGCCATCGTCCTGCCTCATACTCGACTTCGAGTCGCTGAATCTTGGAATCTGTTGACTGCGCCATCTGGATCCTCTCGACTATAGTGGATTGAACTCACATATTGTCTATCAATGCCATACTAGTAGGAAGGACAACTTCTATACCCATCTTCTGAAGATATGACAATGACTCTGGTTGTGCTGTAAGAAAATAAACTCCGGCTCTCCTGCTCAACGCATCTGCTACGACGTTAGCCTTTCCAGGATGAAACTGCAGGTTGACATCATAATCCATAAGCAGCTCTAGCCATCTCCTCTGATGTATGTTAAGATCCTTCTGGGTGAAAATATACTTCAGGCTCTCGTGGTCGGTGAAAATCTCCACCCTATTTCTGTACAAGTAGTGCATCCACAACTTAAGTACAAACACTACTGCTGCTAACTCTGAGTCATAGGTTGGGTAATTTCTCTCATGATCACAAAGTTGTCATGATACATAAGCTATTTTCTTCCCATGCTGCATCAGAATACATCCTAAACCTGTGCCTGAAGCATCACAATACACTGAGAATCCTCCAGTCCCATCTGAAAGCGTGAGAATGGGTGCCGTCATCAAACCTCGCTTCAACTTCTCAAAAGAATCTTAACACTCAGCCGTCCAAGAAAATTATACATCCTTGCGGGTCAACTGGGTCAATGGCGTTGAAATCCGAGCAAAGTCTGAAATAAATCGCCGGTAGTAGCCGACCAAGCCAAGAAAACTGCGAACTTCTGTAACTGTGCTGGGTATCGGCCATGTCTCAATAGGTACAATTTTTTGGGTATCCATATCTACTCCTCCTCTGGTGATGATATGACCCAAGTACGAAATACGATCGAGCCAGAACTCGTATTTACTAAACTTGGCATACAACTGGTACTTTCTGAGAATCTGGAGGACAACCCTGAGTTGCTGCTCATGCTCTGCTTCACTCTTACTGTAGACCAGGATGTCGTCTATGAACATAATCACGAACTGATCCAAATAAGGTATGAAGATGCGATTCATGAGGTCCATGAATACAGCCGGCGTATTGGTTGCTCCAAATGGCATAACAAGGAACTCCCAATGCCCGTACCTCGATCTGAAAGTTGTCTTCGAGATGTCCTACTCTCTGACTCTGATCTGATAGTATCATGACCGTAAGTCAATTTTCGAGAATACTGCTGCCCCCTTAAGTTGATCGAATAAGTCATCTATCCTCGGGAGAGGGTATCTGTTCTTGATTGTCACTGAGTTTAAGGTACGATAATCTACACATAACCTAGATGTACTATCCTTTTTTTTACAAGAAGCATCGGGCTCCCCAAGGCGATCCACTAGCACGAACGAATTCCTTGATTCTAAGATCTTCAATCATCTTGTATAATATCTCTAACTCTGAAGGTGCCATCCTGTAGACTCTCTCCGACACTGGGGCTATCCCTGGGATCAAGTCGATAGTAAACTCGATCTCTCGCTCTGCAGTATTCCTAGAAGCTCTGGCTTACCGGAACAACCCTACCAATATGGCAGTCTATCCTAGTATACTGGTCTCTCAAAAAATCCATCCCTAAGACCACATCTTAATCGGCCATCGAGAATTCTATCAATCTAGCGGGGAACTCTCTACTGCTAACTATGATCCGACACGAGAAAAATACTCTATCTACTCCCATAAGTCCATTACCAGTAAGTATATTGATCCTTACTGATAATGACTCGGGCTCCAGTCCTATCTGTGTCGTAAATCATGCAGACATAAATAAATGCGATGTACCAGAATCAAATCATGCTGATACTGGGAAGGAGTTGACGAGAATAGTACCTGCCACTGATTTGCCATGAAATATAAAATGACAGAACAATTATCGGAGGACTGGACTTTTACTTCACAATACAAACTCGCTTGTACAAAGAAAGCCTAGGAACAAAAACCTAGGTACAGCAATCTAAGTACAATTGTTTATTTTAGATTCTAGGGGGTGACGATAGAGGCTCGGGAAAGCGACGGCCACTCTGCCTTACTCCTTGGACGATCGGGTGCAGCTTCTTGGCTCTGTGGAAGAAATGCTTGGCGTTGATAGAGAAATGCGCTCTCTTCAGGCTCTCTGGCTCTCTATGCACGTCGATCTTTGTCTATCTCTGTCTCTCTCTATTTTTGCGTATGTCTCTCTCTGTGTCTGTATGTGTATGTTGCAAGGGAATGGCACCCTGCTATTTATAAGAATGGGAAACATCATTAGGGTTTACAATGATTACCCCTTAAAGTGGCAGCGGCCTGTTGATTGATCAATCTGGGCCATTAGTTTGAGTGTAATGAATCTGGGCCATTAATGTAGATTGTGCCAAATCCTCTCAGTAATTAATGCTGATTAGAATAAATCTTCCTTACGATGATCCGCTGATGTCTACGAATCTGAATGAATAAGTTTAATTCATTCTCCTGCCACGTGTCCTAGATTATAGGGATTTGACCCAATCTTTGATTGCAGTAAATCTGAGAAATTGATTGGCTTTATGACACGTATCCTGGGAGCCACTAAGGGGATCTAAGCCACATGAAGATTGATCCGCATATGTTCGGCCATGTGCCCTCGAATCACGTGATAATCTGGACCGCATGGATGTAGGTGGCCGCATAACGGGTAACCCCTTCGTGAGCCGCATGGGAGAGTGTCTACTTGAGCCGTATATGACAGTCCACGTGCCTAGGCTGCATGGCATTTTCTAGATCTCGGGGGATTATGTCAGAGATCTCCTTCGTTTCCCTAGGAGTTTGTCATTATGACAGAGTCATAATTACATTTTGTGTCAGGACTGTCGTCTTGTCAGAGCTGTCAGCCATCAAGGCAATTAATGCAGTAAGAGAAGAGTTGTTTGTATGCTACGTGGCACCTTTCTGAGCCGCATGGAACGTATCGAGCCGCATAGTCCCTTGTGCCGCATGGGCTTTCTGAGCCGCATGGGGTTTCCTGGCCGTATGGATCCTTCTTTATTATTTTCCATGCTTCTACAAGACCCCCTTCAAAGTTCTCAATTTACAAAATTGAAATACTTTGAATAAGAAGCATGGCTGTGTGTAAGTTCTTTCTAGCCGCGTATGAGGTCCCAGCCGCATAGATGTCTTGGCCGCATGGAAGTTCGGCCGCATAGATGTCTCGGCCGCATGGATGACTAGGCCGCAGGGATTTTCGGCAGCATAGATGTCTCGGTCGTAAGGTCTTTCCGCTACGTGTGCGCATCATTAACTGCCTCGAATTTGTTTTAGTACCATTTTTTAGGGAAGATCCCAAGGGTCGGCTCATTAAATCTTTTAGATTTTATGCTCTGGGTGAATCTCCTTTATGAGAGAGGGAACAAAATCCGAGGAGTCGGTTTCGTCTTTTTCGAGGCGGTTATCAATCTATGTGTTCTCTCCTCTCTTGTCTTCCTATAAATAGGAAGAGTTTGAGAGAGAAAGCTTTTTTACTTTCTCTTTCACTTCAAAATTTTTCTACTCCATTGCCCTCTCCTTCCTTAATTGCCAATGGCTCCCAAGAAGACCGTTGCGGCTAAGGGCAAGAAGGCAGATTCTTCGCCGAAGAAGACTGCCTGTACTTCAACCGCGGCCGTTCCTCCATAGGCCGTCGTGCCCGCAGCTCACCCTGACGTTCATTCCCCCATTGCTGGTAAGGATTTTTTTGTGGTTTCGGAGAACCCTAACTGCTATGGCTACGTCGCATGCTTTATGCGCGAGCCTTTATTTTTATGTGAGTCGTATGTTCGTCCTATGGTCGAGCCGTGAGCCGCATAGAAATAGCCGCTGTGGCTGAATACGTGCTTTACCAATAAAGCCGCGTGAGCTACACGGAGCCGTATGGATGTTCTGTTGAGCTTGAGCCGCATGAGGCTCCTGTAAGTTGGAGCTGCATAGGCGTTCCCCTGACCCGCATGAGGCTTCAGTGAATTAGAGCCGCATAAGTGTTCTCCTGAGCTATATGAGGCTTCAGGGAACTAGAGCCGCATAAGTGTTTTTCTGAGCCACATGAGGCTTTGTTGAGTTGGAGCCGCATGAGCTCGAAAGCACCCATTAGTTCATTTTTGTCCATCCTTCTAATTTATCTTTTCCTGTCTTCTCCTCAGCAAATTTGCCGATAAATGCTGCTGGAGAGCTCCTGGTAGGCAGCGCCCAAGCTGCTCTGGGCTATAAGTTGACCATATAGTCCAATACATGGCTGACCAATTTTCGAGTGACGAGCTCCCGACGAGATCGAATGCCCTCAAGAATCAGCCTTTCTATTTTTTCAATGCTATGATGAACTCGAGGAAATTAGAAGGGGAATACTTGAAGCCCGCATTCTTCTTTGGAGATGCCTTGACTATAAAGAACAGTCAGCTTCTGGAGGTGTCAGAGAATTGGAGTTTTGTTTTTAACGGGATGGCGATCCGCATTCCCCAGATGGAGCGTCACTTCCCTTTATTCTGGTTCAACATGCTCCCACTGGACCGGAAGATGGAAGGTTCTTTAACTCCCACCCGAAGTGGGATGTTTGTGGGAGACATCCATTATAACAATAGCCTGAAGTCGGTGTGTGCGGGCAAGGTGCACACCAGCTGTTCTGTAATGGGGTTGGCCTCGGGTACGTTTTTGAATGTATCGGGTCCCAATTTCATATTTTCTACCACCGACACTTTTATAAATCAACTTGCCCGGAAGGGATCCTATCCCATTGGACGGTTGATGCTCCCCTGCTGGGTACATCCGATTCCCTCGTGGACCAATCTGTCTGCGTGGATTTTGCAAAATTATGAGGCCTTTCTGTGCGAGATTGGTCTTTACCATGCTATTCGGGACACCAGCCATGGCTTGCCCAAAAACAAAAGATTATTTATGTCTCTGCTGGAGATGTATAACCGCCGAACGGGGACCTTCTATACACCCGTAGGGGAGATGAGACTCGCGCTCCATGAAATGCACGCGGTTTCTAAGCTTCCTTGGGGGGACGAAGCTTTTGAGGCATATACTCCTACGAACGAGGAGTTTGAAGATTTGGATGGACAATATCCAGGCTTCGTGGCTCTTTACCAAGAGATATTGTGCCAATATAGCACATGTCATCAGATAGCCGAAAAGAAGAGCAGCTCGGAAGGGCATACTCCCCACACCAAGGACTGGGTGCGCTATCTCTTTCCGACAGATGCCTCAAGTCAAATTACTTCTCGACGTCCTCGGTCCCGAAAAGCGGTTGAAGCCTTAGTGTCGTCAGCTAAGAGAACGACCACCACTAATGATACATTCGGGAGCAGGACCGATTCTTTTGGCTATTTTTATCATGATACTCAAGAGTTGTCGGAGAAGGCGCTCCTGGCGGGATTCTTAATGATATGGCTGCGAAACTGTATAGTTTTGGGCGGAGCAGGTTCCATCGAGAGGATCAGTCACAATTTTATCCTTTCGGCTATGAAGTTAGTTTTGCGAGTCCGGCTAGCTCTCCTCCCGGCCATGGTGTGCAGCATACATCGTGGCCTTCGTACTTTCACATCCAAGGTCATTGCTCGTGAGGTGATAAAAGATTTTGAACGGACCGAGCTGCCCTATCATTATTTGATGGGGTGGCTGTTGATGCATTATCCGTCTTTGATGAGACCAGGCTCTGAAGACGGCATTACTGATGATGACGCCTTTATCTTCCGCTATCGTAATGAGTCTTGAGAATTTAAGACCATGCGTGCTTGTCGGATGGCACTGGCGAGGGTAGACATGTATAACATTTTCGCGTCTGTCCCTTATTTTACTGATGAGGAAGTGGCGGCTGTCCATCTTGACGGTATTGGGCCTTCTAAAATTCTGGACGGCCAGATGCTTCTATGGCTGCGAAATATCTGCCCCGCTCATCTGGTGTATCGCAACCGTAACACTGTCTTTCTGGAACCCTATCTGCCTAGTAGGTTCGTCCGGCAATTTGGTTATAGTCAGCTTTTTCTAGACAGCCCCAGCTCTTGTCTGGGCTTTGAAGGTAGTCTTCTAGACAGCATTTGGGCCTGGCATTACTATGATACATTCCATACCCGTGTTGTTTTCTCAGTCCCCGCTATCCAGCCGTCAGTAGATATCTTGTATATGGCGGCTTTGTACCACGTTATGGCGAATAAGCCCCCTGTCGATTTTAACCCATGTACCAGTTTTATTGTTGGTACCGGCCTGGATGAGGGTTTCCAGGGGGCCAAGACGAGGAAGAGGAAGAACGGAGTCGAGGTGCCAAATTTGGACTCTGATGCTGCAGATGATGAAGACGACGAGCCTGATGGAGATGACTTTTTCCTTCCGATGGCAGACGCGGGGACGGATCAGCCACCTGTTTTGCCAGATGAGATAGTGGTTGATCAGTCGTCTGTTGCACCTGGTGTTGCACGAAAGCGTAGCAGGCAACTTTTTCCTGTCGTCGGCATTCCCCGCTCTCGGAAACTGGCTGTAACCAGACACCGCGGGCTAACTATAAAGGAAAAAGGCGAAGAAATCGACGCCGCCTTAGAGGTAAGTAAGTTGCTACCGGTCCTTCCTTTCTTTTAGCTTTGATTTTAATTGTCTTCCTTTCCTCTTGTAGGCGTCAGAAGAAGAGGACTCTCGAGTGGCCGAGATAGTGACTCATGATGACGGGGGCTCCGGTGAGCCTGCCCCTAAAATTGCTGAATTTTGTCCAGATGATGCTGATCAGGTTGCCCCTCTCCCTAGGGTGGCTGGGTCGGGGGAGCTGGGCAGTTTTAATTTGGCGAATGCGGGTGAGGAGACCCTACCAGCTGCGAACGAGCTGCAGCCTCGATGCTCCTCTCCCGGCAAGATAAGCCGAATCTTAACTTGCAAGGAAGCCTATCTGCTTTATGATCACATCGTTTGGGTCACCTCGATTGATCATTGACGTGGACATGCAGGTCCTGCCCCTTCCGTGCCGAGGAGGACCTTGTTGAAACACGCTCTGTCGAAGGGGCACTAGCGGAGAGGGGCGTACCTCCTCCCCCTCCGACTTACCTTGATGATTCTCTTACAGGCTCGAGTTCAGCGAGTCTGGTGATGGGACAATCGTGGCAGGGGATAATGGTCCTCATGTCTTCCTCTGCCCGGTTGGCCCAGAGAGTCGACCTTTCCGCCCTGTCAAGCGTCCGGGCTCTTCGGATGGCAGAGGAAGTGTTGGCCGCTATCCGTGTATCGTTTTATTCAGAGATTGCTCCTCTGGTGGCCAGTTCTAGCACCGCTCCTTCGGTGCTGTCGGCCACGCTCCCTCTGATGCAGTCCTAGACCGAGGTCTTGGACGAATCTTTACAGGACGTGGTTGATAGCTTTCATCGTCACCTAAAAGGGGGATAGAAGCTGCCGTGGACAGAGGAACCTCTTTCGTCGTGGCCCGGCAATGCGTCCAGGGTCAAATTGATATCCTTAAGGCCCTTCCAAGTGGGGCAGGGGTGGCCACACTTCTGGAATCAAAATTGTTGAAGACTGATCAATTGGTGGCCCAGCTTCAGGCATTGCGGCAGGTTGATCTGTCTGCTGCTATTGATCGGGAGCGCGGCTCCCTCACAGTTGCTATAGAGAAGGCGAAGGCTACTCAGGATAAGACTAGGCCAGCCATACTGAAGGATCTTCGCACCTTGTCTGATCGATATGATCAATTGAGCCATGAGGGTGAAGACATTACAGCTTGAGAGGCCATTGCCTCTCGTGGGATTGCTGACACGCGGGAACAGATTCTTGAGCTTCAGATGAAGCTATCTTTCTTTGAGTCTGAGCTCGAGGCTGTCCCGATGAACAGAGGGCTGATTATCCAGGAAGCTGATAATGTCAATAAAGCTTCGGCTGACTTAGAAGCGGCTCTGAAGAAGTTAGATGATGGCTGTCGGGCACTCATAGACCTGGATAATGGGGAGCAGTTGTCTCAGGAGGCTGAGCGCTGGACTAGGCAGAGGCTCGAGGGGGGTACTGCCTTGGTGAGAAGCCGCCTCTTGGAACTGTGTGATGCCGAACTGTAGTCGGCCTTTTTCTGGTTTTGTTTCTTTTTTCTTTTTTTTCTTTTCTTTTTGAGAGGGACGTGGTCCCAAAACATGTAATGCTTTTTTCGTCCTTCAAATAAAGAGTACTTTCCTTTCTACCCTTCATTTGTATTGCTTGTTATACCTGTGGTATTGTGTTGATGTTTGCCCCGCATAGGGGACTTGTTTGTGGACCTGTTACCCCTGGCATACCTTAGTTTTAGGTACGGATAACAAGTTTGATTGGGGATACCTAGAACAGTTCCACGGCAAGGTGGTCGTGGGTGTTCGGGGTATCGGGAGATAGAATGCCATGGAGCAGCTGGGCTCCCGGGCTATGATGAGGAATAGTGTGCCTGTACTAAGAGACTTAGCAAGGGACATTTGTGGGACTATTACCCTTGGCGTATCCTGATTTAGGATATGGATAATAGGATAGGGGGAACTAACATACTTATTCAGAGGTAATAAGGACATGGCAAGTATGAAGGTTTTAACCGTAGAGTCTTCCTACTCAGAGGTAATGAGGACATGGCAGGAGTGGACTCAACGGATGATATTTGTGGTCAACAAAGGATATTGGTGGTCAACAGAGGACATTTGTGGTCAACAGAGGACATTTGTGGACCTATTACCCTTGGCGTACCCTGGTTCAGGGTACGGGTAATAAGACGAAAGAGGACCAACGTGCTTACTCAGAGGTTATGGGGACATGGTGAGTACAGAGGTTTTACTGTGGAGTCTTCCTGCTCAGAGGTAACGAGGACATGGTAGGAGTGGACTCAGCGGGGAAATTTTATGGACCTATTATCCATGGCGTACTCCGGTTGTGGGTACAGATAATAAGTCAAAAGGGAATCATCATACTTACTCAGAGGTTATGAGGACATGGCAAGTATGAAGGTTTCTTCGACGGAGCCTTCCCATTCAGAGGTAATGAGGACATGACAGGAGTGGGCTCAATGAAGGAGGATACATAGAACGACTCAGAGGTAATGAGGACATGGACGTTCTATGCGGAGGGGTGATTTGTTTTTGGCGGAAGTGAAACGACTCAGAGGTAATGAGGACATGGCCATTTTAGAAATTTGTGGATCTGTTACCCTTTTTGTGCACCGGGAGTGCGGGTAGTGGATCATGAGGGAGGATCTCTTCCAGGAAGAAAGTTCAGAGGTAGGATCATACATGACTTACTATCTGAAAGAGTGACCGGAATATGAGTTCAGAGGCACCAGCGGGTACATAATTCGATAATCTTGGAATGTTGAGATGTGAGTTCAGCGGTACCAGCGGGTATATGACTCAATAATCTAGAATGTTGGTGGATGCGAGTTCAGCGGCACCAGCGGATACATGACTCAGTAATCTGTGAAAGTGAGTTCCGTGGCACCAGCGGGTACATGACTCGATGATCTGGAAAATGTCATTTAGACATAATATTTCTTCAGGAACTTGCCATTGACGGGCAACATGAGCAAGTCTCCATTTTGTTTTGCGAGGCGGTAAGCACCATTGGAGAATACAACCTCAATGATGAATGGACCTTCCTATTTCGGCTGGAACTTGCCGGTGGTCTTGTGAGTCATGACCATCGGCCTCCGGACTGCCAAAACGAGATCGCCCACTTGGAATGTTCTGATTTTAACCTTCTTGTTGAAGGCTCTAGAGATGCGTGCTTGATATAGTTCGATCCTTTGCTGTCCCAGGAGGCACTTTTTATCCAAGGCCTCTAACTCTGTAGTCGACGTCTGTAGTTATCATCCACCGTCAACTGATAAGCGAGGGCGATACGGAGTGAGGGTATTTGAGTCTCCAACGGGAGAACTGCCTCACTGCCGTACACCAGAGAGAATGGTGTGTTTCCTGTGGCCGTTCGGACTGTGGTACGGTACGCCCACAAGCATTCACCAAGCTTCTCGTTCCAGTCGTATTTGTTGGACGATACGACCTTCTTGAGCAACTTGATGATGGTTTTGTTGAATGCTTTTGCCAACCCATTCGCTGCTGGATTGTATGGCATCGAAGCAATATTTTGAATGCGGTGCTTATCGCAAAACCGATAGAAGGCGTGGCTTGTAAACTGCGGACCATTATCGTGGATGATCCTCCGGGGAAGTCTAAAGCGATAGATGACGTGATGCTTAAGAAAGCTGATCACGTTTAAAGTTTTTACTTCTGCGAGTGGGATAGCTTCCGCCTATTTGGAGAAGTAATCTGTGATTGCGAGTATGAAGCGATGTCCTCGGGAGGAAGATGGAGTGATTGGACCGAAGATATCCATCCCCCATGCTTCGAATGGCCAGGACACCACAGTCGGATATAGAAATTTGGATGGTTGGTGGATGAAGTCCGCATGGACTTGGAAGGCTTTGCACTTTCTAGCATAGTCTATCGCATCTGCTATCATCGTAGGCCAGTAGTAGCCCATTCGGCGAAGACGGTCTTACAATTTAGGGCCAGGCTGATGGGCCCCGCAGACACCGTTATGAGCTTCTCGTACGGCTTTTTTGGCTTCTGCGTTTGACAGACACCGAAGCAATAATCCGTCGTAGAAGTGGCGATACAACATCTTCGTCTCCGTATCGTAAAAGAATCTGAGAGAACGCTATTTTATGGAGGTGGCTTCCTTTGGGTTCTCGGGCAGGATATCATAGACGACGAAGTCAATAAAGAGTTGTCTCCAATCCGGGACATCGTCGATCGTCTGGGCGAAATAACTCGCCACGAATTGCACATTCTTCTTGGGACAGACAAGTTCATGGCCTATCACATCCACTGATTGGCGAGCATAACTCGAAACTGCTAGGGAAGCAGCAAGGCCAGCTACGGCATCGGCTTCGATGTTTCGGAGTCTGGGAACGTGTTCGATGAAGAACCCCTCGAACGACGAGATGATGTTGATCGCTATTTGGTGATAGGGGATCATGTCTTCGTGGCGAACTTCGTATGAGCCCCGGATCTGATTGACGATTAACTGAGAATCGCCGTATGCTTCAAGATATTCTACCCCCAGCTCCCTTGCAAGTTGAAGGCCAATGACCAAAGCGTTGTACTCGGCCACATTGTTAGAGCAGGGTTCTGTAAGAGAGTAAGCACGATTGATCACCAATCCGGTAGAAGAAACTAGCACCACCCCGACTCCGACGACGATGTTGCCCTTGGGTCCAGTTTTTGAAGAACAACATTCACCATATATCATTGTGAGAGGTTGCATGCGAGTCGGCAACCTCATCTGGGATCTCTTCATATATTCTGGAGGACTCCGAGCGTGGGTAGGCGGCCAAAAAGTTTGCCAGGGCTTGACCTTTGACAGCCTTTTGTGGGACGAAGATCATATGATAAGGGGACAACAATATTGCCCATGTAGCGAGACGAGAGATGAGTGCCCATGGTTTAGTCATGAGGACCCTGAGAGGGTTGACTCGTGAGATTACATGTATTGTTTGTCCAGTGACATAGTGCCGCGTCTTCTGAATGGCGAACACCAGGGCAAGGCATTCCTTCTCCACAGCGGTGTATCAGTGCTCCGGCCCAATTATCATTCGACTGAGGTAATATGGCTTGCTCGTGGCCTGCATCGTTATTTTGTGCCACAGAGCCCCGAAGGAATGTTCTATTTCTCGTACATAGAGCAGGAATGGCTTTCCAGCAACCGGGGCCACCAGGACTGGAGGGTTCGACAAATATTCTTTGATACTGTGGAAGGCACACTGGCATTCTTCGTTCCATACGAACGAGATGCTTTCTTCATGAGGTGGGTAAATGGCCGACATCGCCCGGAGAGGTTAGAAATGAACCTCCTGATGTAGGCTAACCTCCCTTGAAGGCCTCTGAGTTCGTAGAGATTTCTCGGGAGACCCATCTCCATGATTGCCTTTGTCTTCTCAGGGTCTACATGGATACCCTGGGCGGTGATGATGAAGCCCAAGAACTTCCCGCTGGACACACCCAGGAAGGATTTTATGGGATTTATTTTCAAATTGTGCGCTCGTATCAGGTCGAATACCGTCCTCAGATCCTGTAGGTGGTCTCCCTTACAGCGACTCTTGACGGCGATGTCATTAACGTAGCACTCCACCGTCTTGTGTAAGTGGTCTCTGAAGATGATACTCATGGCTCTTTGATATGTGGCGCCGGCATTCTTCAGACCGAAAGGCATGACTGTGTAACAATATGTGCCAATCGATGTTCGGAACGATGTATGCTTTTTATCGTCGGGAGACATCTTGATTTGGTTGTACCCCGAGAAGCCATCCATGAATGACATACGTTCGAAGCCGCAAGTATTGTCGATCATGATGTCTGTGATAGGAAGGGGGAATTCATCTTTGGGGCACGCCTCGTTCAGATTGCAGAAGTCGATGCAGATTCGAATCTTCCCATTCTTCTTGAGGACGGGTACTATGTTGGCGACCCAGTCAGGATGTTGCTCCTCACGAATGAAGCCGCTGGCTATGAGTTTGTTGACTTCGGCTTCGATCGCATCTATGATCCCCAGGCAGAAGCGTCGCTGTTGTTGCTTGACTGGCTTTGCATCCGATCGAATGTTTAGTTTGTGAAGAGCAATATCGGGATTTAACCCCGGTATGTCTTCATAGCTCCAGGCGAACACATCAATGTATTCTTTGACAAGTTCCAGCAGCGATTCTCGCTCTTCGTGTGTTAGGCTTTTACTGACGAAGATTGGTTTTGGAGAAGATTCGCTGCCGAGGTCGACCTGTATAACCTCATATTCAGTAGGATGTTCTCTCAGTTTGAACCGCTTTTTCCATTGCGCATCCAACTGTTGGGACCACGGCTCTAGCTCGAGGATTTCTGGGATGTCTTTGTCTTCTTCATAAGCGTCGACGAATGCCATGTTGACTGACAGGACTTGTCTGAATACATCTCCGATGCTGGTATCTGAGTCAGAAGTTGGTGACACGATTGAATGAGAATGCCGGTCGCATTCTTCATCTGAGCTTTCAGGGGTCGTTGTGGGTGTAACATACCCTAATCCACATCGAGTCTTGCTATAGTAGTCCCGTGGTTTGCCAGCCGAGACCGGTGGCTTCAAAGGTAATCGTCGTCCAGTACCATAGTTCAAGCCTGGCGTCGTCTCCAGATCATACCCCTATTTCTGCATGAGATATTTGGATTGGGGGCTATAAAGATACAGAGGCAGTCTTCCGGCATCTGATCCAAGGTCGACTTCTTCTATGGTGAAGGGATGCGGATCGTCCTTCCGGCCGAAGATGATTGGATGGTCCCCTCCCTCGATTATCTGGTAAGCGTCTTCCGCTGGAGTAGGCTGGATCGCGGTGTAAACATTGGTCACCTGTGTGTAGGTGAGTGCCTATACCGTGTTCCATAGCATACATTGTACAAAGCTTATTAAGCTTGAGGTAGTTCTAAGATAGCCCTTTATTGATGAAGTAAGATATCTTTTCTAGGGGATTACATCATCTGCGGAGGGAACATCAGTGTGGACAGCCACATACTTGGCTAGCTCCGGTTCCTCTTTGGCTATCCCTGTGTAAATGAAGACTGAGAGGAAGACCTGGGCAGCTTGATCGTCAGAGGTTCAGGTGGTGGAGCAGAGCGTGGAGTTGTTGGCAGACTAGCGACCCCCATTTTGGTACTCGATGTGGGGCGGGGAGTGGTTGGTTCGCTAAAAGTTCCATGCCTTGCATCGAGGTGACGCCCCTTCTTGGGAAGGCGTATCGTCATTGGCTTGTCGGAGGGATTGTGCTTCTCCGTTTGTGGCTGGCCGACTCTCGGCAGCCTGATTGTCAGTGGCTCCGTTGTGGGTCTTGGCACCTGGCACGACCTTGGCAGCCGGATTACCATTTGCTCTTCTTGTGTCGAGAGGCTGATTGCATCCTTACGCAGATTGGCAGCAAGGGGTGCGGACCTGCCCGGTTTGCGAGCTTGGAGGTGGATCGTCAGAGGTTCTTCTGATCCTGTGGCTGTCTCGGTACGAGCTTGCACATCTTCTTCACCAAGATGCTTCTTCGATTTTTTGTACAGACAGGAGTCTAAGTAGTGGGATTCGACCCCTTTGAAGGGATCGATATCAGCAAATTTTATCCTCACGAAGTCGTATTTGTCGATATATTTGAAGTACTGGTGCAGCGTGGAAGGCATGATCATATAATCGTGTATCCACGGGTGCCCCAAGAGGATGTTGTAAGAGGTGTCTGCATCTATGACGTAGCAAGTGACTTCTGATTGGAGGTCACCAATCTGACACTTCAGACGAATCTTCCCAATGGGGTAGCTCCTGCCCGAATTGAAACCGCTGATGGCGGTGCTTGTAGGCATCAGACGATGCATTGGGATGCGGAGATGATGTAGCAGACCCTTCGGGATAATGCTTATGGAAGAGCCAGGATCGATGTGCATCCGATCTACCTTTACGTCGCCGATATATCCAGTGTAGTATAATGGGCGATCGTGCAGGTTGGTTTTGATGAGCATGTCCTGCGGAGTGAAGACAATGTTGGGCATTGCTCCCGTGCAAACGCTGTCTTGGAGATCTGCAGGCGGGCTCTCTCCTGTGAGGTTGACCTGAGCCACATAGGCGTCGGCATTCTGGAGTGCATCGCTCAAAGCCGCTCGTACCTCTTTTGAGAGTCGTAGAAGCTCGTATAGTGACAACTTGGCCGGTGTGTTGGCCAATTATGCCAAAATGTCGAAGTTGTAGGGCCTCTCCAGCCCCTGTGGTGTCTGTTTTTGGAGGGATTTGTCCAAGCGAGTCTCCTTCGGCCTAGGCTTGTCGGTCGTCGGAGGCTGAGCCGGTCCCGGAGCATCGATTGTAGTGGGCTGATGATCTTCTGCCGAATTGTCAGCCGCAGGTTGGGATTGTGCCCCAGACCGTGTGACGATGGCTGTAGCTTCTTCGACATCTGTCGAGATTGTGCGGCAGGACCTGACTTTTCCACTCTTTTTCTTGCAAATAGAAGATGGTGTGGACTGAGTCACTTCTGACACCAAGTCTGGATGGACCCACATAACCTCCCTTCGTGATGTGGTGAGGGGCACTAGACCAACATCCTGATCTCGGGGAGGTGGAAGATTAGCAATCTCCATGGTCGCCAAAGGGATGGGGACCACACCGTCTTGAGTTCTCATCGGAGGGAAGCTACCGAATTATACTGACACTATATTGGCTGCCACATTTACCTCTTCGAAATTGATGGCAAGACCGTTCGAATCGATGAGATTTTGGATGTATCGTTTTAGCTGGAAGAAGTCGTGTGTGGCATGGTGGACGTAGCGGTGGTAATGGCAGTACTTTGGGTTCTCTATCTCAGCCGGTCGAGGTTCCCGTCTTGGTGGAGGAAGCTGAATTCTGTCTCCTTGTATGAGCATGTCCAAGATGGGCTTGACGTGACCGTCTTCGAAGGAGTAAGTAATTTGTGGCCATTGTTTGTCTGTCGACTTTTGCTCAGGTTTCTGTGTTGTGTCGGCCACCATAGCCTGCTTACCCCTGCTGTCCCGATTGTTGGAGGGGCTACCCCCATTGTCGTTGTTGGTGTTAGGATGCTTGCCCTTGTTCTCTCCGTCCGAGATGTGCAATCCCAGTTGGCGAGCCTTCTTCAATCGTTCTTCGGCGCTTGTGGCACTGATGATGAACGTCTTCCAGTCCTTAAATTGACTTTCGCCCATCCAGAGACTGATTGTTGGGAGGAGTCTCTTTTGGCAAATTTCAATCAAGCAGGAATCCGAATTTCCAGATGGCAACTTCATGGCGGTTTGGCGGAACCGCTCGATATAGTTTCTTGTCAGCTCTTTCTTCCTTGGACGACGTCCATGAGGGTGGACATTGTGATGTCCTGCCCTACTTTGTAGAATCTTTCCAAGAACATGCGTTTGAAACCGGCGAAGGAGTGGATACAGTTGTCTGGCAGGTTGCGGTACCAGTCGAAAGCGACTCCTTCCAATGTCCCGACGAATAATCGTGTGAGGATGGCATCGTTATGGGGCAGATGGTCGGTGGTGACCTCGAAGTAAGTGATGTACCAACTTGCGGAGGTCTTGCCATCATAAGGATTGATATTAAATGTCTTATATCTTGGCGGGAAGGGGACATCCCTCCATCCGGCAGGGTACGGTTGCCGCATTCTGAGATCTAGAGAATTTTCTCGAGCGTGGAACATGGCTCGGATCTCTTGGAACTCTCTTCTCGCTTCGCGGGCCTCATCTACAGTGGTGGGGGCCGTTACTTCAGGAGGATTGTTGCCCGGGTTCGGTGCTGCTGAATTCGAGCCGTATTAACCGCGGGATCCGTGCTTGTTTAGCCAGGCGGCCCTCCTTGCAGAGTTGGAAGGGCCGCTTTGATCTCGTCTACAGACTTGACCAAGGCAAGCAATATGGCTTCGAGCGTGTCGATGCGTTGGCGATCACTGGAACCACCTTGGTTGCTGTCTGTCATGAATACCGTATTTACGTGAGGAGAGACAGACAGAGCGGTGGAGGAAGCATCCTCTGAGTCGTACCACTGTAGTGAGAAGTCATCGGGGTATGTGGGAATGTTCTCCTCTGGTTCGGACTCAGAGGGAACAGTACCGCCAGTTTCTGAGTTTGCCTCATCTTGGGAATTGTGGACGTCCTCGGGGACGTTGGGGTTCGCTGCATCTGATGTGAGAGTTGTTTCCCCCGGCTCGTCTTCTTGGAAGATCGAATTGTCGTGGAGGTTCGGAGGAGCGCTACCCCCAGTCCCAGCAACCCCTAGTGGTGTAGACGACGAATCTCCCACTGTAGCAGATTTCGTCTTGGAACGGGTACCTTGGAAAACTCCGGTGGCGGGCACCCACTTAGACGACAGTCTTTTATTTATAGTAGTTGATATCTTTGGGCTAGGAGCGCTGGTCTTCTTCCCTTTCCCATCGGCGGAGACTTTTCGAGCAGAGTTGCAGGAGACGACGAGAAGTGCCTCGTCTTCTGAAGATGGATGTTGCAGTCTTTGAAAGATGGACTGCCGGTCTTCTCGTATCGTCGCGTTATTGTAGCAGCAGTTGACGATGACTTGGGTGCAGTGACGTCCTTGGGAGGACTCTTTGCACCCCGATGCATCATCTCTTTCCTTGCGTTTGTGGAGGATGGCCTCACGCAAGTCAGATGGGTCTGGATCGACCATGTTTGCTCTCGGGATTTTGGAAGACTTTTGTGAACCTCTCTGTCCGCCTGCCGTCGGGGGCTAGACTCGAGTGGTTCTGTACAACTTCCCATCTGAGGCCTGCGTAACAGTATACGGGACGTTCGGATGATCAGAGATCAGATCAGCGGACCGAACTCGCCAGGCTCGCGCTGCCTTAGACTTCTTCTCTCTAGTGTGTAAGGACATATAGTAGGAAGAGTCTAAGTGATACTGGAGAGAGTCAGACATGTCTTCTAGGGAGCATAAGAGATCAGGACCATAAGAGAGGCGGTCGAAGACAGAGCCGCGTAGAGTAGGCGTCATGCGGCTGTCATCAGTAGTCCGTATGCGGCTGGTAGACGTAGCCGCATAGGTTTTCTTTATGCGACTGGGAATCTCAGTCGCATGAGTTTTCTTCATGCTGCTGGATGACTTGGCCTCATAGACTTTCTTCATGCGGCTGACAGATTCACCCGCATGAGTCTCCTGCATGTGGTTGGCAGTTTTGGCCACAGGAGTGTTCGACTTCTTCTTGGGGCGCATAGAATCACTCTTTGTCCCTGCAAGTCCAGCATCGTAGTGCTTTCTTCTACCGGACTTGGGGACAGCAGAGTCCTCTACGGTTCGAAGTGGAGCCGTATGAGAATCGCCTTCGCCGTCTTGGGTAACAGAGAGTACCCCGTCCAGAGCTTGTGGAGGAGCAAATAATTTCGGCCTCCACTCGCAGCGAGCTTTCTTTGTGTGGATTCGCTTCTGGATCGGGCCAGCACTTCCTTCAGAGAGCATTTCTTCAAACGCCTGTTGGTCGAAACGGACGACCATCTTCTGTTGCGTGGAGCCAAGTTTGGCTGCATCCGATTGCGTCACCAACTCCTCAGCCGTGGAGAAGTTTGTCCCCAGCAGAGTCGCCATCGTGTTTGCCATAAAATATAAAAGAACAGAACAATTATCGGGGGACTGGACTTTTACTTCACAATACAAACTCGCTTGTACAAAGAAAGCCTAGGGACGAAAACCTAGGTAC
The DNA here is from genome assembly GCA_029216955.1 of Iris pallida. Classification (NCBI taxonomy): domain Eukaryota; kingdom Viridiplantae; phylum Streptophyta; class Magnoliopsida; order Asparagales; family Iridaceae; genus Iris; species Iris pallida. The sequence continues at coordinate 224,753 of JANAVB010031428.1, forward strand.
ATCAATCTATGTACAATTGTTTATTTTAGATTCTGGGGGGTGACGATAGAGGCTCGGGAAAGCGACGGCCGCTCTGCCTTACTCTTTGGACGATCGGGTGCAGCTTCTTGGCTCTGTGGAAGAACTGTTTGGCGTTGATGGAGAAATGCACTCTCTTCAGGCTCTCTGACTCTCTATGCACGTCGATCTCTGTCTATCTCTGTCTCTCTCTATTTCTGCGTATGTCTCTCTCTGTGTCTGTATGTGTATGTTACAAGGGAATGGCACCCTGCTATTTATAAGAATGGGGGGACATCATTAGGGTTTATAATGATTGTCCCTTAAAGTGGCGGCGGCCTGTTGATTGATCAATCCGGGCCATTAGTTTGAGTGTAATGAATTTGGGCCATTAATGTAGATTGTGCCAAATCCTCTCAGTAATTAATGCTGATTAGAATAAATCTCCCTTATGATGATCCGCTGATGTCTACGAATCTGAATGAATAAGTTTAATTCATTCTCCTGCCACGTGTCCCAGATTATGGGGATTTGACCCAATCTTGATTGCAGTAAATCTGGAAAATTGAATGGCTTTATGACATGTGTCCTGGGAGCCACTGAGGGGATCTAAGCCGCATGAAGATTGACCCACATATATCCGGCCACGTGTCCTCGAATCACGTGATAATCTGGACCGCATGGACGTAGGTTGCCGCATAACGGGTAACCCCTTCGTAGGCCGCATGGGAGAGTGTCTACTTGAGCCGCATATGACAGTCCACGTGCTTAGGCTGCGTGGCATTTTCTGGATCTCGGTGGATTATGTCAGAGATCTCCTTCGTTTTCCTAGGAGTCTGTCATTATGACAGAGTCATAATTACATTTTTGTGTCAGGGCTGTCGTCTTGTCAGAGCTGTTAGCCGTCAAGGCAATTAATGCAGTAAGGAAAGAGTTGTTTGTATGCTACGTGGCACCTCTCTGAGCCGCATGGAACGTATCGAGCTGCATAGTCCCTTGTGCCGCATGAATCTCTGAGCCGCATGGGCTTTCTGAGACGCATGGGGTTTCCTAGCCCATGGATCCTTCTTTATTATTTTCCATGCTTCTACACTACTACCTCACTTGGTGCCAACCCTTCTTCTCCCATGGTCAAAGCCAGCACTTGACCATGTCCTCTGGGTGCGGGTCCCCTCTGCTAAAAACTTCTCTGTCTGTTCTGAATCAGAGCTTGGGCTTCGGCATACTGCTGCGGTCTCTGCTACTGGAATGCCTGAGTCTGCGGCGGTAATAGCCTCGAGAACGGGTACTGCTGCTGCTGCTGGACTGATACTCGAATTGGTCCCCTAACTGAAGGACTAGAGAAGGTTGATGAAGATGAACTCCCCATGTTCGGGCAATTTCTAACCCTGTGGTCCGGGGTACCACAAACCAAGCACAAACCCTGTGCTCTGCAACACTCTGATATCACATGTCCTGGATTCCTGTAGTATGAACATCCCACTGCGGAAGAGTGCTTCTGCTTCAGATGCTGAGGGTACGTCGGGGTTGAATGTTGAACTGACATCACTGAGGCCGCCCGCCTTGGAGCTCCAATGGTCAAAGCCCTAGCCGACGGGGCTGGTGCTGAAGACTGATTCATCTGACTGTAGGATCGCTTCCGACCCCCGGTCCTGTCCACGATTCTCTGGAAAGTATACTCATTCTTCCTGGCTGCTCTCAATACTGCATCAAAAGTCTGATGCTCAAACTGCTCCACTGCCAATAAGATCTCTAGATGGAGCCCCTGCTGGAACTGCTGGGCTCTATCGAACTAGGTTGCCACCAAGGCGAGAGCAAACCGACTAAGTCTCGAAAACTCGGCCGCATACCCGTCGACCATCCTGTCTATCTGCTTCAGATTGGTGAACCTCGTCTGTAGATCGTACCGAGCTACATCATTGAAGTACTTGGTCTGGAATCTCTTACGGAATACTGGCCAGGCAACAAGTGCCACTAATCCAACGGCCTGTGCCGCCCACCAGCTGCGGGCAAGATCCAATAACTGCAGGCGCACCACGGTCACCTTCTCGTTCTCTGGGGTCCTGGGTGCTTCTAGGATCACTTCTGTATTCTGAAGCCAAGCGTCTGCGGCAATAGCATCTTTACTGCCGTCGAAGAATGGAGGGTTCAAGCACTTGAAACTGTTGGCTGCACTGCTACCTTGATGACCTCCTTTGGTCAGAGCATCTGTCACTGCTTGGTGCAAGACATCTCCTCGACGATCCTGAGAAGCTAACAATGCCCTGATGAGACCCACCAAGGTGCCATCATCAGGCTCTGTAGGCTGGACGGGCTGAACTGGTGGCTCTTGACCCTCAGTAGGCATGACTCTAGAGGCTACTCCTGAATGCTGGGCTTGATCTCCAGGTTGCTGCTGGTCTACGGCAGGTGCTCCGCCTTGCTGATCGGTAGGACCAGGAACAATACCGCGGAAGAAGATGACATAGAGAACAACAATGAAGGACCAGGATAGATCAAAGATACAAGCATGTGATCAGGTCAAGATTGTAAGGATTTAGAGGATACGAGCAAAGATCAAGGGCGAGTACTGATTGAGACTTCTATTCGGTAAATCCTCACATATCTTGATTTACAAGACCTGCATGGGATACCACTTAAACCCTGTAATGCTCCAGAACCAGAATACTGGAGAGCAGGGGCGAACATAGCGAGCTACGTATATTGAAGTACAACCCACCTCGCTATACGGTCACAGCTATCCAGATACATGAGGGTTTAACTACAAGCCATCAGTCTCCTATGGTCATGAACAAGCCTATTGTCTCAATCTCAATTAAGCAATAACAGTTTACACGATGTCAGAACATCAACTATACAATAGTAAGGTGTCCCATATATTACATATTTTGATGATCATGAAGCTAGTCGTACAAAATGTCAAGACTAGCAAAAGTTTCAGTCATACATGATCAACCCTAGGATTTGTCAATCATGTTCAGCCCGTAGGCAGACAGTAAGTAAGGTGCAATACGATCTAAACACGTGCTCGCCGGCTAAACGCCTCAAAAGAATATTTTTATAATAAAGTGGGAGAACAAAAGGAACCCACTCGTTGCCAGGGTTACGCTTGGTGGTCACCATCTGGCTGGAAGGTAGGTAGATCCTCTAAAGCTGCTCCGATATCTGGCCATACAAAACCAGCTGGGTCAAACCCCAGAAAGAGCAAGTGCCACAAAGGAGGATTCACATAGGAACTAAAACCATCATATAATAAGAGAATATTAAAGATAATTATAAAAGAAACTGATAATAACGGGGCAACAATAGAGAATTGAGTATGGGAAAACTATTCAAGTAGCCAGGTCGTAACCCTTAAACCAAATAAGGACCGGGGTTGCAACCCTTCACCTGAATAGAAACTCGTCTCAAATACTTTTTGTAAAGTAAAACATGACGAGCATGACATAGGGTGCAATAAGACAATAAACGAAGAGAGGACACAGAACTGCTCCAGGAGCCAGGTTACAACCCTTAAACCAAACAAGGACCGGGGTTGTAACCCTTTGCCTGAACAGAACTTGCCCCTGATCATTGTTGTTAAGGTAAGCATAAATAACCATGATGATATATGATAAGATAACCATGGGACTATTCAGATAACCAGGTTACAACCCTTAAACCAAACAAGGACTGGGGTTGTAATCCTTTGCCTGAACAGAACTTGGTTTCTCGTCGTTTATCGATAAGTAAAGCACAAGAAATCAGGTCATGTTACAATCTTGTACAGGATCAGGACAAACTAGGATAGGCTAGACTCCATCCAATCAATCACGGCCACGCAATGAGTACGGCTTGATACTTTAACTAACTAGGGTTATCACAGGCCTAGTTACTAGCAAGATGCAATGAGATTATTCCGACAGCCACAAGCCCTGTAGACCATCCAAGTTATCCAGACGCAATTAGGGGATTGAATCCATGTGGGTACATCGTCCAAGGAATGCATGTACCCTTAAGTAGCTTGGTGGGTGCAACACATGACAATGTACTAGAAATGTGTCCTACTCGACGGTAGGCTACAAATCCCATGATGGGGCACCCAGATAACGGGATTGCCTGTAGCTGGGAAATCTCTCCATGACTACTAAAATTTCTAGTTTTTAGCCTTAGTCGATTTCATTAGGTACCCCTGACCGTGGTATTCAGGAGATCCCTATCCTAGACATGATGCAAAAAAATACTGGTTTATTTGTACAAACACAATCGTCTACGGTGTCCAGGTCATTCATTCTTATCATGTCAGGCTAGTCGTCATAACATCATATCGATGTATATCATGTCAGGTTTACTTCTGAAGAGTGCGCCACGGCGGGCCACTATCGTGTTCCGAAAATATGTGCAAAATCTACATGATTTAAGCATTCACAGAAGGTCAGAAAATATGAGCATGAATGTAACATTCTAATATAATAATAATAATAATAATAAAATAAAAGAGGACAAGGACTATAGAGAGAGCCATGCGGCTAAGGGAAATAAGCTCATGCGGCTGAGAGGGAACTGGCATATGCGGCAGGAAAGGGAATGGGGTCATGCGGCAGGGACAATGGGTTCATGCGGCAGAATAGAAACATGGGCTCATGTGGCTTCGGAATGCGAGCTCATGCGGCTGGAAGAGGACGAGCGCATGCGGCTCAGTGATGCGCGCATATGCAGCTGCGAGGGAGCAACGCCATGTGGCTAAGGATAAAAACTTCATGTGGCCAGGAGGGAGAGCAGGGGTATGCGGCTCGGAAGATACGGTGCCATGGGGCCGAAGGGAACGCGGGCTTATGCGGCAATAGGATTACATACGGCTGAATGGATACGCGCTCATGCGGCTACAGGAACCAAAGATATCTATGCGGCTAAGTAATTTAGGAGTTCATGCGGCTGAATCTGCCATGCGACTAAGACTGTCATATGGCTAAGGAATTTAGGAGCTCATGCGGCTGAATCTGCCATGCGGCTAAGACTGTCATGCGGCTATGGAATTTAGGAGTTTATGCGGCTGAATCTGCCATACGGCTAAGACTTTCATGGGGCTAAGGAAACTGTCACATTAAAAGCCATGCGGCCAGAGAACTTTTCTTCTTTTCCACTTTCCGAGAAGAAGAACTATGGAAGGCCATGACTTTAAAGTTTCATAAATCCTTCATCCAAGGCCAGAATCCAGACTTTCATAGGTCAAAATGGGACGGAAAGAAATTTTCTACCACATAGAGTCATCAAAACTTGAGAATAACAAGGTTAGATAGATCAAAATCCAAGAAATCTAAAAATACAACAAGCTTAGATCTACACAATTTGAACCATGGAATTTAAAATGCTAAGTACTAAAGTGTCGTAGAATTTTGTGGAGAAGACAATGGAACAATAAAAACTGAGTTCCTCCATGAAGCAAGCTGCACTTACCGAAGCCACCTGTTAGGTAAAGAAAAAGTAATGAGGAGAGAGAGAGAGAGTGGGTGGCTAATAAAGGAAGAGTGGGGGTAGGTGGGGTTGGTTCACATGAAAAACCAAGTCATGCCAAACCATGCAAACCGAACCGAACCGAGAAATTAAATGCCCAAATAAATCATGCAGTGAGACATACAATATACGTATACGTATACCAAAATACGTAATACGAACCACGATCGTTACAACATCGGTTTATCCTTGCCATCGTGGATTACTTCTCCAAGTGGGCAGAAGCAGTATTATTGGCAGAAATAGAAGCCTCGAACGTGATGAGCTTCATCAAGCACCACGTCATCTACCGGTTTGTGATACCCAGAAGAATTTTCCATGATAATAGCCTTCAGTTCGTGAGCCATACCTTCCAGCAGTTCTGTGACAAGAACCGGTATAGAGCATGGTCTTAACGGCCTAAACCCGACGGCTAATGGGTTGGCCGAAGCATTCAACAAAACTATCGTCAAACTACTCAAGAAAGTCGTGTCCTCTACTAAACGTGACTGGAACAAGAAGATGGGCAAATGCCTATGGGCATACCGTATGACCGTGCGGACACCAACGGGCAACACACCATTTTTCCCTGGTCTAAGGAAGTGAAGCAGTGCTCCCCTTGGAGATTCAAATCTCGTCCTTACGGGCAGCTGTCACCAATTTGCTGACTGACGAAGATAACCAGCACAGACGGTTACAAGAGTTGGAATCGTTGGATAAAAAATACTTGCTAGCACAGCAAAGAATTGAGCTTTCCAAGATCATATTTCTGGGGCCTTCAACAAAAGAGTCCGGGAAAGATCATACCATGTGGACGACCTCGTCTTTGCATTACGCAGACCAATGGTGATGACTCACAAGACGGCTGGAAAGTTTCAGCCCAAGTGGAAAAGACCGTTCGTCGTAGAAATGGTATACTCCAACGGTATTTATCGACTAGCCAAATCTATTGGTGACTTGCTAATGATGCCCATCAACGGCAAGTTTCTAAAGAAATATTACGTCTGAAGATGAAACCAACATAGGCTCTCGCATCTGCTAAGAGTGTCTATGGGTTCTGGTAAGAGGATTCCCTTCTTCTATATCTTCCCTTAGATGAAGCACTTCACGTCCATATTACCTTTAGATTGATCCTCTACACCCCGACGATGCGGCTATTGATGGAACTGGGGATTCCCAGGACCCTTCCTTTGGTGTGTGTGTATTGATCGATATAAAGTTAAATAGTTCTAATACGTGTTCTAACCCTTCGTAGGCGGAAACTAGGGTTCACAAATTATACCTACGGCGAAAAAGGAGATAAGTAATTCCTGGCAATCTCAAGCGGACGACCCCAAGATCTTCTGCACATTTTCCTTCCTCGAGTTGGACGTCGTGTGGGCGAAGATCTCCCAACCTTTTTTTTCTCCTTGGCAGCCCTCTCTTTCTCTCCTTAGGTGAATCACGAATTTAGAGAAAGTTTTAGATTTCTGATCGGTAATATGGCGGCCAGAGAATAGAGGATATATATAGGCTACGGCAGGGACCATGAGGAGAAATTAGGGTTAGGCCTCCTAACGGATCTGGATATCCCATGTTCAGCCCGAACACATAATCCAGGCCCATTAACAATAGCTCGGTCCACTAATGAGCTATTGTTGCACTACCTCCCTAATACCAAATTATGTTTGTGGGCTCCTTTTATTATATGCTCGTTTGGCTCCCTATTTTAAGATATCGTATGTCCGTCGATCAAATTAAGTTACTGACAACTATATTGATTCGACATCTTTTATCCTTAAGTAGTACCGCTCAACTTTATTTGTCATGTCGGATATAATCTACCAGCAGGATTTATTTGACAATCCTTATGAGCTCCCTAAGGGAACATCATCAACCCGATGTATTGGGACATGGATTCCATTTATAATCAACAGTCCATCATACATACAATGTTATTACCCAATTTATAGAGGTTGTCGATCCATAATGAATGTCACTCTTTTATGAGTCAAAATAATGCACACTGCATATACATGTCCGTTATTATATCCGCGTTAAGACCACAAGCATCCATAATAACAGAGGTGTTTGTTCTCTTATGTAGTCAGTACAAAGAGAACAACCTCAAGTGGTCCTGTTCAATACACACAAAGTGTACTAGTGTAAACCTATAGCCAAGATAGACTAATACCAGACTACACTGCAACCTTTCCAATAGATTGTCCAAGTCCATCTAGGTTGTGAACTATTTATATACTCCATAGGGAACTGATAATATGATCTTCTGTGTGACACCACACACCATATTATCTACAATACAGAATATCATATATTTGCATTAACACTTGCAACAAATACAATATGTAAATATTTGTCCATATGATTCTCATTCAAAATTTAAGGAAATAAGGTTACTAAAAATGTGATGCTTTTAGTATATAACCCTAACAGCTACCACGTCCATATTACCTATCAGTAGTTGTTATCTCCGTATTGATCTATGATTATCATGGCTGTCTAGAAAATAGTTCAAGTTCATACTACCTTTGAATTATTGTTCTACATCCCAGCGAAGATTAGCCTACCATGTTCATATTACCTCTGTTAGGTGTGTCTTCTATAATGACCCCTCCATATGTTGAAAAAAAATGAAGGAACAGAAGAGTTCCTATACAAAAACAAGAATCTGAAACATCACCAAGCACGTATGCTCATGCCACATGTTCATACTTTTGTTCAAAGTATCCCGATCTTGACTCAAGTTCGGAACACTTTGAAGGGGGTCTTGTAGAAGCATGAAAAATCTCAGCTGATAATATTTCTCCACCGCAGAGCAGATGATACAAAGGCGCAGACCGAGTATTGAAAAGACAATAGAGATACAAAAAGAAGTTTTTTTTATTATTATGCCTACAAAGATGTCACTACCACTTTTCTAGATTAGGAGTATTTTGGTAATTGTGTGATTTTGAATTTTTGATAATATTTTAATTGGTACTTTTGGTGTTAGTAGTTGGTTTAACCTTAGCTAACCATGATTATAGACTAACCATGTGATTAGAGACCTAATTAGCATTTTAGATTTGAATTTAAGGTTTAGTTCTAATTAGGAAACTTTTAAATTCATTTTTACCCTCTTTAATATATAGCATTTTGGGCTTTTGCCAAAAGGGCTTCCTATTGGACTTAAGATGAGTTGCGGCCCATACCTAAATCCTAACCTAACCCTAGCAGCAACCCACGGTCGGCCAAACAGTCCCCTCCCTCTCTATATGTTCATATTTGGTAGCCACCAAGCCTTTACAAACCCTAATTTTTTCACCTTCCTCAAAGTAGCCTCCTTTCTCCATCTCTCATTCGATTTGCACCAAACAAGTTTCGTTGCGATCCTTGGGAGGAGAAGAAGTTGCTTGAGGCTATCTAGCAAGGAATCAGGGGCTTTGGACCGTAGAAAATCGCCGTCGGGACGTTTGGAGGCTTTTAGCATGAGATTTCGATTCTCAATAGGTAAACGCTTTTAAACTCATTTAAATTTTAATTTTTCTTTATAGAAGCAAGCATCTAGGTATCCTGGACCTGTAGATGTAGTTTGGTAGAATTTTATGTCCGTTTGATAGGCGTATCAGATGCGTGTAGGTGTATTGGAACACGTGTTCGATGAAATGTCTCATAGAATTAAAAGTTGCTGTTTTTTAAAACTAATTTCATATATTTGTAGCCCTATATGAGGGGATTCCAAAACCTATATTTTTGAGTTTATTTTGACACAATTTTTGTGTCCAAATCGGACACGAGGACGTAGTATGAGGCCCCGTGCAGTGTCCCATGCACTATCCTGCTGTCTGAGTGTCATAACTCGATGGATATGATACGGTTTAGGGTGAAATTTGGTGGATACGTGTTGGCAACCTCTACCCACGTGCTCGTAAAATTTTACGAAATTTTGTTGAGTGTACACGAAGTTATCGAGGCTGCATGGATCTTGGCCTGCTGTATACACGCACGAAAATTGGCTCTGACACGCGTTTGTAACACGGACACGAGGACTCAAAACATGGTATCCTACACCTAGCCCTATACCTAGGCTACCCATAGACATAAGCACGTGACACGAAGTCATGTGTATCGTGTCTTACGTTGCTCGACACGTACGCACGAGCACTGCTCTTCACAGTTTTAAGATACGTACTGACACGCTGTTTTGGACACTTCGTGGACACGCACACGACACGATTGACCCCCCTCATGTTGAAACGTGTGTGGGGACACTTTCCCCTAATTTTTCCTCTATATATATATGTATATTTATTTGTATCTAGGTATATATTGTATATATATAGCTATCTATATAACTATTATGTATCAGTTGAGTTGGGTGTGGGTGTGTTTGATTTTGGATTTCTTGTCCAGTTTTGGTTTTGGTTGATGCTATATAGATTAATCTTATATATTAGGTATCAGTGATGTTAGGTTTAGTGTAGTTATGTTATATATGTATATATATATATATATATATATATATATATATATATATATATATATATATATATATATATATGTTATAGGTATTCCCTATAGGCCTAACTATGCAAAATTGACCAAATTGTTGGCCAAGTTGACCAAAGTCAACTGTGGGTCAAATTTGACCTAGAATTGACCCTAGAAGGCCTAAATTGACATGTTAACTTAAGTTTGACCAAACCCTAGATTAATTGACTAGTTGACTTTAGGTTGACCTAGTTTGACTAGAACGGTTGACCAAAGTTGATCAAGAGTTGACTTTGTCCTAGAATGACCTAGAATCATATAGATTGCATTATAAACTTTATTTATTATGGATTAAACATATTTTAACCTATATTTCTCTAAATAGGACTTATTTACTCCAGTTCAGACATCTATATTCATCAGTCGCACAGGGTATCAGGCGAGTACATTCTCTGATAGTTCTTTCATTTATTTGATAATTATTATATTTCAGTTCTAGTTAGTTCTATTGATTATCTGTCAACACGGATTGATATTTCTGGATCCACTGCACGCGACACTCACCTTTTTACATGTCGGGCCTCTATTTCTGGAATCATCCTACTGGACTCACTACTGGCATCATCATGTTCTGGCTGGACTTGTACTTTATTTTTGTGTCATTTTCTGGATTCACTTATACTTGTTGGACGAAGAAATATTCGAGTAGACATGTAAACAGTCCTAAAAATGCTGGAATCACCCCATCTGGTCTAATCTGGAATGATAGCAGTCGTACACTTGCCAAGTGTATGATGAGCTGTATTTACCCCCTATCGTTTACATATCGATCTCGGTATTTCAAAACACACTGGTCAGTATCATGTTTAGGACTCATACTGGATCACACTTGTCTATGCTATATTATCTGGACTTATATTACCTCTATTCGAGTTCAGTTAGTTTTGCTTTTACAGTCTCTATTGCCATGCTCTCCTGACTTATTTAAACTATTGTTCTACTTTACTACCTGTCTAAACTTACCATGTTCATCAATATTGTTTGCCATTAAATATCAAAAACAGGTATTACAGAAACACTGAGATTGATTACAAACTCACTTGTACAAAGAAGAGACTAGAAAGAAATCTTGAGAAATAATCTAAGTACAATTGTTTAGTTTTTTATTCTGGGGGGTGACGGTGGAGGCTCGGGAAAGTGCTATCAACTCTGCCTTACTCCTTGGACTATCTGACACAGTCTTTAGCTCTTGAAGAAATTATCTTTCGAAGGTTGCCAGCCTTTTGCAGGGGTATGACACCCTGCTATTTATAGTGGTATGTATGTTGAGCCGCATAAATGGCCTGTGGCCACGTGGCTAATCAACACGTGAAGACACGCTCTTTGGCCGCCAGAAGTCGATTTGTTGGGATTTTGTTACAGCAAATCTGGGTGGTTAAGACTTGGTCAGCCTGTCATGTGTCCTATTGCAGGATAGGAATCATTTTGAGCCGTATAAGTCTCTCAGTTTTCGACCATGTGGGGCCGCTTGAGACTCATGCAGCTTAAGTCGCAATCTTCCTTAGCCAGCATATAGCCTAAGGATTTTTAAGCCGCATAGATTCTGTATTTTGGCCGCATAAAGCTCATGCGGCTTGGGTCACAATCACCCTTGGCCGTATGAAGTTCGGAGACTTTGGGGTCGTATACGTTTGAGCCGCATAAAGTTCATGCGGCTAGGGTAACACTCTTTCTGGCCGTATGAAAGGTATGAACCCTGCTTTTGGTGACGTTTCACGTCTTATCTTTTTGTCAAAGTGTCATGTCAGCTTTGACAGAACTTGTCAGCTTTATCAGACGAACCGATCCTCTTGGCCGTATATCTTTCTTCTACAACTGGTTGTCAACGGACCGTATAAGGTATTGAATCTGTCATGCGGCTCTCCGTTATGTGGACCTGTTTGGCCCAAAGTATATATGCGAGAAATTGTGATCCACATGAATCCCATATTTTTTATGCTTCTACAAGACTCCCTTCAAAGTTTTCAAATTACAAATTTGGAATACTTTGAATAAGAAGCATGAAGATATATCAAGCCGCAGGGAGTCTTCATGTCGTAGGAAATTTTTGAGCCGTAGAAAGATCTCGAGCCGCAGAGAAATCTTGAGCCGTAGAGAGACCCCATCAGCCTGCCAGTTGTCACTGCTGCATTTAATTTTCTTGATTCGGTTATGGATCTCTTTTCGAGATAAAGCTGACGGTTACTAGGGATAAAGTCCCCAAACGTCGACATTATCTTTAATGATCTCGAGAATCGAAGAGGCGTTCTTCAAGATAAAGCCGACGATTATTAGGGATACAGTCCCCAAACATCGTCATTTATCTTTAATGATCTCGAGAATCGAAGAGGCACTTTTCAGCAACTCTATAAATATGGGTCATTCAGAAAGAGATTTTCCTCTTTCACCTTCTTCTCCTTCGACTTCATCATACTTTCTGCTATGGCTCCAAAAGCTTCCAAATCAACTGGTACGACGGCCAAAGGGAGGGGACTTGCCTCTCCGTCGAGAGCGCCAGACGCTCCTTCCATTCATCCCGATGTACAACCCCCTCTCAAGAGTAAGGACGGTGGAAAGACGACGACTGAAATTTTGAATGGCCATATCGTATATTTCATACGCGGGCCTGTCATATACTGGCTCTGTGCTTTAAGCCTGGTCGATGCATGCCCTATCTCATTTGGACCGCATGTGTTCTGTATGATAGGACCACATGGGCTGGGCCGCATAACCGTTGCTCATTCGAGCTTGAGCCGCATAAGTGCCCCAAGACTGATCTGCATTAATACTTCAGGACTGAGCCGCATAAGTGCCTCATGACTGAGCCGCATGAGCACTTTATTATCGGGCCGCATGAATACTATATTACTGGGCCGCATAATCGCCTCATGAGCCACATGAGTATTTCATGACTGAGCCGCATAAGTGCCTCATAATTGAACCGCACAAACACTTCATGAATGAGCCGTATAAGTACTTCATGACTGAGCTGCATGAGTACTTCATGAAGCCGGTCTCATGATTTTGGGCCGCCTGAGTTCTATTTGGCTAGGCCGCATAACTGAAAAAAATAGAGTTCTTTATTTTCTTTTCGGTGCTATACCCTTTTTTCCATATTTTGTAGGGATCTGGCTAGCAAACTTCTCCAGGACCGGTGTCGACGATAGAGTGAAAATACACCATTCTGATACATATATCAGACAGTTCAAAACTCCTCGTGCTTTGGAAGAGTTTTCTCCACACGATTTTGGCACACATCAAACAACTCGGAAGTCTTCATACTTCGAAAGAGTTTTCCCCAGGTGGTAGGAATAGCCTTTATACCTCAGAAAGTTGGACGGTGGTCAGGCGTCATTATGAACGTCCTGCCTTCACGGCACTCTAAGTAGGCAAAATCACCATCAGGGATGATATTTTGAAGGTATGGTCCTTCGGGGGAGCGAAGCTAAGGTATCCGTAATACGGAGGGGAGGATAGCATGCTATATTTGCCCTCCTCCAGGCAGCTCCTTGGAGATTCAACAGCCTTGTTTGCTTCTCCGCAGTAAACATGACTTCTTTCGAGGGCCACAAAGCTGCTTTTTGATGAAGACGAAGTGCTGTCAAACTGACCAAACTATGTATTGCTAGATTTTCTTTCTTTTTTTTTCTGCTGTCGATGTAGTCCTCTGAATGTAACTATTTTTGATTAAACAGAATATGTTCACTCCATTCTTTATTTGTGATATTTTGTGGTACTTGTACTAGAGGGCCTAATACTGCATTTGTGTTTGATAAAGGGCATCCCACTGGGGGATTTTTGTGGACCTATTGCCCTTTTGTGCATCTGGAAATGCGAGCAAATAGATTTGAATGGTATTTTGTGGACCTACTACTCTTGGATACACCGATGGTGCGAGTAATAGATTAGAATAACTTTTATGGACTTATTACCCTTTTTGTGTACTGTCTATACGAGTACAGATAATAAGTGGAGAGGAAACCAACATATTTACTGAGAGGTAATAAGGACGTGGTCAATATGGGTCTAAAGTAGAGCCTCCCTACTCAGAGGTAATGAGGACATGGTAGGAGTAGGCCAAATGGGGATACACAGAACAACTCAGAGGTGCTATCAACGTGGAAGTTCTATGTATTGGGCGATTTATTTGTGATGGACGGAAAAATAACTCAGAGGTAATATGGACATGGTTGTTTTTCCCCGTTGGGGAATTTTGTGGACCTATTACTCTTTTGTATACCGATGGTACGAGTAATAGATTAGGATAAGTTTTATGGACCTATTACCCTTCTGCGCACTGGTGGTCCGGATAATAGATTTTGAGGCAAACTCTGAAGGTACATAACTCAACAGTCTGGGAGATTTAAGGTCAGAGTGTGAGTTCAGCAATACCAGAGGATACATAACTCACAATCTGAGAGATTTGAGGTCAGAGTGTGAGTCCAGCAATATCAGAGGGTACATAACTCACAATCTGAGAGATTTAAGGTTCGAGCGTGAGTTCAGCGATACCAGAGGGTACATAACTCACAATCTGAGAGATAGTTGGAAGCAGTTGTTTAGACATAATATTTCTTGAGGAACTTGCCGTTGATGGGCATCATGTGTAAACCCCCTAAATTTCTACTACGAATTTTTTTAAAATAATTTTGTATTTATTTTGTACTTTGTATCTACACGTTATATACAAGTTCTCATTGTTGTATTTGCGTAGCTTACGTGATTTGCGTTTCGTAATTACTCGACGAGTGCGAATATGTGTCGAGGTACATATTTTAGAAAAATATTTTTAATATAAATTTTATTTTACATAGGAAAGTACATGTTCAAATAAATGTGATAAATATTTTATTCTGTATAAAAGAGTTATTTTGTTCCCGTTTAAAAATAAGTAGTTGTGGTTTATATGAAATGTATTCCAAATATTTTGCAAAATTTGAAATTTATTTATTAATATATTTATAAAAGCTATTTTACGATTTGATATTTAAGTATTTATTGTGAATTTTTGAAATTAATTATTACTATATTTATTTAATCATGAAAATGGTATTTGAAATCTGTTTGATTTAATGTTTAATTAATTATTATGATTTAAATTGGAAAATATTTTATTGACCTTATTTTAAATAGCTTTTAAATAAAAGATAAGTTTTATCTATATTGAATTGGATTTTAAATCGATTTGAATTAATATAGAATTTATCCATTGGGATTTAAACCTCCCTATCCAACTGGGAATTCCTACCTCCTATAAAAGGAGAGGTACTCATCCATAAATTCTCCACCATCCACAATAGGGAGTGCATCGTGTCGGTGTCCACCCAAAGTCTTATTCCAACTTTTACAAGTACATCAATTTTCGTGTCGGACACACCCCGATACAAATAAAATCCTAATCCTACCCCTAAACTAATCCCTCGTCATCCCAACAGCAGCTTCTCGATGCCGCGACTCTCCGATCGTCTCTCCGCCATCGCCCCGACCATTTGGCCGCCAACCGCCACAAAACTCACTCATCACCCCTACCTCCGTCGACAACATCGTCGACCAACCTGTATAATCATTGTTCGCACACCCCCTTCAGCCGTCCGACAAACCTGCTCCTTGACTCCACGCAGGACCACCGCCGCTACCGTCTCGTCACTATCGCCATCGTCGCAACCACCCCCACGGCCAACATCGCCGCCACGGTCCCTAAACCCCGGCCACCTCGACCACCCATTCTTTCCTACAAATCCCCGTCTCTGCCAACACCATCACCGCCACCTTCACCATGCCCACCACCGTCGGAGCCAACCGCGCCAACCACCACCACATCATCGACCCTCCCCGATAAAGAAAGAAGGGGGAAAACCCTAACATGATCGGACCGTGCTCTACCCGCGTATGACGCTCCCTCACGTCCGTCAATCCACCGAAAAACCCCCATCGCCGCCTCCGCCAGGCCCCGCGAGATCTAGCACACCGCACCATCGCTGAGGAGTCGCCGGCGTGCGCGTTGACACCGCTGGAGACCCCGGCGCTGCACCGACCGCGTGGACCCCCGCCGTGCCGGAGTTCGTCAGCGCCCCACGCCGAGCTTCGGGAGCATCCACCTTTCCCCGCACCTCCGGCTTCCCACATCTTCCTCCGTAGCTGCCCCTCATCGCAGTTGTGCCACCGCTGCCGCGCTCGCCGCATGGACCCTCGCCGGCCTCCTCAAATGAGCGCACTCCTTCGCCCCTTCCCGCTCGCTCTTCTCCTCTCTCTTCTCTCTGTACTCTCAATCTCTCTCTCTCTTACTGAAAAGAAGTGAGTGAGGGGATGAGCTGTTATGTTAGAAATTTATTATAACTATTATTATTATTATTATTATCATCATTATTATTATTATATATAACTTTTATTAATATTATTCTTATTTAGGTTTTATTAGTTATTGTGATTAAGTTTTATTAGTTACTATTATTATTATTGTTATTCACTTTCTTGTGGCTATTGGAATATGTAATTTTATTGACACTTTAAATCTTTATCTATATTTATGGTATTATTAGTTAATTTCTGTAAATGGCAAATGTACAGGCTAAAATTATTATCATTATTAGTTTTTATTATTACTACGAACAATTCATAGAAATAAACAATTTATTTTTGTTGATAGTAGTATTTTTAGCTATTTTAGTCATAAATTTTTAGTGTTATTTTACACATGATGCATATTACTTAGAATTATTTTACAAAAGACAATGGGGCTTGGCCCTATCCTTTCAAAAATATAGTCTTGGCACTAGATAAATTTTTAGAGATTTTATATATTTTCCTAGAATATTATTTTAACTAGAGAAATATAGTTTCCATTATTATACATAAGTTATAAATATTTTCTAAATTTACAGTTGAAATTTTTTAGAGTTTTAAGCCTCAAAGATTTTCTTAAAGTTTTTAGATATTATGTCAAATATTTTTCATAATAAAATATTAATTTTAAACAAATACGAAATATATTTTTACTAGATAGTTATGACTGTTTTTCTAAATGAGTATGTATATTTTAAATTGAGAATTATCTTTTACATAAATCAAATCTTCCTCTTAGAATATATGACTTCTGACCATGACTAATCACATACTTATTTCCTTCGGACTTCTTCACATCAAACATGGCTTTTGGACAAAACAGGGCATCACTATCATTGCACAACCGTAGGCGACACACCAGGCAAGATACCTTGTCATTATACTGTTTATTTTTAATTTGCATTTTATTACATATCACTGTTTATTTATTCCAGTTCTTGATTTACTACCTGTTCAGTGATATTAGTTTGCATGTTATTATCCATTGATTGCATATGGCCCTAGAGTTAAGGGACTACCGATTGTAGTGTATCACATATACCTTGACACAGTGTACCGCGAGGATGTGTGAGATGAGTGACATGTAGAGGTCCTTGCGTATTGGCTGATCACTCATGCGCATGCGTTAAGTCTAACGGTCAATAGTTGTATATTAGAAGACTTGACAGTTAGTAGGGTTACATGGTCGTGGATACGACATGGTAGGTACATTGGGTGGGGAGAACATTTCCTTGTCGTATGGGCTTCGATTGTACTTCCCTTGTAATCCGAAAGCTCCGCTGGAGATACGGGTATGTTTAGCCTCTCAGGTTTGCCACTGTCGTTTTTGAACGTCATGCGCTGTGGTCACTGGTGCCCAAGTGGGGACTATACCAGATCTCATTTACAGCCAAGGCTCATGCGACGAAAGGTTTGTTCTCAACTGCATGTTCAATTTAGTACGGTTAGGTTGCCTTATTTATGTCTTGTCACTTTTTTTGATTGTGGCATATTTTATATTCAGTATTTATATGGCATGTCTATTGTATCTTGTTACGCCTCTCTGAGGACCTGATTATCTCGCCAGGTGTGTGCTCTTGTCTTTCGCAGGTGTTCTAGCCGTGGCCATGATCATCTCTATTTCTTCGAGGATGATTGCACTTTGATCGTCTTCGCTTCGCTCGCCAAACTCTTTCTTTGATTATGTATTTTTTTTCATAGTTGGTAGTGGATTTGTCTCCACCCAACGATTGTATACATGACAAATTTAATATTGCTTTTATATCGTTATTATTCTTTGTGGATGAGATTTAGTGCCTTGGTTACTATATTTTACAGCTTATGTATACATACGATGGTCCATATACTTCGTATGTATACAGCTGGCATGATTACGTTCTAGTCCCTCTATTTTTGGGACTAAGGCGTTATATATTTTTGTGGTGGCCCATACAGGTCGAGTGTGCCGTTTCGTTACATGACTGCACCAAACGGGCCTGCGATATAGGATTAGAATCTAGAATCTCATCCACCTACTTGACATCCTTTTTTGACTTTAATTTCCGAACTCTCGTTCGACCTTCTTGATTTGCATCCTGCTTGAACTCTTTCTACCGTAAATTTTTATTTTCGTGCCTAGTGATAGTTAGTAAGATGACTACACTAGTATATGCCCATAGGTTAAACACATGGCTAGAAGGTTACATTGACAATTAATATGCATTGAGATTTTATTTGAGTTATAAAGGCATTTATTTTCCTAGAAATATGTTCTTAAGGATTTGTTAATTCCAAGTTGGGTAGTAGCATAATTTTGCTTTCAAAAGATAGTTGGAATTTTATTACAAGGTGGTATACACAAGAGGATAGCTAGATCGAGAAAACAAATTGATTTTATTTTACGTCTTAATTTTTGAAGGTCTTTGAACATTTCTGATTTATTGAGTTATAGCTATACATCTTTTGGAGGAATATAAATTTGATTTGGAAAGGATCATAAAATTTTAAATGTGGAAGTATGATTTACGATTGACCAAAATTTGAGGATGATTGATAAATTTTGGTAAAATATTTTTGAATTAAATTACGTCATATGATCTATGATTTATAAAGTTATTTAGATTTCGAGTTTAAAGCCTTGATTATGGATATTTAAATTCTGGTGGAAATTTTTTTTTACTTTTGAAGAATAGTTGTGACTTATTGGAAGCTAGATATATAGAATTAAATTCGGGAGTTATTTAAATATTCTATTTGGTAGTATGAATTTTGGCTGATAAACTTATTTAAGTGTTGAGTTTAAGATTTGGAAAAAAATATTCGATTTACGATATACAAGGGTTGTTTCGAGATTGACTAAAGTTGACAACCTAAGATGATTAGAAATTTTGGTGGAGTATCTTAGAAATTTTATTGAGAAACTTTCGAGGAACTAAAATTTTAGATTAGATCATATATTGGTAGAGGCCCAAGAAGCAAGTAGGGTCACCCTAGTGAGATAGACGTATTCCACATTAGATTGCCATGCCACCTATGATTAGGATATTGCATATACACAAGTAAAGTTAGTCATCGACCAAACCGATGAACATATCTTTGACTTACTCGACCTCCCCCAAATCTAGATCTTTATTCGTGACCATCTAATTGTTTGAAACTTAGAAATGATTAGAATCATTCCCTTTACCATACCCTTACCTATGAGACTATTTTCTCTCTATAAACTGTGTCTCTAACTTATCCTAACTTGATCTACGAGATTTTCTAAATTATATTTATTTCGTGCTTTAGCCCTTTTATTTTAGTGCATTAATTAGTACATTATGAAAGCCCACTTTCTATTTTGATCAATTGGCGTTCCCTATCGTGACTTTGATATTTGGAGCACAACACTAGACTTTTCCTTCCAACCAATTTCACATGCAAGACCTAGACAAGCTCACATTCATGTAGGTATATCATGTCCCACTAAAACACTTCCCCTTGTACCCTATTTTTATGATACGACTTTCGGGTCATAAAGACTAAACTATAACCCTTACCATGGTACCGATATGGACTCAACCTCGACTCAATTTTTCGACCTAGTATATGATTGCGATCTATTAAATCTCTTAAATGCTTAACCTTGCATTTTATCTTGACTGCTTAACCCTTGTCATTTTATATTCATGTCTTATCTTGATTTACTTGGACGCATAACATATTTTTGCAATATTAGCAACCCTTACCTCCCTCCCTTTCAATTGAATTACTTCACTCGTATTTACTATGTTTCCTCCGTGGTTATGCAACCTTGTTTCTTATATGATTTTCTTGTACGATTATTGAACTGAATCATGACACCCTTCGGTTGAAAATGAAGTAGATTAGAGAGATTACTGCTATAGTTGAATAAAATAATTGCATGATTAGAAAACATGAGCTAATTTTGCTATTTTGTGAAGTTAAGAAAAGATGATATTATCTTTTGAGGAAATAGGATGTTCGAAGGATAGTATACTTGCTAATTACAAAAAGGTTCGAGGAATTTATCATGATGCCTATGGAAAAATTTTACAAAAAAAATGAGTACAAAATCCCTAGATTTGACTTTTCTTTGGAAATTGATTGAAGGTTCTAAACTTCAAATCCGAGGAAGGCATAAACCTTGAGGAAATATGTGAAATTTTTTTATATGAAATATAAACCTTGAGGATAGAATTATTAAAATTTTTGATGATTTAAGGATTTGACCTTTCTGTGTTGATTATTAGAAAATCTATTTTCCGTTAAATTAAGGTGATTGAAGGATTACTAAATTGTAATTTTTGAGAAAAAAATGTTAAATCTTAAATACATATACATTGGTAAAGGTGGAGCAAAGATTTATTTGGAAAAAAATTGAGTTATTTGATTTCTAATAGTTGATATCCAAAATAGGAAGGCAATTTTATAGCCACTTTTGAAATTGAAGAAAGGAAGGGTGTTCAAGTAAAATTTGGATTTAAGAAAAATACGATAATAGAAAGACGCATTGTTTTGATATCAAATGCAAGTATATATATATATATATATATATATATATATATATATATATATATATATATATATATATATATATATATATAAGGTTATGGATCCTATTACTTATGTGAGATTCGTGTATGTGATTTGCATTATTCGATTGGATACTGAACACGTTGTCACATACATAATCATTTCGAAACTACACCATCAATTTATTTTCTAGATATCTAGTTTGCGAATTGCTTATTTCCGTTGTATGTCTTTCAACTACCCTCCCAATGATAAATCAAAAATTCTTATCGATAACCCTTTCTACCCCCTCAATCTTACCTCCCTAGTAATTCCTAAATTTCGAGGACGGAATTCTTTTAAATTGGGTAGGATGTAAACCTCCCAAATTTCTACTACGAATTTTTTTAAAAAATAATTTTCTATTTATTTTGTACTTCGTATCTACACGTCACATACAAGTTCTCATTGTTGTACTTGCATAGCGTGCGGGATTTGCGTTTCATAATTACTCGACGAGTGCGAATATGTGTTGAGGTACATAATTAGAAAAATATTTTTAATATATATTTTATTTTACATAGGAAAGTACATGTTTAAATAAATGTGATAAATATTTTATTTTGTATAAAAGAGTTATTTTGTTCTCGTTTAAAAATAAGTAGTTGTGGTTTATATGAAATGTATTCTAAATATTTTATGAAATTTGAAATTTTTTTATTAATATATTTATAAAGGCTATTTTACGATTTAATATTTAAGTATTTATTGTGAATTTTTGAAATTAATTATTACTATATTTATTTAATCATGAAAATGGTATTTGAAATACTGTTTGATTTAATGTTTAATCAATTATTATGATTTAAATTGGAAAATATTTTATTGACCTTATTTTAAATAGCTTTTAAATTAAAGATTAGTTTTATCTATATTGAACTGGATTTTAAATCGATTTGAATTAATATGGAATTTATCCATTGGGATTTAAACCTCCCTAATCCTTATCTAACTGGGAATTCCGACCTCCTATATAAGGAGAGGTACTCATCAATAAATTCTCCACCATCCACAATAGGGAGTGCATCGTGTCGGTGTCCATCCAAAGTCTTGTTCCAACTTTTACAAGTACATCAATTCCCATGTCGGACACACCCCGACACAAATCAAATCCTAACCCTAACCCTAAAATAATCCCTCGTTATCCCAACAGCAGCTTCCCGATGCCGCGACTCCCCGATCGTCTCTTCGCCATCGCCCCGACCGCTTGGCCGCCAACCGCTACAGAACTCCCTCATCACCCCTACCTCCGTCGACACCATCGTCGACCACTTGCATAATCATTGTCCGCACAGCCGCTTCAGCCATCCGACCCAACCTCTGCTCGTCCACTCCACACAGGACCACCGCCGCCACCGTCTCGTCATTATCGCCATCGTCGCAACCACTCCCACGGCCAACATCGCCGCCACGGTCCCTAAACCTCGGCCACCTCGACCACCCGTTCTTCTCTACAGATCCCCATCTCTGCCAACACCATCACCGCTACATTCACCACGCCCACCACCGCCGGCGCCAACCGCGCCAGCCACCACCACATCATTGACCCTACCCGATAAAAAAAGAAGGGGAAAACCCTAACCTGATCGGATCGTGCTCCACCTGCATCCGCCGCTCCCTCGCGTCCGTCAATCCACCAGAAAACCCCCATCACCGCCTCCGCCAGGCCCCGCAATATCCAGCGCCCCGCACAACCGCTGCGGAGTCGCCGGCGTGCGCGCCGACACCGCTGGAGACCCCGGCGCTGTGCCGATCGTGTGGACCCCCGCCGTGCCGAAGTTCGTCAGCGCCCCGCGCCGAGCTTCAGGAGCAGCCACCTTTCCCCGCGCCTCCGGCTTCCCACATCTTCCTCCGCAGCTGCCCCTCATCTCAGTTGCGCCACCGCCACCGTGCTCGCCGCGTGGACCCCCGTCGGCCTCCTCAGGTGAGCGCACCCCTTCGCCCCTTCCTGCTCGCTCTTCTCCTCTCTCTTCTCTCTGTACTCTCCATCTCTCTCTTATGAAAAGAAGTGAGGGGGGATGAGCTGTTATGTTTGGGATTTATTATAACTATTATTATTATTATTATCATCATCATCATTATTATAATTATTATTATTATATATAACTGTTATTAATATTATTCTTATTTTGGTTTTATTAGTTATTGTGATTAAGTTTTATTAGTTACTATTATTATTATTGTTATTCATTTTCTTGTGGCTATTGACATATGCAATTTTATTGACACTTTAAATCTTTATCTATATTTATGGTATTATTAGTTAATTTCTGTAAATGGCAGATGTACAGGCTAAAATTATTATCATTATTAGTTTTTATTATTACTACGAACAATTCATAGAAATAAACAATTTATTTTTGTTGGTAGTAGTATTTTTAGCTATTTTAGTCGTAAATTTTTAGTGTTATTTTACACATGATGCATATTACTTAGAATTATTTTATAAAAGATAATGGGGCTTGGCCCTACCCTTTCAAAAATATAGTCTTGGCACTAGATAAATTTTTAGAGATTTTATATATTTTCCTAAAATATTATTTTAACTTGAGAAATATAGTTTCCATTATTATAAATAAGTTATAAATATTTTCTAAATTTACAGTTGAAATTTTTTAAAGTTTTAAGCCTCAAAGATTTTCTTAAAGTTTTTAGATATTATGTAAAATATTTTTCATAATAAAATATTGATTTTAAACAAATACGAAATATATTTTTACTAGATAGTTATGACTGTTTTTCTAAATGAGTATATATATTTTAAATTGAGAATTATCTTTTACATAAATCAAATCTTCCTCTTAGAATATATGACTTCTGACCATGACTAATCACATACTTTTTTCCATCGGACTTTTTCACATCGAAAATGGCTTTTGGATAAAACAGGACATCACTATTATTGCACAATCTCAGGCGACACACCAGGCAAGATACCTTGCCATTATACTGTTTATTTTTAATTTGTATTTTATTACATATCACTGTTCATTTATTCCAGTTCTTACAGTTCTTGATTTACTACCTATTCAGTGATATTAGTTTGCTTGTTATTATCCTTTGATTGCATATGGCCCTAGAGTTAAGGGACTACCGATTGTAGTGTATCGCATATACCTTGACACAGTGTACCACGAAGATGTGTGAGATGAGTGACATGTAGAGGTCCTTGCGTATTTGCTGATCACCCATGCGCATGCGTTAAGTCTAACGGTCAATAGTTGTATATTAGAAGACTTGACAGTTAGTAGGGTTACATGGTCGTGGATGCGACATGATAGGTACATTGGGTGGAGAGAACATTTTCTTGTCGTATGGGCTTCGATTGCACTTCCCTTGTAACCCGGAAGCTCCGCTGGAGATACGGATATGTTTAGCCTCTCAGGTTTGCCACTATCATTTTTGAACGTCATGTGCTGTGGTCACTGGTGCCCAAGTGGGGACTATACCAGGTCCCATTTACAGCCAGGGCTCATGTGACGAAAGGTTTGTTCTCAACTGCATGTTCACTTTAGCCCGGTTAGGTTGCCTTACTTATGTTTTGTCACTTTCTTTGATTGTGGCATATTTTATATTCAGTATTTATATGGCATGTCTATTGTATCTTGTTACGTCCCTCTGAGGACCTGGTTATCTTGCCAAGTGTGTGCTCTTGTCTTTCGCAGGTGTTCTAGCCGTAGCCATGATCATCTATATTTCATCGAGGACGATTGCACTTTGATCGTCTTCGCTTCGTTCGCCAAACTCTTTCTTTGATTATGTATTTCTTTTCTTAGTTGGTAGTGGATTTGTCTCCGCCCAACGATTGTATACATGACAAATTAAATATTGCTTTTATATCATTATTATTCTTTGTGGATAAGATTTAGTGTCTTGGTTACTGCATTTTACAGCTTACGTTTACATACGACGGTACATATACTTCGTATGTATACAATTGGCATGATTACGTTCTAGTCCCTCTATTTTTAGGACTAGGGCGTTACATCATGAGCAAGTCTCTATTTTCTTTTGTGAGACGGTAAGCACCGTTGGAGAATACGGTCTCGATGATGAACGGACCCTCCCATTAAGCTAGAATTTGTCGAGGGTCTTGTGAGTCATGACCATTGGTTTGCGAATGGCCAAGACGAGACCGTCGACTTGGAATATTCTCTGTTTGACTTTCTTGTTTAAAGTCCGAAAGATGCGCACTTGGTAGAGCTCTATGCTTTGTTGAGCTTGTAAACGCTTTTCGTCTAACGCTTCCAACCCGTGCAGCCGTCGGCGGTAATTATCGTCCGACGTTAATCGGTAAGTAAGGGCCACTCGAAGTGAGGGGATCTGAGTCTAAAAATAGGAGGACTGCCTCGCTCCCATAAACCAAGGAGAACGGTGTATTTTTTGTAGCCGTCTGAATTATGGTGTGATACGCCCATAAGCACTCGCCAAGCTTTTCATTCTAGTCGCGTTTGTTTGAAGAAACAAACTTTTTGAGGAGCTTGATTATGGTTTTGTTGAAAGCTTCAGCCAAACCGTTAGCTGACGGGTTATATGCTGTCGAGGCCATATTCTGAATTCAATTCTTGCCCCAAAAATGATAGAAAGCGTGGCTTGCAAACTGTGGACCATTATCGTGAATAATCCTCTGGGACAGTCCAAAACGGTAGATGACATAATGTTTTATGAAGCTAATCACGTTCGATGTCTTCACCTCTGCAAACGGAACAACTTCTGCCTATTTGGAGAAGTAATCAGTAATTGCAAGTATGAACCGATGCCCCCTAGATGATGGTGGGGTGATTCGCCTAATGATGTCCATTCTCCACGCTTCAAATGGCCAAGAGGCCACTGTGGGGTACAAGAATTCAGATGGTAGATGTATGAAATCTGTGTGGATCTGGCAAGCCTTGCATTCTTTGCATAATCAACTGCATCTGCTACCATTGTGGGCCAGTAATAACATATCTAGCGGAGACGATCTTGCAATGTCGGGCCAGGTTGGTGAGCCCCGCAAGCGCCATCGTGAGCTTCGCGTAAGGCTTCTTTGGCTTCTGTATTTGACATGCATCTTAATAGTATCCCATCGTAGGATCGTCGATATAAATTTTCGTCTCCGTATCATAGAAAAATCTGAGGGAGCGTCTTCTGATTGAAGTTGCTTCCTTCACATTCTCTGCCAGAATTCTATAGACTGTAAAGTCGATGAGTGGGCGTCTCCAGTCTTGTATGTCGTTGGTTATCTGGGCAGAGTAACTCGTACCCAGTTGAAGATTGTTCTTAGGACATACCAGCTCATGGCCTATTATGTCGACTAGATGATAAGTATCATTTGGAAGTGCCAAGGAAGCGGCGAGGCCTGATAGGGCATCGGCTTCGATATTTTGGAGCCTATGAACATGCTCTATAAAGAATCCTTCCAAGGTTGCAATGATGACAATTGCTGTCTGGTAATAGGGAATTAGGTCCTCGTTGCGAACCTCGTATGAACCTCGGATCTGGTTAACAACCAACTGTGAATCGCCATCTGCTTCCAGGTACTTGATCCCCACTTCTTTTGTGAGTTGGAGTCCGATGACTAGAGCGTTATATTCGGCTATGTTGTTTGAACATGGTTCTGTAAGAAAATATGCCTGATTGACCACCAACCTAGAGGGAGAAATTAATACTACCCCGACTCTAGTGACAATATTACCTTGCGGCCCCGTTCTTGAAGCACCATCAAAGAACATTTGCCAAATGGTGTCATACGAAGCCATGTTTGAGGTGATGACTTCGTCGGGGATTTCTTCATAAATTCTAGCTGTTTCTGAGCCTGGATGGGATGCTAAGAAGTCGGCCAAGGCTTGACCTTTGACAGCCTTCTGTGGAACAAAAATCATGTCGTATGGGGACAATAGTATCACCCAGGTGGCTAGACGAGAACTGAGTGCGTCTGGCTTAGTCATGAGAACCCTGAGAGGATTAACTCATGAAACAACATGGATGGCCTGCCCTGTCACATAGTGCCGTATTTTCTGAATGGCGAACACTAGGGCAAGGCACTCCTTCTCCACGGCGGTGTACCTATGTTTCGGACCTACCATCATCCGGCTGAGATAGTAAATGTCTTGTTCATGTCCCGCGTCATTATTCTGTGCTAGCAAAGCACCGAGGGAATGTTCTATCGCCCGTACATAAAGCAGAAAGGGCTTTCCGGTGACCAGGGCTACCAGAACTGGCGGATTCATCTGGTACTCTTTAATATCATCAAAGGCACGCTGACATTCCTCGTTCCATACGAAAGAGACACCTTTTCTAATGAGTTGAGTGGAGGATTGACATCGCCCTGAGAGGTTAGATATAAACCTCCTGATATAGGCTAGTCTTCCCTGAAGGCCGCGGAGTTCACGGAGGCTCCTCGGTGGACTCATCTCCAGGATTGTATTTATTTTATCAGGATCTATGTGAATGCCCTGGGAAGTAATGACAAGGCCCAAGAACTTCCCGTTGGACACGTCCAGAAAAGATTTGGTGGGATTCATCTTCAGGTTGTGCGCTCGCATGAGGTCGAACACTGTTCTCAAATCATGTAAGTGATCATTTTTGGAGCGGCTTTTGACGGCGATGTCGTCAACGTAACGCTCCACCGTCTTATGCAAATGATCTCTGAAGATGACACTCGTAGCACGTTGATATGTAGCACCGGCGTTCTTCAAGCCGAAGGGCATGACCGTATAACAATACACGCCGATCGGTGTTCGAAATGACGTTACTTCTCGTCATTAGGAGACATTTTGATTTGATTGTATCCGGAAAAGCCATCCATAAAGGGCATGCGCTCAAAGCCGCACGTGTTATCGATCATTATGTCGGTGATCGGAAGAGGGAATTCATCCTTAGGGCATGCCGCATTCAGATTACCGAAGTCAATCCAAATTCGGATCTTTTCGTTCTTCTTGATGACTGGTACTATGTTGGCTACCCAATCTAGGTGCTACTCTTCACGGATGAAACCGCTAGCTATAAGTTTGTTTACTTTTGCTTTAATAGAATTCATGATGACTGGAACCGCCGCTGCTGTTGTTTGACTGGTTTTGCGTCCGGATAAATGTTGATCTTATGAAGTGTGATCTCGGGGTTTAGCCCTGGCATGTCTTCATAACTCCAGGCAAAGACGTCGATGTATTCTCTGACGAGTTGCAACAACGACTCCCGCTCGTCGTTTATCAGGCTTTTACTAACGAAGATTGGCTTTGGAGAGGATTCATCACCGAGGTTAACTTGCACGACCTCGTTCTCAGTGGGGGATCACGAAGTTCAAAGCGTTTCTCCTATTGTGCATCTAGTTGCTGGACCCATGGCTCTAACTCAAGTGATTCGAGTCGATCTTCGTCCTCCTCTTCGATATCAGCGGATGTCATATTGACAGATAATGTCTGTCTAAATATATCTCCAATGCTGCTATCGGAGTCGTAAGTGGGTGACTCGGACGAATGAGAGTGCCACTCGCATTCTTCATCGAAACTTTCGGGCGTTCTTGGTGGTGTAACGCTGACCGCTGCAACTAAATATCAAAAATAGGTATTACAGAAATACTGAGATTGATTGCAAACTCGCTTATACAAAGAAGAGACTAGAAAAAAATCCTAGAAAAGAATCTAAGTACAATTGTTTAGTTTTTGATTCTGGGGGGTGACGGTAGAGGCCCGGGAAAGTGCTATCAACTCTCCCTTACTACTTGGACTATCTAATGCAGTCTTTAGCTAAGAAATTGCCTTTTGAAGGTTGCCAGCCTTTTGCAGAGGTGTGGCACCCTGCTATTTATAGTGGTATGTATGTTAAGCCGCATAGATGGCCTGTAGCCACGTGGCTAATCAGCACGTGAAGACCCGCTCTTTGGCCGCCAGCTGTCGATTTGTTGGGATTTTATTGCAGCAAATCTGGGTGGTTAAGACTTGGTCAGCCTGCCACGTGTCCTATCGCCGGATAGGAATCATTTTGAGCCGTATGAGTCTCTCAGTTTTCAACAATGTGGGGCCGCATGAGACTCATGGGGCTTAAGTCGCAATCTTCCTTAGCCCGCATATAGCCTAGGGACTTTTAAGCCGCATAGATTATGTATATTGGTCGCATAAAGCTCATGCGGCTTGGGTCACAGTCACCCTTGGCCGCATGAAGTTGGGAGACTTTGGGGCCGCATATGTTTGAGCCGTATAAGGTTCATACGGCTAGGGTAACACTCCTTCTGGCCGCATGAAAGCGTATGAACCTGGCTTTTGGTGACGTTTCACATCTTATCTTTTTGTCAAAGTGTTAGTGATTCTTGTCAGCTTTGACAGAACTTGTCGGCTTTATCAAACAAACTGATCCTCTTGGCCGCATATCTTTTTTCTGCAGCTGGTTGTCGACGGGCCGCATAAGGTATTGAATCTGTTATGCGGCTCTCCTTTATGCGGACCTGTTTGGCCCAAAGTATATATGCGGCAAATTGTGATCCGCATGAATCCCATATTTTCCATGCTTCTGCAAATATAACTGTTTATAAATGCTTTATAGTCTTTGTTATTTACTTGAGATTTGTAGATGAGATGTGCTCGTTTCTTTTCTGACTGGATCGTTGACAAAATATTACAGATGCTTGCCCCGAGGACACTTGCCCTACTTACTATGGACCAAGAGATGGCTTAGCTACTTTGGGCCTCGACTCTCGGGAATGATCGAGAGACTAGTTAATAGACTTGGTTTAGTTTTCATGTTTAGAACTTGAATTGTAATAACTTGAGATATTAACTTGTTTGAGATTTGTTGGAGATATTATTATTTAGTAGTTTATATTTGTTGTTGTTTAATCTTTTAGTTATAGAATTCTATGTTATCTTATCGTGCTTAGACTGTGATTGAGTTTTACTATATCTATACTTGTCCTCCGTTCGGAGTTGAGATTACGACAGATATATTATACATTTGTGTGAGTTGTTAGATAGTGACCTAGAACAACGTTCTACCACCGATTTTACGGCATAGGCTGGGCGTTGTTACGTACTTGTACCATTACACTGGGTGCGGGTCTTGACAAAAGATCTAGTACAGATTCATCAAGTTTATACGTAAAAGACTAATCCTACTTCTTCTACAAAGGATCGATTACAGATTCAGCAAAGCCTAGAGGAGTCTACAAGGGGTTTAGTCTTCGTCAAAGCGCAGCCCCCCTTCTTCTTGGTATGCATACTGGATGATTGATCCCCATTGAAGCGTATTCTGACTTTCTTGTGGGCGCAACCCTCCAAAAGTGCATTAGCTACTCGATTGAAGTGAGCAACTTCCTGAAGCAGCAATTGGCTCGGGTTTCCAAAAGGCGCAGAAGGTCTCAAAAGCCCAGAATGAGCAGGGCAGAGCACAACCTGTGGCTCTTTGGGCAGGCCATCCACCCACAAGCTAGGTCGTCAGGACCTTGAAGACCTCCAAGGCGTTGCCCATGTTCGAACTCCTCATGAGAAGCGTTTCAGCATGTTCCAAGACTCATCAACAGTTCCTCCACGAAGGTATAGCTTTTTTGAATGAAGGAATCCTCAACCAATAGCCGACTTATGCAAGGCCAACCGCCGCTTAAAGCTAAGTTTGGATCCAGCATGGTGGTGAAGGGTGCCAAAAAGAAGACGTAACTCTTCAAAAAAACTCCCCCTTTATACAGGGCGGGAGTGGTCGAAAACACAGGACACATGACTGACGGTCAAAATTCCCACATTAATGGGATGAACCTAGGACTCAGCACGATGAACCTCATTAAATAAAGTTTATTCAACTAAGTCCTAGACTATCCTAGGACCTCTTGAAATTCTCCAAATAACGGTGGCAATTAAGAGGGAGTCGTTCATTAAGGAGCGGTCATTCATTGCTTTTAAAAGAAGACTTCAAAGCCAATGCTTTCAATCCAGAGGCGTAGCTATATTGCTGCGCCAACCTTAGGCACAGACTGGTGATATTTTCATACCACCTTAACTCCAACGGCGCAGAACTCTGCTCCGACCTAAAAGCTTAATTATGTTTCGTCAGAGACTTAAGATATACCGTTTGCCTCCAGAACAAGCCCGACTGCTACTCTAAAGCACAATAAAATGGTCTATCTGAAGGCGCAGTCTACTCGTCGCCCTAAATTATAGTGACTTTACCTGAAACAAAGCCTACTCGTTGCCCCTAAAAGCACAAAGGCCCCGCTGTCTTCGAAACAAAATCCACTTGTCGCCCTAAAGCACAGAGGTTCCGTCATCTCCAGAAGCGCAGTCTACTCATCGCCCCAAAAGTGCAGCCAGCCTTGCCTGAAGCACAGACGACATGGTCCCACCCAATCGGTTTGCTTAAACTGTCTCTCTCAAAGATAGGAATGTGATTGATCAAGTTGATAAATGCAGATTGATTTAAATCTCGGACGAAGATTACATAAAATCTAAATCTGCGATAAAATCCTAAGATTTGCTCGGCTACATCCGAACAAGCAAATTGGCACGCACCACGTGTCACCTCCTTCGATATTTTGATAACTACCAAAGATCCCGTTTGAGGTAAATCTCAGCACCTGCCATGTGTCAGCACCATAGAAGCCCGCACCGTGCAAGGACGGCAGATTTCTTCATATCTCGAAACCCTAATGCATATCGCATATGTGTCCCTCTCCCCTATAAATAGGAGAGGTTTCCCCCAACAAGAGGATCGACATGGAGAAAAACATCCACAAAATTATCAAAATCTTCAACTTCGGCGTCCTTCTGATCGACAACCGTAGAGTTCCATCAAAGGCACAAAAAAGTCAGAGCAAGTCTCATATCATCATCGGATCGTCAACGAAGTAAAGGAGCCACTGCAGTGGTCGATCTCCACCGTCACACTTTTCCAAAAACTTATGTACATAGATTTCTTCGCATGAGAATCGATTGTACCCTTTTTTACGTTCATAATACAAAAAGTTCGTTTAACCTTTTGTCATGTTGAACAGTCTTCTCTCTATCCAATTGACGCCATACACAACTTGGGTGACGCTGAAAGAGCAAATACCTTAGAGCAGATCCTGACGGAGCTTAAGGAGCCTATCCAGTCTTACCAAGAGCTGACAAGGGAAAATATACAAAGACTGGTGGATGCTGAGTGTTAGGCCATAGCTCGTGAGTACGAGGAACGATGAACAATACTGGACAATTCTGTGATTGCGTTTATGATACAATCTGGAGAGATAGAGTCCAGTATTGCTGAGGCTACTTCCGCCATTGAGCTTTATAAAACTGAGACAACGGAGAATAACAGAGAAGTAATTGAGGGTCAGGCTCGTATTCAAGAACTAGAAGTTGAACTGACCAGGACCCATACATCAGTGCCAGCAGCTAGGAAGCGCCAAGTCAAGGTGCTCGAATTACATCAATTTGCCTTAAGCCATCTGGATGATCTAAACAGGCAGAGATGATCTTCTCCAAGCTTGGAATACGGAGATGGAGCATCACATTACATCAATGCATCCTTTGATTCCAGAGTTCAGGAGGGACTTGGCCAGGGCAAGGGTGATGGCCACAAGGGTAGAGCGAGCCGAAGCTTTAAAAAAATGATTTTTGACCTCAGTACTCTACCTCCCCAATGAGTCTCTTAGACGATCAATGTAGTAATCTTTTTGTGAACAATTTTATTTTATCACATCTTGATCCATGTAATAGTTTATATTCTCAAGATCAAATGAAATAAAAACACTATTGTTTTACGATTCTGTTAATTCATGTATCTGTTTAAGATACAAGTAATAGATGGTATTAGAAAAATACTGTAACCACCACTTTTCTGAAATGAGATTAATTTTGAACTTTTATAATTTTTATTATTTAATAATAATATTTACATAATATTATGATTTTTGGGGATTTTCTTTATTTATTTTATATTATTTAGATGGGTGAATTATGATTTTGGTTATTACTAGTTTAACCCTAGAGACTGTTTGACTTAGAGACTAACCATGACCAAGGAGACTCGACATGTGACTAGATTGGCTAATTACATATTTTTAGGCTAAGGGTATTTTAGTAATTGTACATTACTTGAATTGTATTAATTTATTGATTAAATTGCTTGTTGTGCGGTTTGATTGGTAGTTGAATTGGTATTTTGGTAGTATAAGTGGTTTGACCTTAGCCAACCATGACCTAGAACCTTAATGCTATATTAGAAATTAGATTTACTATCATTAGAATTAATTTAGATTTTATTAGTAAATTTTAGAGTGATTAATCAATTTTTAGCCATTTTGGCCTTTCTGTGATTTTCTAGATAAGTTGACTTGTGTTGTGATAGAAACTGGTTTAACCTTAGTGGACATTGTATAGGGGCCTAACCATGCCTTAGAATTGTTACTGTTATTTTTAGAATTTATTTTAGGCATTAGATTATTTTTAAGGCTTTAATTGATTTATTTTAGCCTTTTTGCATACTAGCCTTTAAGTCTTTTTGACTTGGGCCCATTTCTACTTGAGAATGAGTTGGCCCAAGTGTAACCCTAACCCTAGAGGCCCCCTTGGCCGCCCAACAGTAGTACCCCCTCCCCCTTGCACTCATTTGTGAAGTTTTGAGCCTCCACAAGGAAACCCTAATTGATCCCCTTCTCCAAAACACATATTTCCTTCATCCGGAGTCCTTCTCTTCCCAAACAAACTCAGTTGCGCTCTTCGAGGAGAGGAGGATCTATTGGAGCATTTCTAGCATGGAGGCGGAGACTTTTGCTGGAGGGAAATCGGCCGACACGATAATCGAGAAGCCCCGTTCATTGAGTTTTTGACACTCAATAGGTAAAACCCAAATCTAACATTGTAAATGTAGAATTTCTTTCATTTTTGCATCCATATAGGTGCCCTAGACTTGCCTACGAAATTTGGTTGGATTTCGACTTCGTTTGATGGCGGTATCGGACACGTATCGGTCCTTTACGGCACTTATTCGACGAAATGCCGCTTAGGATAGAAAGTTACTGTTTTTTGATTCTGTCTTCATGGATGTTTAGATAATATTATTTTGATAAACTTTTGTGAAGACGGATTTTGTTTTGATAACGTATCAGCGGCGTTTCGGACAACGGACGCACGTGCACGGATCCCGTGCACGAGACTGTGCTTGCCCTGCTGTCCGCGCGTTGTTTCTCGATGCACAGGCCGTATTTTTACACAAAATTTCTTGAACACGTGGGTGCAACCTCTGCCCCCATGCTAGTAAAATTTCATGGCTTTTCGTTGAGCGAGCGCGAAGAAATCGCACGTGCACCGCTCAACCACTGTGCATTCAGCTTGTTATTTTCTTGTTGAAACGGACTTCGTGCGGGCACACAACGCAGCGAAGACCCGTTCCATGACCCGGGACACGTCGACCTATACCTAAACTACCCGAGGAATGAACTTTGAGTCGCGGTGTGGCCCGACGAGTGAGCCACGAGGGTGTAACAGCGCGCACGAGGGCGCCCGGGCGCGCGCGCGCAGCAGGCCTCGCGGGTGCGGGGCTGCGTGCACTGTTTTGGCACGGTATATCACTGCGTGGCCGTGTCCTAGACCTACCCCAGGACCCCCCAGCTACGTGCACAAGTACGGGACGTTTCGTTGTGTG
Organism: Iris pallida; assembly: GCA_029216955.1. NCBI lineage: Eukaryota > Viridiplantae > Streptophyta > Magnoliopsida > Asparagales > Iridaceae > Iris > Iris pallida. The sequence continues at coordinate 259,214 of JANAVB010031428.1, forward strand.
TGCGGCGCTCAAACGAGCGAGAACGCACGCATATCACGCGGTATCAAAAAATTTCGATACGCGTTCTATGGACACGACACGGACATGATTTCGAATCCGAGAGTATATGAGCGCATCGTGTGGATCGAGACCAACGTGTATGCCGAGTTTTACGGGTTCGTTTGGTGTATTTTGCATTTTGGGTCGTTGTGTGAAATTGGGTTTTTCTTTAATTTCGATTTTGAGTTTAAATGCGATATTTTTTTCCAGCTATTTATCTTATAAATTCTGAGTTTTTAGTATGTATATGAGGTTTTGAGTTGGTGGGAACCAACTTTTGGTTTTGTTTCATAATTTTCCCTCATTTATGAGTATATATGCTTTCTATATAGCTATGTATGCATATATTTAACTATATATATATAACCCCGTTGAAATCTATTGCTAACACATACATGTTGAGAATGGGTCGAGGGGGATTTAATTCCAGATTTTTGACTCTTTAAATTATCTCAAACCATTGCGAATCTTTCCATTTGAGCATTTGTATATATATATATATATATATATATATATATATATATATATATATATATATATATATATATATATATATATATATATATATATATATATATATATATATATATATAAAAATATATATATATATATATATATATATATATATATATATGTAGTTTTCTTATCATGTATATATGTATATAAATAGTATATTAATTTGGGATATACCTGAAGAACGGGTGGCAACTCTAGAGGGGGGTGAATAGAGTTTATATAGAAAATAACCAATTAAAAATTAACTCTTTCACGAATTATAAATAATCAGAGTAAAATGCGGAAAGTAAATGAAGAGCAAGAAAGCATACGCAAACACAGCGATTTTAACCTGGTTTCCCTCGTGGAGGACTAGTCCAGGCCTGAGAACTCTAGCTCAGGATTAAATCCACTATTTGTGAAATAGTAGTTTACAACCCGTGCCTTTACTTCAGAAGAGCACGTCAACTTCTTACAGAGGATCGCAGTGGCGATTTGCTTGGAATTGTCCAAGCGACTTCTTCAACTCTTGCACAAGAATCCTAACTGAGAGATGCTGAGCACTCGAGACTTAGGAAGCTTGTGGCTAGTAGATGGGAAGGGTATGGCTTATTTGAGCTATAAGAGAGAAGAGAAGAGAAGATTGGATGATTTGAAATGAGAAAATTCATGGCCTATTTATAGTGTTTTTGTAGGCAGAATTCGGCCAGAATTTGGGTAGAAAATTTCAAATATTTGGCCGTTGGACAACTAGCAACCAGCTAACCCTAAAATTAGGGATGCTGATTTTTAGGGGACAGAGTTCGGCCCGAACTCTGTGTGGAGGCAGAGTTCGGCCCGAACTCTGTCTCCAGAGCACAGAACTGGTCTAAGTGGCCAGTGGGTATTTTTCTGGATAGTGGAGTTTGAGGATTATTGGGTATGCTATAGGTCAAGTCTCAAGAGCTCAGCATGACACAGTTTACATCAGTCTAGACTCAACAAAAGAGTAAAATACAGACTTAAATAACTGAGAAGCTGAGACTGAGCTGTTGTCTGTCTTGAGCTTAATGTAGACGTCGTGTGTCGTATTGAATTATTACAAATATTATTTAGTCAATGTTATCAATATTTGGTTGACTGTGACTTTGTGTCAACAATACCATGGTGGTGTTTGCTGATTTTAATCTCAAAATTTATCCTATTTCAGTAAGCTCCAGCACACACACACACCCCCCATCTTTTGTTAGATTTAAGTTTGGTTTGTATTGTATATACACATGTGGGTATATACCTATATGTATATAGATATTTATGCTTGAGAACTCTTTTAGAATAGGTTTTAGTTGTGCATATAACAATAGGAGTCCTAGGACAGATTTGGGCTGTCATTTTGAGCCTAGTTTAGTCGAATTGGCCGAAAAGTTGACCAAATTGACAAAAGTCAACTTTGGGTCAAACTTGATCCAATTCAACTCAAACGAACACCAAATGACCTAGAATTTTGTGTATGACCTAGAAATTAGTAGACGAACTAGTTGACCTAGGTTTGACCAGGTTTGACCAACATTGACCAGTTTTGACCAGAGTTGACCGAGGGTTAACTTTGACTAAAATGGACCTAGAAATATGTAGTCTTGCATTGTAGCTATTTCTTTTGATATTTTATACTTGGTTGTGACATGTGTATACTTTAAATAGGTTTATATTGCCCCAGTTTAGCTACACTTCATCATCAGCAGTTCAGTTTGCCAGACGAATACATACTCTGATCTTTTCATACTTCTTTGGATATGTTCTCTTGTTATAGACTAGTATACTTGATGCTGACACAATGTTCACACGGATTAGTACCCTATGGATATTTTTATGCGATATTATCCCCTCGAATACATCGAGTATATCATGTTTATGTACTTTATCATGGCCATCATGTACTCCATGTATTCATATTTATCCATGTGCACTCATGTGTCATTCATGTGCACTCATGACCATATGAGCCCCATGTATAAAGTAGTTGTTATCCATGTGCAATAACATAACATGTATTGATCCTTGTGTATTGATTGGGGACAGGGAGGGTGTAGTTGGTTATGTGATCATTATCCCCAGTAGATATCCATGTGCACTCCATAGTTGTATCCATGTGCACCCTAAACCGTTTACATAACCAATTCATGCTCTAAATCACGTAGAAGGTTACATTTCTCTATTTATCATATTATATCTCACTTTATAGTCTTTCTCTCTTGTTGACTTCTTTACAGCGATTCAAGTATAGTTTTCTATAGCTTGCTTTATATGTCCAATCCTGATATGAACTGTTGTGAGAGATATGTGCTCGTTTCGTCCTGACTGGGCATGTTGAAAATTTTACAGGTGATGATGAGGAGTTCTGCCCTACTTATTATGGCATTGGCTTAGATGACACTGGTGACGTGGACCCTCAGGAGGATCCAACAGTCGCTGAGGACTTGCCCATAGTCTAGCTGAGACTTAGTTTCTTTATTGTCTTTCTATTTGAGACTTTATTAGTTGTACTTTAGATTTATTCTGGTGGTTTCACCTAGACTTCTATTTATGTTGTGACTCTCTTATGATTTTCTATTCTATTCCATCTTAGTGTCGTGATTGAGAACTTATTATTTTACTCTCCATTCGGAGCTTATTTTAGACTGTGTTAGAGATTGTGACTCAGGACAGCGTTCTACCGCTGAAACTGCGGCGTAGGCTGGGCATATTCACTTCTCGTGCCCTTTCACTGGGTGCGGATCGTGACACGTTTTTAGTGGTGGCCCATGCAGGTCCGCAATCACAACTAGTGTGATTCGTAGTGGTACTCGAACTAGAGTATCATTACGGCCTACAGTAGGATATAGGATAAGTTAAGGTACTCAATCACTATTAGAATTTCCTGAGAGATTCCTGGGACGACCCTTGAGAATCTCATTTTCAGCTTCGATTTAAATTCCCTTTCCCTTATTTTAATCCACCTTCCTCCCTTGATTCTTGCATCTTGTTTGAACTCTTTTCACCAATACCCTTACTTTCTTGTGCTTAATAATGGTTAGAAGATGGCTACACTTCTATATACTCATTGGTCAAACACATGGCTAGAAGGATTACATTAAGGGATTGGAATACACGAAGACTTGGATTAAGTTATAAGGGCATTTTTTAAAAGGATGATTTAATGATTAGTAGTTTGTAGGTTGGGATATTACCAAGGAAATTTATCTTGAGATTCTAAGTAGTAATCACCAGAGAATTATAAAATTATATTTTGATACTAGAGGAAAATAGTTAGAATCTATATAAATCGATTTCAGGAATTGATGTGATTCATGAATTATTGGATTATTATTATACATCTTTGAACGTATATAGATTGGTTTGATAATGATCAAAAAAGGGGGTGGCAGTATGAACTATTAAATTGAGTCGTACAAGTTGCGATATATATGTTTATTGAATTTCAATTTAAGTGGAAGCAATGATATTAAAATTTTTGTTTAAAAGATTAGGAAGATATAAAAATGATTGTTTTGGAAGAAAAAAAATCTCAAATTTGAAATAGTGGCAAATGATTGAAGTTTAAAAAAAACTACTTAGATTTTGGTTTAAGAAGTAGTGGTTATGTTTCAATGACTTAGAAAGAGAAATTATGGTTGATAAGCGCGTTAAAATACTGAGCTGTAAATGCTAGATTGCCGTGATAAGCTAAGTGTCTATCTTGAGGATTATTTGAGACAAGTTGGGAGTTTTTAAGGTTATGAAGTGATATAGAATTTTATGGATTCATGATTCATTAACTCTGGAGTTTAAAGTTGGATTGAAATGTTAAATTTTGGAAATGTTAGTAGTAATGTGATAAAAGTTACTATGAGATTTATGAAAAGGATTTAAATGTTAGTCATGATTAGATTGGATGGCTTAGAGTGAATACAAATTGAGGTGGTTATTTTAAAATTTCTTTTTAAAAGAATGTAATGGTAGGCCACCAAGGTAACCTTAATAAGATAGAAGTGTTCCACACTAATTGCCATATCACTCATGACTATGATAGTAGTATATACTCAAGTGTTGTTAGTCGTCTGCCAAACTATGTGACTGTATCTCAAACTTGACTTACTCAACCTTCCCTCAAATCTAGATCTTTTATTGTGACTTTCTAACCATTTGTATTTGATCGTTCCTTAACCGTATTCTTCCTTTAGAACTGTGTCCCTAAATTATTTCACTAGATTCCTAATTAATTTATTTCATACTTCAACTTGATTTCCTTTATTCTTGTATTAATTTTCACCTCTTGAACCCTTACCTTCTATTTTAGATTCTTTGACGTTCCTTACCGTGACTTTGATATTCGGAGCGTAATACTAGTTGTTATCCTCCAACAAACTTCACATGCAAGGCCTAGACGAGTCCACCTTAATGTAGATATATCATGTCCCACTAAATACGTCTCTTTGTACACTATTTTCTTGATGAGACTTTCTGGTCAATAAGACTTAACCTATAGCCCTTACCATGATACTAAACTACTTCTGACTTAAATTCGAGATCCAACCATGACTCAATTCTTTCGACCCGACATGTGATGATGTTCTTCTTATTTCCTTAAATGCTTAACCTTGTACCTTATCTTGATTGCTTGACCCGTTTAGTTAAGGATCTTGGACAATTTTTCTTCATCATCATTACCTCCCTTACTTATATTTTGACTACCTTACGCTGCTAATGTAGCTTTAGTTTTGCAAGCTTATCTCTTTTTTGAGCTTGATCATGACATATTTTATTGGGTCGACCCACTAACATATTGTCTAATCAGAACCGGTGTATGATGGTCTGATCAACCTATTGTACTTTGGTTTGCTTTCATATATTACTCTACGTGGATAGAGGCATTGTTAAACTTGCCCTAGAGTCTCATCCACGACAGCTTTGGCAATTCTCTTTGAATTATTTTCGTCGTCTATGAACCACGTATTGTACTCAATAGCATCGTCTTTGAACTCCTTTTGCTTTTGTCTTTCATATATTTCAGAAAGATAAGGCACTGTACTTAATAGGTCAACCCAAGGTATCACGTTTAGCTTCCTTATCAAAAGTAGAAAATTGACTTATTTCTATATCCTCGCAGTATCCTTTAGGATTTCAATAGAGTTGAACTCTAAACCCTTGATCGAGACCAGTCGACTTGGTCATTCTCCCTATCATCCAATGTTTGGAACCTTATTCAATTGAATTAATTCAATTGTAACATGGATTTCAAGTCATGGATACTCGTGCCCAGACTTCAATGACCTCATTCTCCATCTTGCCCAAACCTCGATTCATCCTGGAATTGATCAACTTAGATCATATCGGGACTAAATTTTCTTATAGATATATATAGTGTGCTTGTATTTCAGTGCTATTGACAATTCGTGCTTTAAGCTTTCAATTTTAATCATCTTTAGAATAGTAACGCTTTATAGTTAATTTCAGTTATTTTTTTATCACCAGTTTCCAAATAGGATGATAGACTGCCTTACAGCCCGATGATTTATTATTTTTTCTTATCTTTTCCAGGATGGCACCTACGACCAGAGTCTGTCCCCAGTACACAGCTATAATTCCGGAAGAGACCGAGACTGTACTTCTCCCTTATATTGCTCAAGAGGTGTTAGTAGCCTCATCGGAGAGTTTTCCTCCATCTCCTATCCTTCAGGAAAGGACTGCAGTTCAGCCGGAGACTGAGGGCCTTCCCTTGCCTCCTAGAGTGGTACCCCATGCCATTCCTGATGGCGCTCATATTCACAGACTTCTTCAGGATGTGCAGGAGGTACAGAAACTTCAGGCTGAGCTTATGAGAGAGCAGAGTCTCAGTTTCTAACTGTTGTGGGATTACATGCGTTCGAGGGGAGAGCCTAGTCCCAAGAGAGCGATGAGCAGTTTATACCCAGAGCCTCAGGAGTACCCCGGCTTCCAGCCTATCCATTTCAGATTCCTGTCCATCAGAGGCCAATTGAGCGAGAGCCTACCTGTGTTTTCTATAAGAAGCTTAGGCACGTATGGAAGGACTGTAGGAAGAGACTATGATTGTGCCTATTTTGTGGGTCAGCTACACACAAGGTACGAGACTGTCCTCTTACACCTGCCCCTAGTCGAGGCCTACCTCCGGGAGAGAGTTCCAGCTACCAGACCCAGTAGAGGTGAGTTCTTGACCTTTACATTATCTTGTCTTAATGATTACTGTACCCTACCATATTGTTTGTATGTTTGATACCTTACGACTACTTTTGATCTAGTATAACTATAATGGCTAGATGATGAGACCCCAGACTGATGTTACCTGCCATAAACCTGTATGATTTCTTTTCAACTGCACGATTTAGATAAGTTTTCTTAAGACCATGATTGTTGGAGATTTGACCTAGAAAGAGTAGGATCATTTTAATTTCGAGGATGAAATTATTTTAAGGAGGGTAGACTTGTAACCACCACTTTTCTAAAACGAGAGTAATTTTGAACTTTTTTAATTTTTATTATTTAATAATAATATTTAAATCATATTATGGTTTTTGGGGATTTTCTTTATTTACTTTATATTATTTAGATGGGTGAATTATGATTTTGGTTGTTGCTAGTTTAACCCTAGAGACTGTTTGACTTAGAGACTAACCATGACCAAGTAGACTCGACCATGTGACTAGATTGGCTAATTACATATTTTTAGGCTAAGGGTATTTTAGTAATTGTGTATTACTTGAATTGTATTAATTTATTGATTAAATTGCTTGTTGTGCGATTTAATTGGTAGCTGAATTGGTATTTTGGTAGTATAAGTGGTTTGACCTTAGCCAACAATGACCTAGAACCTTAATGCTATATTAGAAATTAGATTTATTATCATTAGAATTAATATAGATTTTATTAGTAAATTTTAGAGTGATTAATCGATTTTTAGCCATTTTGGCCTTTCTGTGATTTTCTAGATAAGTTGACTTGTGTTGTTCTAGCAACTGGTTTAACCTTAGTGGACATTGTATAGGGGCCTAACCATGCCTTAGAATTGCTATTTTTATTTTTAGAATTTATTTTAGGCATTAGATTATTTTTAAGGCTTTAATTGATTTATTTTAGCCTTTTGGCATACTAGCCTTTAAGTCTTTTTGACTTGGGCACATTTCTACTTGAGAATGAGTTGGCCCAAGTGTAACCCTAACCATAGAGACCCCCTTGGCCGCCCAACAGTAGTACCCCCTCCCCCTTGCACTCATTTATGAAGTTTTGAGCCTCCACAAGGAAACCCTAATAGATCCCCTTCTCCAAAACACATATTTCCTTCATCCGGAGTCCGTTTCTTCTCAAACGAACTCTGTTGCGCTCGTCGAGGAGAGAAGGATCTGCTGGAGCATTTCTATCATGGAGGCGGAGACTTTTGCTGTAGGGAAATCGGCCGACACGACAACCGAGGAGCCCCGTTCATTAAGTTTTTGACACTCAATAGGTAAAACCCTAATATACCATTGTAAATATAGAATTTCTTTCATTTTTGCATCCATATAGGTGCCCTAGACAGGGTTTTTTTCGGCGATGTTGGACTTTAACACCTCATCTGGCATGTCTTTATAAAGTTTAGATGACTCCAGAATCGGATGTGCGGCTAAGATATCGAACAATACTTGGCCCTTGATAGCTTTTTGCAGGACAAATACCATATCATATGGTGTCAATAGTATTGCCTAAGTAGCCAATCGAGAGTTTAGCGCTCCCGGCTTTGTCATAAGGACTCTGAGTGGATTGAGTCAGGAGATGACGTAGATTTTCTGCCCCGCGATATAATGACGAGTCTTCTTCATGGCAAATACCAGAGCTAGACATTCTTTTTCGACGAGGTTGTATCGGTGTTCGGCCCCGATCATTATCCTGCTTAGGTAGTAGATGGCTTGCTCATAGCCTGCATAATTATTCTGAGCTAATAGAGCACCGAGAGAATGATCCATATCGCGGACGTAGAGCAAAAAGGGTTTGCCTGCGACAGATGCTACCAGGACTGGAGGACTTGTGAGATAAGCCTTGATGTCGTCAAATGCCTTCCGACATACCTCCATCTAGACGAAAGAGACTTCCTGAGTTTTCTAAAGGGTTAGCATTTTTCGAAAATTTTTGCGATAAATCTACGGATGTATGTGAGACGTCCTTGTAGGCCTCAAAGTTCTTTAAGGTTCTTCAGAGGGTCCATGTCAAGGATAACTTTGGTCTTCTCGGGATCCACATGGATGCCGTTTGTAGTAATGATGAAGCCCAGGAATTTGCCGCTAGAAACCCCAAGAAAGGATTTAGCGAGGTTCATCTTGAGCTGATGCGCTCTCATAAGATCGAAGATTGTCTTCAGATCTTGTAGGTAATCACCTCGTAGACGGCTCTTAACAGCGATGTCATCAATGTAACAATCGACTGTCTTACGAAGGTGTTGGCGAAAGATGGTGCTCATATTTTACGGTATGTGGCACCTGCATTCTTTAAGACAAAGGGCATCACTGTGTAGTAGTAAACCCCCTTTAGAGTCCTGAACTACGTGTGTTTATCGTCATCCGGGAACATCTTGATCTGGTTGCAGCCTGAGTACCCATCCATGAAGGACTTGCTTTCAAAGCCACATGTGTTGTCGATCATTATGTCGGTGATCGGAAACAGGAACTCATCTTTCTGGCAAGCTGAGTTGAGGTCCCGGAAGTTGATGCAGACTTGGATTTTCCCATTCTTTTTAGTGACAGAAACAATGTTGGCCACGCAGTTTGGGTATTGTTCTTCGCGAATAAACCCATTGACCAGGAGTTTATCCACTTCTTTGTCAATGGCGTCCATGATGTTAGGACAGAAGCGTCATTGTTGCTACTTAACAGGCTTAGCATTAGGTAAGATGTTAAGCTTATGCATTGCGACTTATAGATCTAAACTAGGCATGTATTTATAGCTCGAAGCAAAGACGTCAATATATTCTTTGACCAGTTGGACCAAGGATTCTCGGTCCTCTCATGCAAGATTTTGCTGATGAAGATAGGTTCGGAAGAGGGTCCATCCCCGAGATCGATCTTCTCGACTTCATCTTCAGTAGGGATTCTCGCAGTTCGAAGCGAGATTCCCATTGTACAGCTAGGCGTTGAGCCTAGGATTCTTCTTCGTAGAACTCTACTGTCTGTTCATCGTCTTTATCTTCTGAGGGATGTGCGGATACCATGTTGACTGAGAATGCTTTTCTGAAGATCGGGTCGATATTGGTGTTGGAATCCCAAGTTGAAGCTTCAGATGAGTGAGAGTGTATGGCATCTTCTGCTTTTAAAATTTCTGGGGTTGTCGGAGGAGTGATGTAGCCAACCCCCCATCGAGTGCGATGGTAATAGTCCTGTGGCTCCCCCTTCGGAAAGGAGAGTCACAAAGGAAGACGTCGGCCTTTGCCAAAGTTCAGACCCTGGCCTCTTTTCAGGTTGTAACTCGTCTTTTAGATGAGGTACTTGGCTCGATCGTCGTACCAATATATTTGCATTCTACCGGTGTCAGATTCTGGCTCTGCCAATGGAAGGTCTTGATGACGCTCTACTTTGCCAAAGATGATAGGTTTCTCGTCCTGATTTCCAGGTGGAACTATATAATAGACTCCTTGGTACATGATGACTCGATTTACATGATTGACAGTCGTTATTTGTGTTTACAATAACTCTAAGGCATTATCTAAGGTATACATGGAATTCCAATATGGAAGACTAGAATAATTCAAAGACAGCCTTTTATTGATAAAATACGGATCTTGTCCTGGGGAATTACATCATCGAGGGATGGGGCATCGACATTGGCCGGTATATACTCTTCCTGTTCTTCGTCAGTGAGCACTGGAGCAGCCTTGGGCAGTTCGGGAGAGTTCATCAGGAGCTTGACCCGTATCGGCTCTTAAGTCTGTATTGAGAGAGACGTTGGGGCCTTCCCTTGTAGCCTGACAATGAGAAGGGTTGATGATTGAGGAGATTTGCATTTAAGCCGCTTCTTGAGGGGTGCTCAGCTGTTGCTTCGGGGACTGGTGTTTTTCCATGGAACTTTGCCACGAGAGGTGTCGACACTTGGGAAGGTTTTCCCTTGAGTCATATCTTCAAAGGGGCTTCAGTGGTTGTTCCGCTCAGAGAGCTTGGTGCTCTCCCGCGAATCTTGACTATGATATGGGATAATGTCTGAGGAGATTTCCTCTTGAGTCGCACTTTCAGAGGAGCACTGATTATCATTTATGCCTCAGTGTCAGCCTCAATATAGGCTTCTGCTTCGTCGGCGGCATCCTTGGCTTCATCGTCTAGATGGATCGATTTGTAGAGATCAGAGTCGGTGAAGAAGGCATCAATCTCTTTGAAGGGATCAACATCAACGAACTCCATTCTGACTATGCCATTGGTGGATACGTATTTCATACATTGGTGGAAAGTTGATGGCACCACTATGTATTCCTGTAGCCATGGCCGCCCTAACAGGATGTTGTATTTGACGTCCGCATCCATGATATAACAGGTCACCTCAGTCTGGAGATCACCGATATGATATTTTAGTCGGATCTTACCCAGTGGTTCACTCTTGCTGGCGTTAAAGCCACTGGTTGCAGTGCGAGATGCTGTCAGATGATACATCAGGATCCCCAATGTCTGGAACAGAGTTCGGAGAATGATGCTGAGAGAAGACCCAGGGTTGATCGGCATTCGATCCACCTTGATGGCACCGACATACCCTGTGTAATACAGCGGTCTGTTGTGTCGATTGTTAGTGAGCAGCATGTCTTGCTGAGTGAAAGTGATGTTGGGGATGATCTCCCCTACACTGTAGAAGTGCAGACATGCTGTCGGATCATCTTTAGGCTGTTTAACTTAGCTAATGAAGGACTTAGCGTCCTTTAGTGCTTCACATAGAGCCTCTCGAGTATCTTTGGATAGTCGGAGAAGCTCGAACCGGGACAGCCGAGCTGGAGTACTGGCGAGTTGGGCCAGTATATCGAAGTTGTGAGATTTGGACAATCCCAAAGCATTGTCTTTTCGTAGAGACCTGTCAAAACAGGCCTCCTTCTATTTTTGTTTGTCGGCTACTGGAGGTTGAGATGGATCTTCTCCTTGGGTGTAACGCCCCAATCACAAAATACGTAGGACATGGAACGTTGATATGCCAGCTGTATTCATATGAAGTACATAGGCCTCGTATGGATACATAAGCTGCAAAATGCAATAGAACCATAACTAATCTCATCCACACAAAAATAAATGAATAAAAGATATCCTATAATGATAATGAATTGTCTTGATACGATATGTTGGGAGGAGACAAATCCACTACCAACAAATAAAGGAAAAATACATAAGAAAAGAAATGATTTTTTTTTGCGGGTGAAGCGAAGACGATCCAAGTGTAATCATCCTCGAAGAAATGGAGATGGTCACGGCTAGAGCTAGAGCACTTGCGAAAGACAAGAGCACACACCTGACGAGATAACCATGTCCTCAGAGGGACGTAACAAGACACATAATATCATGCCATATAAACTGAATAAATATTGCTCAAATAAATAAGTCAATTGAATTATAACATGGTCCAATACACACATATTGAACTAGCTTACCATTCCCCCAACCAAACAAGGACAGGAGATGGTAAACTAATTCACGGTAATGTATCTTTCCATGCTATGAATCCAGTATGGTATTCGGACCCCAATAAGGTTCAATACCTTCTCATCGAAGTAGTAAGTCACACCTACAACCAAACAAGGACAAGATGTGACGAACTAATCCGAGACAAGTTATTGTTCCAAGCCACGGTCAGATACAAGTACCCAAACCAAAAGTACTCGTACCTAACGGATAAAGGTACCTAACCGTTCTAAGTGAAATGTAGTTAAGAACAATCCTTCCTGCGCATGGGCCCTGGCTAAATAGGATCGGCAAGGTCCCCCTTGGTGCACCAGAGGCCCAATCAGAAAGAGAATAATGTTCCGCAGAATGTCAGTGGCCGTCAGTAATCATGGGTAATCTGACCCGCGTCTCCGGCGGAGCACACGGGTTACAAAAGGGAAAGTGCATCGAAGCCCATACGCTAAGGAATTGTCCTTCCCGCCCAATGCCTACTATGTTGTATCCACAACAGTAAACCTCTATAACCGCTAAGTCAAACCTGCATGTAACCTCTATTAGCGGTTATTCCTATCGTACGGGCTTATACGTACCGGTAGCCAGCTAGTCACGCATGTCTGTGTTCTACATGCGACACACAACCTCGTGTTACAACGTGTCAATGCCAATGAATGCAACACACAAGGTGGTCCCTTAAATCTAGGTTTAATGTGTAAGATAACTAATACATAGCAGAAAATATAAATGAACAGTAAGTTCTAACAGGTTATGCCATGTAGCACAGTTTATTTTGCATAAAGAAAATAATGAATAATGCATGAAATATGAGCTAAATAAATAAACAGCAAATGGCAAGGTGTCTTACCTGGTAGGACGTCTGGTGTACTGCAATGATCAAGCTTGGCATGAAATACGACTTCGGTGTAACAACTATACAAGGTGGCCTCTGATGTGGCACGAACAGTTCCATCGGGCCCAGGACGGTCAATTTGGTTAGGGTCGATAGGAGGAAAGACATATTGGCGAGGGAATATGAGAATGGGTTTAGTTATGAAAAAGATGATGATAAAAGAAAATGGATAATTAATAAGATATAGAAAACTATTTATAATACTTGAAAACTAGTTTTTATGTGTCAAAATAATTATAGGAAAAAAATACTTAAATTCAAGAAAATCGTTTTATTTTGGCCAAAACTCTAAGTTTGTCAAAAATAGAATTTTAGGAAGAAACTAAATTTTTTATTTGTCCCAAAATATTTTAATTAATTATATAAAAATTTAGGAAAATATTTTAGGGCTACTGAGTTGTCAAACATAATTTTGGAATAGGTTAACTATCTATTTATTTAATAAAACAAAATAATAACAATAATATTAATAATAATAATACTTATAGTAACATGCATACTAATAATATATGTAGTTTTTATATTAAAAAAATACACTGTAATTTGAATGATAATAATAATAATAAAAATAATAATAAGAATAATAAGAAGAAGTAATAATAGATAATATTTCCCAAGCAAGATAGTAATTCCTAAGCAATAGCTAATACCAGGAGAATAAGATGAAAAAATTAAACAAACAAATAAATAAAAAAACAAAACACACCAAAGAAAAGAAAAAAACAAACAACAAAAAATAATAATAATAAAATAAAATAAAAAGAATAAAATGCAACAGTCCGTTGACTGCTGCTCTACTTGCTTAAAATAAAAAAGAAAGAGAAAGGAGAAAGGAGAGAGAGAGAGGATGAAGGAAGTTTGAGAGCTCGGCTGGGTTTTCGGTGTGGTTCACCACCGCCGAAGGGGATGAGAGTGAACAGAGAGATCTGGAAGGAAGGGGAGGCGATCAGAGTGGGTTATCGGAAGAACGTGAGGGTGAGAGAGGGAGCGCGAGAGAGAGAGAAACAGCGGAGGAGTTGGGAGCGAGAGAGAAGGGGACGATCGGGGCTGGGCTCGGCGTGCGGCGGACGCACACGGAGGAGCGCGGTGGCTGTGCGACGGCTAGGAACGGGTAGGCTGGGAAGGAGGTGCACGAGCGTCGCGCTCGTCGCAGCGGTGCGAGAGAGACGGCAGCTCGGGGAGGAGAGGCTGTCCCCAGTGGTCAGAGGGGACGGCGCTAGCAGATGCGGCGGAGCGCGGTTGTGCTGCTCCTACATGCGACAGCGGCGGACTTGGATGGTCGGACAGGGCTCACGGCTAGATCGGGTCGGGATGGCCGGAGGATGCGTGTGCGTGAAGGAGGTGACGGCCGCATGGATCCGGCGATGAGGTGGAGGTAAGTGCTGGTGGTTGTTAAATTTAGGGTTTTTGGCTTTTGGTAGTGGCGCCGGCGATGGTCGCGGTGGCGGTGGTGTTGGTCTATGGCGGTGGAAGTCATGGATTGATGGTGATGGCAGTAGATGGAGGCGAGTACGATTGTCCGGCCGGAGTTGGCCGAAAAATAGGGGATAGGGGGTCTTGGCGGTGGTCGTGGCGATGCCAGTAGGGTGGTAGAGGAGTTGCACGATGTCGGGTAGCTGTCGACCCAGTTGGTAGCCGAGGGAAGGTGACGAGCGCTCGAAGGGTCTCGGGGTTTGTGGAAAGAGAGGTCGTGGGATGCTGCGGGAGGAGGTTGGCCGGACACGGGGTTGGCTTTGGTGGCCAGGGTGGCTGTGAGGTGAAGTCGAATTTGGGGGAGATGGCAGTGATCCGGAGTTACAGTGAAGTGGCCAGGGAGTCGGGCGGTCCGGGTCGAACGGGATAGTAGGAGGCGAGGTGGCGACGGCTGGCTTAGGTTAGGGATTAGGATTTGGTGTCGGTTGTCCTGCAAGACATAGCCTTGGGGTCGAGTTCGTGTCCGGCGTGTGGACACGAAGAAGATGAAATGTAAATGTAATACAAATAGTAGAAAGGAAAAAAAATAGGGACACAGTCACGATGCACGCACGATGAGATGTTGGTCACGGACACGATGCACTTATTTTTGGTTGTAGAGAATTTGTGCATGTGAGGAATTTATAGATGAGTACCTGTCTATTTATAGGATGTGGGAATTTCCAGTTGGATAAGGATTAGGAGTAGTTTAAACCCGAAATAGATAATTTGCAACTTAATTTAAAATCAATCAAATCCAAATCCAAATACAAATCCAATTTAAATCTAATTAAATTCTTTTTTGTTTAAAATCAAATAAGATAAATTAATTTCAATTATAGATATTAATTCAACTATTTAAATAAATCCATAAAATCAAATCAAGATTTAAATTGTCACAATAATTTCAAAATATATTTTTCCAAAATACTAATAATAATAATTTCAAAAATTATATTATTATTTAAAATAACTAATAAATAATTATGTAATATATATGTATCACAAATAATATTTATATAAATATACTTTTCTAGTATGCCATTTTATAAGAAAATTATTTATTATTATAACTATATAAACTAAAGGCTTTTTATAAATAAAATTATAAACTTGAAAATTTTGGTATAATAGCTAAAAATAATTATTATCTATATTACTTCGAAACTATAAAAATAGAAAAATGTCTTTCAAAAATATGTACGCTCGCACATATTCACACTCGTCGAGAAATTACGAAAAATAAAATTTTGCACGCGACATACAATGCAACTACGCAACGTACAATATACAAAATAAAAAAATCGGTATCAAATTTATTAAAATAAAAAAAATAGTATAAATTTAGGGATTTTACATCCTACCCAACTTAAAAGAATTTTGTCCTCGAAATTAAGAATTAATAGGGGGTAAGAAGGCACAAGGGGGTATTGGTGAGGAACAATCATTCACAACGTTCAACAAAACATGCATTAGGAAATCATGATTTCAATAATGACAAGATTAATCATGGATTAACTCAAGAAGGAAAATGGTTAAGATAACGCACAATAAAGAATAGTATGGGTTCAAGAAAATAATTGATTTAGAAACCTTAAGGATGTGGTTTCTTGAGAGTAGGTTGAGGGCACGATTAAGAGAACGAATTAGATTCAATCCCAATTAGGAGGTCGTGATAGTAAATATAGGGTCAAGAACGAGCAGTTTAGGATGAAGGTATAACAACTTTGAGTGGTAATGGTCATAAGTGATAGGATAGCTAGACGAATTTCTAGCACAACGACTTCATCCTTCTAAAATAGGTGAAGGTGAAAGCAATATAGAGTTTGAAGGAGGCGTTATCGAATACGAATACGTGGTTTAAAGGCGATCGAATAATTCAAAGGGAGTTGTCAAGGCAGTCGCGGAGGGGACTCTAAAGGACAAGTTTAGCTATGTCTCCATCCACGTAGAACGATAGATAAAAGCGAACCAAAGTGCACTAGGTTGACCAGACCATCATGCACCGGTTCTGAGTAGACAATACGTTAGTAGATGCCTCCAATAATATATGTCATGAACAAGCTTGATAAGGAATTGAGCTTGCAAAAACTAGGCTATATTAGCATCATTAGTCTAGATAGTAAAAATATAGGCACAGGAGACTAAGATTTGGAAGAAAGTAAAAATTGGTTCGAACTTCTAAAGGATATAAGTCATGTCATGTGATGGTCTTCATACAGTCATCCTATAGTCTTCTTGTCCAAGTCTTTGGTTGGCTAAATGGGATAGGGTCCTCTAAATTCTAGAATCTAAGTAACTTACTAATATAGGTCACAAGGACAAAGGGATTGCTAGGTCACAAGGCATTCTAGCCAACTTAAAGAATTAAACTAATGGTGTTTTGGGACAAAAAGAAACATGTCTAACTGGTAGGGATCACCTATCTAATCTCTAGCAAGCACGAAAGGAAGATAAGAATTATGATAGGAGGAATCAAGTAAGATGCAATCGATGAGTCGAACGGTAGTTCGAATATAGAATCGAGGAAAGAGGTCAAGTAGGTGGATGAGATCCTAGACTTCTAATCCTATTCGCTGGCTTGTTTGGTAAAGTAACCAAACAATTTATCTTGACCTGCATGGGCCACCACAAAAATATGTAATGTCCCAGTCCCAAAATACGTAGGACTAGGAACGTAGACATGCCAGCTGTATTCATACGAAGTACATAGGCCTCGTATGGATACATAAGCTGTAAAATGCAGTAGAGCCATAACTAATCTCATCCACACAAAAATAAATGAATAAAAGATATCCTATAATGATAATGAATTGTCTTGATACGATATATTGGGCGGAGACAAATCTACTACCAATAAATAAAAGAAAAATACATGAGAAAAGAAATAATTTTTTTGGCGAGTGAAGCGAAGACAATCCAAGCACAATCATCCTCGAAGAAATTGAGATGGTCAAGGCTAGAGCTAGAGCACCTGCGAAAGACAAGAGCACACACCTGGCGAGATAACCAGGTCCTCAGAGGGACGTAATAAGACACATAATATCAAGGCATATAAACTGAATAAATATTGCTCAAATAAATAAGTCAATTGAATTATAACATTGTCCAATACACACCTATTGAACTAGCTTACCATCCCCCCAACCAAACAAGGACATGAGATGGTAAACTAATTCACGGTGACGTATCTTTCCATGCTATGAATCCAGTATGGTATCTGGACCCCAACAAGGTTCAATACCTTCTCATCGAAGTAGTAAGTCACACCTACAACCAAACAAGGACAAGATGTGATGAACTAATCCGCGACAAGTTATTGTTCCAAGCCACGGTCAGATACAAGTACCTAAACCAAAAGTAATCGTACCTAACGGATAAAGGTGTCTAACCGTTCTAAGTGAAATATAGTTAAGAACAATCCTTCCTGCACATGGGCCCTGGCTAAATAGGATCGGCATTGTCCTTCCTTGGGGCACCAGAGGCCCAATCAGTAAGAGAATAACGTTCCGCAGAACGTCAGTGGCCATCAGTAATCATGGGTAATCTGACCCGCGTCTCCGACGGAGCTCACGGGCTACAAAAGAAAAAGTGCATCGAAGCCCATACGCTAAGGAATTGTCCTCCCCGCCCAATGCCTACTATGTTGTATCTACAACAGTAAACCTCTATAACCGCTAAGTCAAACTAGCATGCAACCTCTATTAGCGGTTATTTCTATCACCGGTGGCCAGTCAGTCACGCATGTCCATGTTCTACATGCGACACACAACCTCGTATTACAACGTGTCAAGGCTAATGAATGTAACACACAAGGTGGTCCCTTAAATCTAGGTTTAATGTGTAAGAAAACTAATACATAACAGGAAATATAAATGAACAGTAATTTCTAACAGGTTATGCCATGTATCATAGTTTATTTTACATAAAGAAAATAATGAATAATGCATGAAATATAAGCTAAATAAATAAATAGCAAATGGCAAGGTGTCTTGCCTGGTAGGACGCCTGGTGTACTGCAATGATCAAGGTTGGCATGAACTGCGACTTCGGTGTAACAACTATACAAGGTGCCCTCTGATGTGGTACGGACAGTTCTATCGGGTCCAGGACGGTCAATTTGGTTAGGTTCGATAGGAGGAAGGACATATTGGCGAGAGAATATGAGAATGGGTTTAGTTATGGAAAAGATGATGATCAAAGAAAATAGATAATTAATAAGATATAGAAAACTATTTATAATACTTGAAAACTAGTTTTTATGAGTCAAAATAATTATAGAAAAAAAACTTAAATTCAAGAAAATCGTTTTATTTTGGCCAAAACTCTAAGTTTGTCAAAAATAGAATTTCTAGGAAGAAACTAAATTTTTTATTTGTCCCAAAATATTTTAATTAATTATATAAAAATCTAGGAAAATATTTTAGGGCTACTGAGTTGTCAAACATAATTTGGGAATAGGTTAGCTATCTATTTATTTAATAAAACAAAATAATAACAATAATATTAATAATAATAATACTTATAGTAACATGCATACTAATAATATATGTAATTTTTATATTAAAAAATACACTGTAATTTGAATGATAATAATAATAATAATAATATAATAAAAAGAAGAAGAAGTAATAATAGATAATAGTTCCTAAGCAAGATAGTAATTCCTAAGCAATAGCTAATACCAGGATAAAAAGATGGAAAATTTAAACAAACAGATAAATAAAAAAACAAAACACACCAAAGGAAAAATACAAACAACAAAAAACAAATAATAATAAAATAAATAAAATAAAATAAAAGAATAAAATGCAGCAGTCCGTTGACTGCTGCTCTACTAGCTTAAAATAAAAAGAAAGAGAAAGGAGAAGGGAGAGAGAGAGAGGATGAAGGAAGTTAGAGAGCTCGGCTGGGTTTCCGGCGTGGTTCGCCACCGCCGAGGGAGATGAGAGTGAACGGAGAGAGCTGGGAGGAAGGGGAGGCGATCAGAGTGGACTATCAGAAGAACGTGAGGGTGAGAGAGGGAGCGCGAGAGAGAGAGAGGAACGACGGAGGAGTTGGGAACGATAGAGAAGGGGACGATCGGGGCTGGGCTCAGCACGCGGCGGACGCACGCGGAGGAGCGCGGAGGCTGTGCGACGGCTAGGAGCGGGTAGGCTCGGAAGTAGGTGTACGAGCGTCGCGCTCGTCGCAGCGGCACGAGAAAGGCGACAGCTCGGGGAGAAGAGGCTGTCCCCGGTGGTCTGAGGGGACGGTGCTGGCAGATACGACGGAGCGTGGCTGTGCTGCTCCTACATGCGACGGAGGCGGACTTGGATGGCCGGGCGGGGCTCACGGCGAGATCGGGTCGGGATGGTCGGAGGACGCGTACGTGCGAAGGAGGCGACGGCCGCAAGGATCCGACGACGAGGTGGAGAAAAGTGCTGGTGGTTGTTAAATTTAGGGTTTTTGGCATTTGGTAGTGGCGCCGACGTTGGCCGCGGTGGCGGTGGTTGTGGTCTATGGAGGTGGAAGTCATGGGTTGATGGTGATGGCAGTAGATGGAGGCGAGTATGGTTGTCCGGCCGGAGTTGGCCGGGAAACAGGGGATAGGGGGTCTTGGCGGTGGTCGTGGCGATGCCAGTAGGGTGGTGGAGGAGCTGCACGATGTCGGGTAGCTGTCAACCCAGTTGGTGACCGAAGGAAGGTGACGGACGCTCGGCGGGTCTGGGGTTTATGGAAGGAGAGGTCGTGGGCTGCTGCGGGAGGAGGTTGGCCGGACACGGGGTTGGCTTTGGTGGCCAGGGTGGCTGTGAGGTGAATTTGAATTTGGGGGAGATGGCAGTGATCTGGAGTTGCAGTGAGATGGCCGGGGAGTCGGGCGGTCCGGGTCGAACGGGACAGTAGAAGGCGAGGTGGTGACGGCTGGGTTAGGCTAGGGATTAGGATTTGGTGTCGGTTTTCCTTGGAGACATAGCCTTGGGGTCGAGTTCATGTTCGACGTGTGGACATGAAGAAGATAAAATGTAAATGTAATACAAAAAGTGTTAAGGACAAAAATAGGGACACAGTCACGATGCACGCACGATGAGATGTTGGTCACGGACACGATGCACTTATTTTTGGTTGTGGAGAATTTATGGATGTAAGAAATTTATGGAGGAGTACCTTGCCTATTTATAGGATGTGGAAATTCCCAGTTGGTTAAGGATTATGAGTAGTTTAAACCCAAAATAGATAATTCACAACTTAATTTAAAATCAATCAAATCCAAATACAAATACAAATCCAATTTAAATCTAATTAAATTCTTTTAGTTTAAAATCAAATAAGATAAATTAATTTCAATTATAGATATTAATTCAACTATTTAAATATATCCATAAAATCAAATCAGGATTTAAATTGTCACAATAATTTTAAAATATATTTTTCCAAAATTACTAATAATAATATTTTTGAAAATTATATTATTATTTAAAAATAACTAATAAATAATTACGTAATATATATGTATCACAAATAATATTTACTTTTCTAGTATGCCATTTTATAAGAAAATTATTTATTATTATAACTGTATAAACCAAAGGCTTTTTATAAATAAAATTATAAACTTAAAAATTTTGGTATGATAGCTAAAAATAATTATTATCTATATTACTTCGAAACTATAAAAATATAAAAATGTCTTTCAAAAATATGTACGCTCGCACATATTCGCACTCGTCGAGCAATTATAAAAAATAAAAATATTCGCTCGACGTACAATACAACTACGTGACATACAATATACAAAATAAAAAACAATTGGTATCAAATTTATTAAAATAAAAAAATAGTAGAAATTTAGAGGTTTTGTATTGGACGGTTGTAGTAGTGACAGGAGGCACTTCGACTGGCGCCTCCTCTTGCTGAGAGTTCTGCTGTGAATGTGTTTGTACGGTAGTGCTTCCTCAGGAAAGGAAGTCACCATTCGGTAAGACTTGGTCTTCTTGTCTTTGGCTTTGGAGGTAGAATGTACCCTCGGTTGAGTCAGTTCTGGGGTAATATCTGGATGAACCCACATGATCTCTCCTTAGGATGTCGTGAGTGGTACTAGTCCGCTCATATTGTCATGAATTGGCAGAAGGTTGACTACTTCCATTGTCACCTTTGGGATGCGGACGATGTCCTCTTGAGCTTCAGTGGGCGGCAAGGTGCCAAACTGGAGTAACACCATGTTGGTCGAGACTGTCTTCTCTTCGTAATCGACCGAGAAGACATTTGCATTGATCATGCGTTGTATGTAGTTCTTCAGGATGTAGCAATCTTGAGTTGGATGCCCGACGAACCAATGGTAGTGATAGTACCTCGGGTCGTCTATCCTGTCTACCTCGTCAAGACATTTTGGATCTAGCAATTTGATCTTGTCGCTCTGTTTCAGCATCTCAAAAAGCTATAAAGTGTCCTCGTCATTGAAGGAGTAGACCTCCTTCGGCCTTGGTACAGGTAGGGGTTTCTGAGCAGGCCCATATATGCTCTTCAAGGCATTGACAGTCAATGCTTGCTTTTCCTTGGGTTTGTGGCTACTATTGTTAGTGGCGGCACATTTTCCGTTGTCATCGAACGCAGGGAAGCTAACCCCAGAAGTCGTACATTGCGTGCCTTTTTCTCGGCGACTTCGGCTCCGATGATCAAGGAACTCCAATCGGAAGGTTGGGCTAAGTCGAGCCAGAGTTTGATGGCTGATGTCATGTTCACGCTGTATGAGTCAATCAGCACATGTTCTTGGATGCCAGTTGGTAATCTCAAGCATGCCTGACGGAAGCGTTCGATGAAAGCTCGAACAATTTTGTTTCTCTATCTAGCGCACTTCTATAAGAGATGACATTGTCATGTCTTTTCCTCCATCGTAGAATCGGTCGAGGAAGAGGCGTGTCAAGTCGTTGAAAGACGATATGGAGTTGTACGGGAGACTGTAGTACCAGTCTCGAGAGGATAAGGTTACGGAATTCCTAACTTCTGACGTTCTTTCTGTTTATTTTGCGCTTCAAAGCGATCGTGCAGATCCCTTACCATCTCAACTAACTCCTCTGTAGAGCTAGGAGCAGGTAAGGGAGGTAAGGTATGAAGTTTAGCCACTGACAAAGTTGATGTCCGAGGGGCGGTATGATAGTCTGTTCCGGAAGATACCCGTTGAGGGGGTATACTGGACTATCCATTAGCCCTAGGGTCGAGGCTAGTGGATATAGGCGCTCTTGTCAATGGTTGAGAGGTCAGAGTACTCTGAATCTCAAACATCATTTGGGTCAAGGTTTGCATGGTGTTGGAGAGGGTCTTGAGACCATTTTCGAAGGTATTTATGCGCCGAACGAGATTCGAGCTGAAGTGTCGATCTCTTCTTCGTCGCCACCCCCTGCCATGTAGACAGATATGACGTTGGTTGAAGTGGATGGATCCGTCAAGGCTTCGCTCTCGACCTCACTCTCCTGCAGGAGAGATTCTTCTTCTGAGGCCTCGTACTAGCTACCTCCAGCTACCTCAGTGTCGGTTTCTTGGTGGACATCCTCGTCTTCGAATGAAGGGTTGTCATGGATAGCAGAAGTTTGATCACCCCTGGCTTGCTCCTTTGCTGGAGTCTTCATTCTCAAGTGAGTATCCTGAAATACCCCGGTTAACGAGACTATCATTTTGTTTTTCCTCGGTAACTCTTTGATGATGCAGCCGAGGCTATGGAGTTGGTGGTCGCCTTTCTCCCTGATGAGCAGGAGTTGGAGGTAACGTGGCAAGAGGTAACCAAGGGTTCTATCTCATCTTCAATTGGCACCCTCTTTTTGAGACGACGTCGGATGGGTGCAGCGGGTTACAGTCGCTGGAACACAGACTGCCTGGGTGATGGAGCTGTTGTTTTGTAACATCAGCAGTTGATGGTGACCATAGAACAAGTGTGCCCTGGGAGGGGTGCAACGTACATAGTGGTCATCTCTTCCGGTCCACGCTTGTGAATGATCACATTACACAGATCGTGAGGGGAGAGTTTCACATTTACACCCCTTTAGGCGCATGGTGAGGCCAAGCGCCGAGATGATTATGTGAATATTGTGCCCCTGATCGGGTTCCAGTGCATGAGATGCACCTAGATCTTTGGTAGAAGAGCAACATGTATTACGGATTGAACCCACTTTATGCACATAGCCCACGTGGTCGCATGGGTTCAAAGTCACAAGATTTACCCCACCCGACTTGGTTCCATAAGCAGAAGATGCGCCCAAGCGGGAAGGGACCTTAGAGAGTCGACTCGTGGCTGGTGCCAAGGCACCAGAGTCAGCCTTATATATCTTACCGTCGGTTGCACGCATGACTTTCAACGTGCATCCCTGGTTTACTGGTGGCATAACACATTTGGGGCGCATGGCCCGTGTTGTCTTGGACTTCTTCGTACTATCCCATGAAGGCGCATAGTACTTAAAATCCAATACATCTTCGCCATGACAGCGAGTGATTCTGTCAAAGACATAAGTCCTCTCCTGCATGCCAGAGTTCATGCGAGGGAGGCCGGATGTACCCTTGTTTCATCGACACATCTTTTTTGACTGGGAAGAAGAAGGTTGGGAGTTGCAGTCAATACTGTATTTTTTCTGGCAGATGTGCTGAACCAGTGGGTGCATCTTATTTTCCTGAGAACGTCAGTAGGAAGGGTAGGCTGCAGTGGCGCGTCCCCTTCAGTAGTGGTGCTCAGTGCATCGCCTTTGCGCACCTAGACTTGACGAGTGTTCTTCGGCTTTGGTAGCCTCTTTAAAGGACTCGCATTGCCTTCAGAGATGAACTACTTATATGTATGTTGATTGAGGCACACCACGAGTGTCTTGTGGGAGGATCCGAGCTTGCTATCGTCAGATTGCAACATAACTTTCTCGTTGGAGGAGAAAGTAGTCCCCAGTAGAATCGCCAGCTTATTTGCCATTAAAATGAGAACAATAGACATGTATTGAACTTTGTGTTTAATTAAAAATAGAACAGAGTACAATGTAGGACTTTGACGTAGTCCTTGGAGTACACTTTTATTTTGTCTGGAAACTGTGTTGATGGAACGAGTGGTAATACGTTGACTCCGTTGTTGATCTGACGACAATCTCGAACTCTCTGAAGGTTTGGGTTGTTCGGGATGCCGGAGCGTTTGGCGAATGCTCGACAAATAGAAGCTCTGGGCCTTTTTACTTATAGGATTGGACCTTTTTTGTCTTCGTCTGTGTGTATTGGTTGAACGAATGAACCTTCTATTTATTGGCAGCAAAATGATCTGCTTATGCACGCATATGCGATATGCACCTGGAGAGCTTGCACGTAGGGTTGCCACGTGGCTGATGCTGTTGGACGCATGGATGATGTTCCCCCGAAGTTGGTACTGAATCTGTTTGAGCTGCACTGTTGGCCTACGGTGGAGCTGACACGTGACAGTTGGAGATTTTGCTGTTACTGAGATCTTGGAGGGTTAGCACCCATTCGTAGGCAGAACTGAGTCAAAATGACACATAGCATGTGTCTATGGCTCAAAGATCTTGGATTTGGTGGAGAATGATCTTTCAGGATGTGCCTAGGATCCGACGCATGGGGGGACTTGGTCTATGACTTTTAGGAGTCACAAAAAAGTCTAGGCGCATAGCTTTTGAGGTGCATGCAGAGCTTCGGGCGCATGGCGGTAGAGGCACATGCAGGGACTTAACTTCTGTCTTTTGGGATCAGGAGTAAGTCGGGGCACATAGCTTTTGAGGCACTTGCAGATTTTTGGGCGCATGGCTATGGAGGCGCATACGAGTGATATGTCGGCCACGTGGCACGGCACAGTTGTAACCGACAGAATAAGAAATGATGAAGCTGACATCGGCAGTTCTTTGTTTTCTGTAAAAGCTGTCAATTATTCAGTCTTCGAGAAGCATGCTGCCAACTCTGTCACATAGCATTAAATGCTTAATAGGTGACAAGGCTTATGTGGGCACATCAATCTGCACTCCATTGGGTGCATGGGTGTGTGCTCTACTAGACGCATGGGTCTGTGCTCTATTTGGCACATCAGTACGGAGCGCATGGTGCTTACGGGCACATTTGCTGTATGGCGCATCCTTATTGGTTCGTTTGTTGAGTTATTCGAGGCATTGATGGCTCTCTGACTTGACTGAATTCGAAGGGGTAGATTCATTGGCATTAATGCAAATTCATCGCACTGAATTTTGAGAGACTGCCACTTGGCGCATGGGTACGAGTTACCCCGGCCTATAAATAGTTTCGTGAAGAGAAGTTTGCTTCTCATTTCACTTTTCTTCTCAAATGGAGATGAACTCGACCGGTCCTCCTCCTTGGCGAGACACTACGTTATGGGTTGCAGATCTCTTCGTTCGAAGAAGCTTTGACGATGAACTCCTTCAAAAGACTAGATGTGCCTAGTTTGCTGTGGACACAACAGCTTATGTTTGAACCCCTTGTCGGTAGTATTTTTCTACAATATGATATTAGGTGTCTGTTGCATCCAAAGATCAGGGTCGTCGTGCCACGATTTTTGTTATGCGGGAAGAGCCACCGGGTTCGGGTTGATTGCTAACCCACATTCTGTTCAATAAATGCTTCATTGGACGAAGCACTCGAAGAAGTGATTCTCTCTGACGAGGAAGAGTGATGCGCCTACACTGAGTCGTCAGGGTGATGTGCCCGCAAAGTGATGTGCCTAGATGTAGTTGAGGCTTTCTTCTTTGTAGCAGAGTTTTCTTTGTAACAAATAGTTTGGACATGTAATAGACTCTCATATGCAATAAAAGTCTGATTTTTATATCTCTTTTCCCTTTGCTATGTCGAGTTTTCCATTTTGAATTCCTCTGCACGTAACATTTTGTGGCGCATGACGCTTTAGGACGCATTCCATTTTGGAGTGCATAAGGGTTTTAGTCCTTGATGTGCCCAAATTTTTATGCTTCTACATCGGTCAGGGACAATCCTGGAAGATTGTGGGGGAAGACGTCTAGGTATTCTGCTATAGTGGGGTGAAGCGGTCTCCTTAGTGATGGATGAGTGGCTGACGCTTATTATGTCCTCTGGTGCTCTAACCACGTCGGGCTCTCCAGATGGACTGAAGATGATACTACCTTGGTGACAGTATATCAGGGCATACTGCTCACTCAGCCAGTCCATTCCCAAGACTATATCATAATTAGGGAGTGGCATTACGAGGAGTGGTGCTAGGAATTTGTAGCCTTAGATGGTGGTAAGGCAGGTACAAGTCTCGATGATTGGTATGGGTCCTCTGCCAGTCATAACTCTACATATCTTCTTACTAAATCCAGTGACTAAATGGTGTGCATAAATAAAGTTTGAGGATATAAAGCTAGGAGATGCTCCAGAATCAAATAATGCTAGGACAGGATGCTTATGAAGTAAAATAGAACCTATGATAACGTCTCTAGTTTGTTTTGGCTCCGGCTCCTCGACAACCAAGGCAAAATCTCGCCCAGCTCTCTGCTGTTGTTGTCTGAAGCGTTGCTCCTGGGTAGGAAGTGGAGTCCTCTGTTGTACTGCTCCAGTCTGAGTGAACGTAGTAGGAAAGTCCTTCACTTGATGGGTGGTAGATCCACAAGATAGGCAGTGTCCTGACCTCTTTCTGCAGATGTTAGTATTATGTCCGGGCCTCTTACAGTAGGCGCAGATGGGTGCTATCTGCTGCTGGTGCTAGGGTGCTTTGTTAGGCGTCCTGGCCTAATGATGTTAATATTGATGAGGTTGCTAGGGGCAAGGAGGCCTGTGATTGATGGGCTTCTTGGAATTGCACTAGAAGTATCTAGGTCCCGAAAAGTCTCTCTTGGGATGAGCAGACGAGCTGGCCTCAATTCCCCGTGCCATTTTTAGCATCTTCTCATAAGTTTTGGTACCATTTGCAGTGACTAGGGTAAGAAGCTCCTCTCGTATTCTGTGACAAAATCTCTTAGCCCGATCTACGGGGTCTGCTACCATGGAGGTGGCAAATCAGCTGAGTCGACTGAAGTCTACTACGCATTCATCAATTGTACGGTTCTCTTGCTTTAAGTCTTGAAATTGCCTCTCCATAGCTTCTAGAGCTGCCTCCGGAAAGAATTTTCTCTTGAACAACTTCTTAAAGGTGTTCCAAGCTATCGCCTGGATTTGGAACCGTGGTTCGTTTCTGAGCTAGATGCTCGCCAAGTCCCGCATCTGAAGTGTTGCGGCTTCAACCTTGAGGTCGTTTGGAAGTCGAGCAACGCTAAGAAGATGCTGCATGTCTTTCAGCCACTCATAGGCATAGATGATTCCCTCGACTCCATCGAAAGGTCATGGTCCCAGCTTCTTGAAGTTTTCTATGGTACTAACCTTGACCTGGACAGCAGGTCTCTCGTCAGTCGGGGTTGCATCTCCTCTCTTTAGGGCAGCTATGGCAACATTGAAGGCATTCTCCATGCCCTCTCTCATAATCGCGGTCTACTCACGATGAGCCTCAGCTTGGGCTCTATGGGCCTCTAGAACACCCTGAAGCAAGGTTAGGAGCTGGATAGGGCCAATAGGCATAGCTCCTACTGGTAGAATGACAAGTGGGACCACACCAATATGAGGAGGTGCTGGCGTGGTCCTAGAAGGAATGGGTGGCACGACATAGACTGTGGAAACATAAGCAGTGCAGGGAGGTAGTGGAGGATGGGGATGAGCAGTAAGCAGTAGTGGAGGTGGATCAGTTGCTGAATCTACAGCCTAGTGCTCTGAGGATGCAGCCTCCTTAGAAACGTGGCCAAAGCGGGTCGTTCTTCCCATTGCCATTCTCTGGAATGGTTAGGAAGCAACATAAGCAACGAAAAATTTGACTAAGTTACACACATAAAAAAATTTGAATAAAAATCGGTCCTATGTTGTGACGAGTGATAATGTTTCAATATTCTAAGTGTTCTAATTGTTTCTAGTCAGTTTTTCTAAAGTTGTTTGTCTCGGACCTGCATGGGCCACCACTAAAAATATGTCACAACCCGATCCCAAGATGTTTGGGTCAAGTCGGATCATGCCCAGCCTATATCGTGATGAGACGACGGTAGTAAGCTGTCTGTTCAATAGTGGAACTCATATCATAACATCTAAATTTTATTTGATAATTCAAACACACAAGTTAAGCCGTAGCTAAAAATAATAGCTGAACAACATAAGTTGTACTAAAATTACAACTTCAAATAAAATTCAGAAAGGGAAAACTAAGCAGCTGAAGATGAAGTAAACTCTAGGCTAACTAAGTAGCCGGCTCAGGTGCCTTTGGGGCAGTGTCCTTCAAGGTGGGTTCCTGTGATTCCTTAGGATACAAGTTGGGTCCTAATAGCTATTGAAGAATAGCTCTTCGTCCTCAAACTCGCCTATGGTAAAAGGGGGGTTTTCAATCAGAAATGAACAAGTACACAATTCCAAACTCTATCATTTTAAGTAATAATTAAAAATGCATATTTGAAACAATTAAAATATTTTGATGCAAGGAAACAATTAAAATATTGTATTAAAATATTTTGATGCAAGAAAACAATTGAAATATTTGATACAATAAAACAATTGTGATTTGAATAGGTAGATGCTTGTGACCGGCTGGTAGATTCAATTTGTATTCTAGTATACGATCCTATTTTGGCATACGTACAAGTGTGGCTTCAGCTATCCACAATAATTCTAAGGGGGTTTGGTCACAAGCGCTATACTACTCCCTAATACCCAGAGTCAATATTGAGTTCGTAGAGAAGAACTCTGTGGCACAATGTGTCAACATGCAATAAGAAAAATACCACAATCCAGTAGTGTACTTGCCTTGAGTTTTGTAAAAGGAGACGGGAAAAGGAGGATCTCAGTCTAGTCCTCGAAATCCTATATTTGATTAAAAGGATGTCTTAGTTCCAATATAACCATTTCTATGGTGTTTTAGTTACAATATCTAATATTGATCCTAGTCAATTTTTTTGTTTAATAATGACACTAAAAATTTATTAACTCTAATGCTGCTTTACACTTTGTCAATTTTGTATAAAAGAGTCCATTTGTATTTATTTGGAAAGGGTAGACATCTCGATTTATTTGGAAGGCTTTGTGTTTATACTATATATATATATAACTATGTTTTCCTTTTAATTATAAAACGTGAAGTTATTGATATATAAAACTTGAATTTAAGGCATTCTAATTTATGTTAGATAACCTTTATATATTTTTTTAGAAAATAACATTTCTGGTTTCATTCATAGATAAAGCTAGCGTGCGACACTATCAAATCAAACACAGAAAAGAGTTATGCTACTCCTAAGCTACGCAATACAAGGCCCAGAGAAAGAAAGAAAAAATAGGGTTATGCCCTTACAACACAAAATAAATAAAGAGTTAAAACCTTAAGCTACACTGCGGGCGATGTTCTAAAACCGGGAAGCGGTCCAACTAGAAGGCACAAGTGCCTGCACCTAAAATTAAAAACACCAAGTAACAAGTTCTACAAAGTCTAAAACAAATTAACGTTACAAGGTAGGGACATATATAGTCTCAGACTTGGTCACGCAATCACATGTTACTAATAGCTTACGCCTCAATGTACGGGAATACCCAGTAGCGTTTGCGTTTTGCTAAAGGCTCATTCGACCATTTCGATCGTCGCCAAAGTGGATATAATAAAATCTCAAATTAACCAAAAATATGCCAACATAAATAAACCAACAAGATGTAATATATATATTATATATATATATATATATATATATATATATATATATATATATATATATATATATAAGGTATATTTTAATATATATTATATTATAAGGTATATTTTGTAACAACAAGGCTTTCCGAGAAACAGCAATAATACTCATACGAATATATATTGAAAAGAGTCCAAAATATTAAGAATATATTTTAAGTTAAATTACATTTTTTCCTTTAAAAATTATTTAGATATGAATATATAAGAAATGGTTCTACAAACATTGCAAGACACTTTTTTTTACCAAAGACCACAACCAGAACTAACAACATATTAATCTACTAACAAACCATCTAACGGTAACTAATTTACCACAACTACTAACAAAGTAACCAAAACACAAAACATAAGATCACTCTACTAATAGTAACCCACAACTAACATATGAGGAGATCCTACGTTCGAAATCGAAAACAACAATTCCATGATCGTCCCAAGTATCCACACAAGCAATGCAATCAATAATCGAATCCCATAGCGGAATGGAGACTGGGTCATCACAGACTATGCTACGGAAAGGGAACTTCTCGGATAAAAATTTATACCGAAAATCTGATGGCGGAGTCCGAAGGGTGGCCTCGGACTCGGATTGGTTCTGCGGCGTCGTTAAAGACTCCTGGAGTCTCGAAGCGCGTCTCGACGAACACGGTAGCGGCGCTTGGGGCGGCCATTCGTATTGGCGGCGATGTGGGGCCGCGGATCGTGGGGAGGGGCACCACAGTCAGAGGGGTCGGGCGCGAAGGCGGCACGGTCCGACGCGGAGGGGCGCGTAGATCGGGTCTAGTGCGGGGTTGCCGCAGTCAAGGGGTCGACCGCATGGAGGGGGTCTACGGGGTCAGGCACCGGTGAGAGGGGTCGAGTGCGGTGGCGGTCATGGGGACTAGCCGGGAAGGCGTGCGGAGGATGAAGAGGTGGTAGAAATTATGCTGTGGATTTGGATGGGAGTTTGGTGAATGTTTGTAGTTGGGAGGAGAGGGAATTGTATGGATGAAGGTAGTGGTAGTTTGGTTTAGTGGTATGGTAGAGAGAGATTAGTGTGAGGGTTTTAACGTGGAGAGGGAAATAAGGGGGAGTTGGGAAATGGTCAGGGATTTGGTTGAGTGGTTGAGAGAAGGTTTGGGGATGGGTTTTGATTTATTTTTTTGAAAGGAAAAGAGTTTGGGCTTGGAAATAATAGAATAGGCTGGGCTAGAGTCCAAACAAGGTAAACAATCCAACAATCAATAATTTCAATTTCAACTAAAAAATATAATTTAATTAACCGACTAATAATAATAATACTAATAATACTAATACTAATAAGTAATATTAATCTAAAATTACACTAATAGAAAATTAGAATCGATAATTCCTGCAAATACCCAATTTATTTGATTTATTTAAATTTGGGTTTTACAGTAACCCACCTGAAATAAGCAACCCTTGTCTAACGGACACGAAGCATAGATAAAGACATGTATATAACAGTGACTATGTCACATGGACAAATCACAATCTCTATAACTCAGATAAAATTACAAGGTTGACAAAAAATAGTATTTAACCCTTTGCCCTAATAGGTTCAACCATCTCACAACACTCAAGAAAAAAGTCATAAGAGCAAAGTGCGAACTCCTCGATTAGATCTCTTCTTCCTTCTATCTTGTATGACGAAGTCCTAAGAGCAAAATACGGACTTTCTCTTATATCTCATGTGGATGAGTACCTCAAAACTCAAATTTGTGCTATGTTTTGTGCCTCCACCTCATCCCATATATATATATGATAAGAAAATCATATTCTAGGTCATAATAGGATTTTTTAAATATGAATAAAATTTGAATCATATTATACCTAAAATATTCTATCAATATCCTATTTTAGATCATAATAGGATTTTCTAAATAGGAGCCCTAAAATAAGAATTCTATATTATATCTAAAAGAGCACAATACCAATTATGTCAAAATATAATCAAATCAAATATTTAACTAAATTTGGATTCCACAAATATGTTGTTACCAAATTTAGGCTGGACTCCAATATAAACATCTAATACACTTACCACATCAGCTAACACACTATATGTGTCCACTTCAATAAATGATGAATCAAATATTGAAACACACACATAAAATTTGTTCCAAAGTAGAATAGTGGGATCAGTCATTAATGGACCAAACACTAACAACCTCCCATATAGTTCGATATGTGATTGAGCATTCTTTACAATGAATTTGTATTATACATTATGATAGATGTCGCTTACAGCTTGATCTTCCCGCATGAAAAATAATTTTAGTAAAATATCAAATGGACTAAGACTTCAATTCAGTATTATAGATACAATTCTATCCACTCATACGAATACATTAACTATGCCTCTAGCTGCACTGTTAAAGGCCATGTGCTGACCTACTTTCTCTGTATGTATTTGGAATTTCTATTAGTTTACCTGCAAGAGACGGCATGCATCTTTATTTATACAAATAAATGAGTGTTTTTTTAAGAACTTAATCTCTCCCAACATGAGTTTACCTGCATCTTTGTGGTGCTATCCAGTTGTGACATAGCTCGGAGCTGA
Organism: Iris pallida; assembly: GCA_029216955.1. Lineage (NCBI taxonomy): Eukaryota > Viridiplantae > Streptophyta > Magnoliopsida > Asparagales > Iridaceae > Iris > Iris pallida. Next base: position 292,021 of record JANAVB010031428.1, read on the forward strand.
TGTCTCACCTCATGTGGTGTCAAAAAGGCCTTGCGAAGAGAGGGTGTAAGGCTTAGCTCACTTTCCTATGATGTACATGTTATAATTTTTAACCGATCTTGTATTTGATTAAAGTTTTTAACTATATCGAGCATCGATTATGATCGTTAAATCATTCGAGCATCGATTATTGTTAATAAATTTATTTTATGTTTCATGCAAAGCCTATGTGGGACCTGTCTAAAGTATCTTGCTATCTTAGCAATACCTTGATCCAAGAATTATTATTGTTGACAAAATAGCCATGTGTAACCCATAGTGTTATCTAAATTGTATTTCATATAGAATTAATGTGTGTTTGTTTGTGAATGGAATGTGTTGTGACTGTAATTGGAGTGTTAAAAAGTATAGATATTGGTAATTTTGTTAACTTAACTTTGTTATCTGTATATGTTTATTGTATCGTACGAGTTTGTTGTGTTGCATTATAATTTGTATTATGTGATGTATCCGGATTTGGTGGAATTGGAGTACCTACTTTTTGTCTTATGTTTCGAAATGCATTTGCGATTGGTACGTCTAGGAGTGTAAGGATTGTAAACTTTAGTAGCTTGGCTGCTTAACTTTCTTTTGTAATGTCTTGGAGTTCTAAGAATTATGGGCCTTGACAATTATGACAGTTTGCATATCTTCCTTATTCGACGAATATTAATTTTTATTATTGGTTCATTTTATATTTTATTATTTACTCGAGCATTCTTTGATCCAAGACTTAGCATGTCATATTATGACCTACTATTTGTTCATTCAGTATGAAAGTGTATTCATGGGAGGCTCTCCAACTGTCAGCATGAAGAAGATGAGGAGCATAAATGAAAGATAGAGTTGAAGACTTTTCCTTGTAGTATCTGTGTGAATTGTGTTATACCAATGTATATTGGAGGTTGTATATGGGTGGAGTTATACTATAATCAGACTTTTGAACATAGAATTTCCCTTGTGATTCTGATGTTGGACTTGATTTTAGTATAAAATTGGCTATCTTTATCTCTATCCTAGAATCTGCAGACATTAATTACGAATGAGGGTACATAGATATTCGTAGATTGCGTAACATGGAATGCTCATTACGTATTCGACTTATTATATTTTTGGAGTGAATTGTGACTATACACTGCATGTGCTCCATTATAATGCCAATTGATTATCAAGATTATAATTGATTATCGAGCATATGCTGATAGTGAGGATGTAAGTTGATTTTGAGGACGACACTAATGATCTTCCCAATGAATAGAGCATTTCAGGAGAGTGATACCAATACTCGGTACTCCGATTATCTCATCCTAGTTGAAACAGAATGATCAACCATTTTGAACAACGTTGGAAGAGATTGGCACACTCGTCCTTCCCATGTTGCATAACATCAGTCAAGATACTAATGTTGACTGTATTGCCCATATCTTGATTCACTAAATCAAGAGTCCTCATAGTTAGGGGTGATAACAGCCAGGTCAGTAAAATTATGTGATAATTTTATAGGGTCGACCTAGGTATGAGCCGTATTACAAGAAACCAGGGTGTCTTACTACGGTCTAAAACCATTGCAAAATCAATATAATCCGTTGCAAAATCAATCCATAACAATTATTGGAACCATTGTAAATTCGAGCGTTGCAGATTCCTATTGCAACAATTATAGGAGGTTTTTACAACATTTCTATAAATAGTTGTAAATAACGTAATATGCAACGATCCTACGTTAATGTGTAACAGTTACATTATGTTGTCAATAATATATTTGGCAACGATTAACAAACTATTGTAAATATTGATTAATGCACGATGATTGATAACTGTTGCCTAAAATGCTTCATGGGCTTGAACTCCTAACCTCCTGGATCACATGCCTCATCTCTACCACTAGGCTAGAGGCTCATTTGTGTGTAAATACTTATATATAATATATGTACTTATATCATTTTTATCAATTGAAGATTTTGGATCGATGTTAAATATTAATTATCTAATATCTTTTCTTAGCGAACAAGGAACCAATTAATACAAGTAATACTAATGCTTAAATTTCTATAATGTATAAACAAAATTCAAATTGGACATTGAATTTGCAACGACTATAAACAAACAGTTGCGAGATCAATATTTTTGTACTAGTTGTTTATGATTTTGACAATGGTTATCATAAACGTTGTTATTAAACAAAAAAATTGCAACTAGTAGCATAAATCATTGCATAATCATTACAAGTAATAAGTCCACTCACAACAGGTTGCAAAAATTGTTGTGCAACTGTTGCTAACAATGAACCTTTTTATAAGGCTTTATGTAATCATTGTAAAATATTAATAAATTTATAACAAATACTTAAAATCCTTACATAAACGTTGTCCATTCATCTCACTTTGACACATTTTTATAAAATTGTTGCTTGACCATTGTAAAAATAAAAATATTTAGCAAGCGTTTATGAACCGTTATAAAAAAGTGTATTAGGCAACATTTAATCTCTAACCATTGCAAATATATTTAATTTAGAAATGTTTATTTCAACCATTACGTAACTGTTGCAAATTATAGTTTCAGCAACATCTATATAATTGTTGCACTAAAACCCTTGTAAAATATGAGTGTTTTTTTTGTGGCCAGTTTCAACTAATCAAAATAGTTAAAGTTGAATAAATCAAAATTCTCAAAATACAAAATCGACATTGAATTTAGATTAAACATAACCGAAACCGAACCGAATTGATATCGATTCAATTTATTCGATTTGTTCGGTATGACTTTTTTTATTGTTTGCTAGGCCGACTCAAAGTTGAAATTTTTATTAAATTATATCAAAAAAATATAATTTTTATACATATATTTGTTATATTTCAAAGTTGGGTCCAAAGTTGGATTAATTATTAATTTGCCAAAGTTGGACTTTAAATTATATTTGTATAATTGTTATTTTTAAAATATACATATTTTAGACCATTAAATATACATAGAATTAAAAATAATTATATAATTACTTATGTTTTATTCGATTTTTGATTTTGAACGAAAATCGAAATCTAAAATCAATATATACAATCGATATCTCAGAAATTTTAATATTTTTAAAAGCGAAATCCAACCAAAATCTTTTCAAACCGATTCAAATCTTGGTCCAAAAATAATGCTCAACCCCTTGAACAACTGGAATTGGAGATTGCATATGCAGCGAGTTCCTAAGTGGTAACAAGAATCTACTTGGGAAGTTTCTTGGTTTTAGAAAATATCGAGTGGTCAGTTCTTACATATCTCACTACAGAAAGCCTTCTTTGTCCGACATAATACAATTTTATAAGATAATTACAAGCGTAGAAAATTTTATTTATATTTTCAGAAAATTTTCTCTAACAATAAAATTTATAATCAAATTTGGCAAAAGATAAAAAGTTTCAAAAAAAAAAAAATGTAGAAACATTCTGCCAGATGGTGGACATATCCAATTTCTGCCACTCCATCTATGTAAATAAGACGATCAGTTTTTTGGGGTTTTTTATTTTCTTTTGTTTTTATTTTTTTGGTTTGGTTTGATTTATTTGTTTTAGATTGATTTGGTTTGATATTCTTTTCCCCCTTTGATTGATTTAATCTATTTTAATTTATCTATGCAATAATAACAAAATGTATTAGTTAATATAAATATATAAACTAATAAATTTTGTTATTGACTATATTATTTAATATACAAATAACAAAAAAATTCTAACAATAAAATAATTTAATCAAATTTGCTAAAACATAAAATAATTTAAAAAAATTGAAATGGAGAAACATTCTTCTGGCCAGTTCGTCTGGCGAAAATAGGGACTCCCGATTTTTTGATTAGATTTTGTTTTATTTTGTTTAAATTGGTTTGGTTAATCTTTTTGTTTCTTTTCTTAGTTTGATTTTCTTTATTAGTTAATTTATTATTATCTACATAATAATAACAAAATATATTAGTTTATTTTTATATATTAATTTGTATATTAACTAATAAGTTTTTATTATCCATACTAGTTAATATACAAATAAATATATACATATTAATATACAAATTAATTGTTTATATTTATTTATATTCATAACAAAATAATATATATAAATAAATATATTAATATAACAAATTAAAAAGATAATAATAAATTAATATATTAGGATATGTTGGTGCTCTTGCTCCTTAACATGAAGAGAGCTTGCTCTCAACATGCTTTGTAAAGTTTAGTCCCACATTGGAAAAGCACCATGAGTTATCTCAACATATATATGAGTATGTGTTGTTGGGATACGCACATGGGGTGATGACCCTAAGGAGGGAACCATGTGGGTAATTTTACTAAGAGTTAAGGATAAGGCTTCAAGAAAAACATTCATGCTTTTTGCTCTTGGGAAATTAATTTCCATTAGGGCTAAGCCCCGTAGGGTCTTAGCGACTCGGACTCGGGCTCATGGACTCATGAGGCGTAATGTGGCATTTTGTTGACGCACTTTACACTTAGCACGTCAGCTTCATCCTTAAGTTGCGCAGGTGCGCCAGGTTGCGCGAGTTGCGCAGGTGCGCCAGGTCGCGAGTTGCGCAGGTGCGCCAGGTTGCGCGAGTTGCGCAGGTGCGCCAGGTTGCGCCAGGTTGCGCCAGTTTGTGCGAGTTGCACAGGCGCGTCAGGTTGCGCGGGTTGCGCCATCTTGCGCAGTGTGCGCAGTACGTACAGTATGCGCTGAAGGCGCACGCACAGCTCGTAAAATTTGCGCAACTCTCGTAGTTCGTGGCTTTCCATGTTCTGACCGATTCGTAACTGATCCTAGATTTGTGGATCTGACATTATGTCATGGTACACATTTTGGATCTGGACAGTTACATCAGTAGCTATATATTCAGAGCCTCTCTTCTCTCTCGGTACACTTCTAAGACTTCAGAAATTCACGAAGAGAGAAGAGAGAGCTGCTGCACACCGTGTCCTTCCTCGTGCAACCGAAGTCCGTTATCGTTTCTAGCAGTCCATCTTAGAGGAATTTGCCAGTGCGTTCCATAGTTCATTCGAACTTGCTGGTTCCTGGAAGCTGACCGTGTGGGCGGATCTAGCTTTGAGCACCGGTTTTTTGATACCCCAGCGGGCTACCACCTTCAATATTTTGTCTGTCACCTTCACTGCTGCCTTTAGCAATTCGGCTAGCATCTTCTTCTTAGAAGCACTGCTATCATTTGCTACATTTATAAAATCTTCTTAGATTTTTGTATTCCAGAATCCTTCAAGGATCTCTGTTACGCACCTTCCTTGAAGCGTTGCATTGGAACGTTGTTCTTATAACTGTTTCATTCAGTTTTTCATTGAAAAATTGTGCCCCGATTCTAACAATCTCAAAGCTAGACCAGCACAATGGAAAACTCTCGTGCCTCTCTCCTCGATACCAGCTTTAACAAACTGGAAAAGTTAGACGGAGAACACTTTCAAATATGGAAAAAAAATACCCTCAATCTATAACTGGTGGACGTCGATCATGTGCTGATTGAGACTGAACCAACGATTCCAGAAGGACCTACGACTCCAGAAGGTGGTACAGCAGATGTCATTGCTACTACACAAGTCAAATTGACCAAATGGAGAAGGGACAATAGTCTTTGTAGGCTATTGATTCTGAATGCAATGGAGGACTCCCTGGCAGAGTCATACTCCAAGAATCCTTCTGCTAGGGATATCTGGGAGTCCTTGGAAAGCTGTTTGAAGATGACGATAATAGATCAAAAATCTTCATCGTTGAGAAGTACTACAAGTGGCTCTTCGAAAACGAGAAGGCAATGTTGCCCCAGGTAAAAGAGTTCTTGAAGCTGCAACAGAAGCTAGAAGATGAGAAAATGCCCCTCGTCGACAAGTTTGTTATTGGAGGGACTGTCTCTAAACTTCTCGCAGGATGGAGTACATTCTATGCAAGAATGCACCGGAAGAAGCTGGATATCAGCTTGGAAGATCTCCTTCAAGAGATCCATGTTGAGGACGAGATGCGTTTTCAACAGAAGATGGACACTCTGTCCAAACAGTTGGCCAAGGCCAATATAGTACAGACGAGAGAGCCTAAAGGGAAGCAGGTGGCTTCTCATCACAAAAAGATTCCACTAATCTGAAAGTGAAGGGTCCTTCATTCAAGCAACAGACGTCCAAGTCCCACATGACTTGCTTCAATTATGGCAAGAAAGGCCACTACAAGAGTGAATGCAGATCCAAGCCTAAACAATCAGAGAAAGGTGAGCCTAGTAAGGTTTCTTTGGTTTCTAACCTCGTTGCTATGATCGCTCAGGTCACAACAGTGGGGGCTGACTCTGACTGGAGGATAGACACCGGTGTGATATGCCATGTCTGTTCTGCAAAGGAATGGTTCGTCACATACCAGCCAACTTCTGAAAAGGTTATCATGGCGAACCAGGCCCAAGCTGAAGTTCTGGGGATCGGGACTGTGGAGCTGAAACTCACTTCCGAAAACACTCTGACGCTCCAAGGAGTAAAACATGTTTCGGTGATTGCCAAGAACCTGATCTCTGGGAGCCTTCTTAGCAACGCAAGCTTGAGGATGGACATTAATGTTGGTCAGATGATGATGTCCAAGAAGGGAACATACTTCGGAAAGGCTTTTCAAATCGAAGGGATGTTTAAAATTCAGCTTGTAAACTAGTCTGATGAAATAAATGCAATCGCTCTTTCTGAGTATTCTCTTGATTTGTGGCATAATAGGCTAGGACATGTTCATTGTAAAAGAATAAACAAAATTTCTAGTCTAGGACTTATCTCCAAATGTAGAGGTAAGGCAGAGAAGTGTGAAGTATGTGCTCAGACTAAGATCACTAGTAAACCCTTTCATCGGGTCAATCGAAGCACAGATCTTCTGGAGTTAGTACACTCCGATATCTGTGACTTCAAACAATTCCCTACAAAAGCTGGGATAAAGTATTTCATAACCTTCATCGATGACTTCTCTAAGTACGCATTCGTCTACTTGCTAAAATCAAAAGACGAAGCGTTCGAGAAGTTCAAGGAGTTCAAAGCCGAAGCTAAACGACAAACTGGACAACAACTCAAGAGGTTGAGGAGTGATCGAGGCGGAGAATATCGGTCTCATGAATTTGCATCGTTCTGCAAAGAATATAGAATCATCTGCGAGACTACTGCTCCGTATTCTCCTCAGTCTAACGGAGTAGCACAGAGGAAGAACCGAACGTTGACAGAAATGATGAACTCAATGCTGCTAACTGCAGGTCTTCTAAAATGTTACTGGGGAGAAGCTGCATTAACGGCCACTTTCATTCTGAATAAAGTGCCTTATGCAACTTCTGACATAACTCCTCATGAACTCTGGTTTAAAGTCAGTCCTAACTTGAATGTTATTCGAGCGTGGGGGTGTCTGGCTTATGTGAAGCTCCCAGATCTACAGATTCAGAAGCTGGAGACAAGGACTACGAAGGCAATTTTCTTGGGGTATGCTGAGAAGAGTGATACTCGAAGATTCCTTGACATTGATTCAAATTATATCATTGAATCTCGCGATGCTGAATATTTTGAAGACAAGTTTGCAAGACACAAAAATATTATTCTTCCAGACATTCCAGAGAATGATATAGGTGCAAATGAGACTGAGATCTCATATGAGCCCGTAGTCCAAGATGAAGTTGTTGGTGGAGAAACAACAATTGAACCAGAACTCGCTGAGCCGTCAACGAAGCGAGCAAGGAGGCCGAAGAGCTTCGGAGATGACTTTATCACCTATCATGTGGAAACAGATCTGCTTACCTATGATGAGGCGATGAAGACCAGAGATGCTATCTTCTAGAAGGAGACAATAGACAATGAAATTGACTCAATTACCTCCAATAACAAATAGGTGTTAGTTGATTTATCCGAAGGAGCAAAATCCATCGGATGCAAGTGGATCTTCAAGAAGAAGATGAAAGCTGATGGAACCATTGACAAGTTCAAGGCCAGGCTAGTGGCCAAGGGATTTTCTCAAAAATAGGGGATCGACTACTTTGACACATATGCTCCAGTAGCACGGATGACAACCATCAGATTGTTGATTGCCCTTACGGCAAAACACAAACTGGTGATACATCAATTGGATGTCAAAACAGCATTCCTGAATGGCGAGCTGACCGAGGAGATTTATATGCAACAGCCAGAAGGATTTGTCGTCAGAGGCCTAGAAGACAAAGTCTGCAAGTTGGTAAAATCTCTATACGGCTTAAAGCAAGCTCCCAAAATATGGCATGAGAAGTTTGACAAAGTTATCGGATCAAACGGCTACAGGATCAGCAAAACTGACAAGCGTGTCTATATTAAATTTGCTGACGAAAGAGGAGTCATCATTTGTCTGTCCATGGACGACATGCTAATCCTAGGTACGGATATAAGTTGTGTCACTGAGACAAAGAAGTTCCTTTTGACAAAGTTCAGTATGAAGGACTTGGGGGATGCTAATGTTATCTTGGGACTCAAGATCATCCGGACGGACACTGGATTGGCACTCTCACAATCTTATTACATTGAGAAGATGCTCACTCGATACGGGTATCTTGATCTTCCCATAATTGATACGCCGTACCGAGGTGATCAAAAGTTGGAGCCAAACTCGAAGGCAAGCATCCGGCAATTGGAGTACGCTAGCATCATCGAGAGTTTGATGTACGCTACTACTGCCACTAGGCCTGACATAACTTTCGCTGTGAGAATGCTGAGTCGATTCACAAGTAATCCAGGCATTGAGCACTGGAAAGCTGTGAAGCGTGTTATGAGATATCTCAAGAAGACTCAGACATATGCACTGCACTTCAGCGAGAGCCACCGGTAGTAGAAGGCTTCAGTGATGCCAGCTGGTGCTCAGAGTTGGAGAGCGAGAGGTCCACTGGTGGATTCATTTTCACAATGGGTGGAGCTGCTATATCGTAAAAGTCGAAGAAGCAGACTATGCTCTTACGGTATTCTATGGAATCTGAGTTCTTTGCACTTGATACCGCAGCAGATGAAGCAGAATGGCTTCGGGAGCTCATATATATTCTTCCAATAGTTAGAGCACAGATAGCGGCAATTTTATTATACTGTGAAAACTAAGCGACTGCGGCGGTGGCATCAAATGATCTCTTCAACGAAAAGAAGAGAACTGTGCGGTTAAAGCACAGGGCAGTGAACGATCTCATCAAGAGATGTGTCATTGCAGTCATCGATGTTCGGAGTCAGGAGAACCTGGCGGATCCGTTTACGAAGGGCCTCAAGCATCAGCTGGTTGAAGACACATCAAATGATGACTCCTCTTGGGGTATGCTGAGAAGAGTGATACTCAGAGATTCCTTGACATTGATTCAAATTATATCATTGAATCTCGCGATGCTGAATATTTTGAAGACAAGTTTGCAAGACACAAAAATATTATTCTTCCAGACATTCCAGAGAATGATAGGTGCAAATGAGACTGAGATCTCATATGAGCCCATAGTCCAAGATGAAGTTGTTGGTGGAGAAACAATAATTGAACCAGAACTCGCTGAGCCGTCAACGAAGCGAGCAAGGAGGCCGAAGAGCTTCGGAGATAACTTCATCACCTATCATGTGGAAGCAGATCTGCTTACCTATGATGAGATGATGAAGACCAGAGATACTGTCTTCTGGAATGAGGCAATAGACAATAAAATTGACTCAATTATCTCCAATAACACATGGGTGTTAGTTGATTTACCCGAAGGAGCAAAACCCATCAGATGCAAGTGGATCTTCAAGAAAAAGATGAAAGCTGATGGAACCATTGACAAGTTCAAGGCCAGGCTAGTGGCCAAGGGGTTTTCTCAAAAACATGGGATCGACTACTTTGACACATATGCTCCAGTAGCACGGATGACAACAATCAGATTGTTGATTACCCTTACGGCAATACACAAACTGGTGATACATCAAATGGATGTCAAAACAGCATTCCTGAATGGCGAGCTGACCGAAGAGATTTATATGCAACAGCCAAAGGATTTATCGTCAGAGGCCTTAAAGACAAAGTCTGCAAGTTGGTAAAATTCCTATACGGCTTAAAGCAAGCTCCCAAAATGTGGCATAAGAAGTTTGACAAAGTTATTAGATCAAACGGCTACAGGGTCAGCGAAACAGACAAGTGTGTCTATACTAAATTTGCTGACGGAAGAGGAGTCATTATTTGTCTGTACGTGGACGACATGTTAATCCTAGGTACGGATATAAGATGTGTCACTGAGACAAAGAAGTTCCTCTCGACAAAGTTCAGTATGAAGGACTTAGGGGATGCTGATGTTATCTTGGGACTCAAGATCATCCGGACGGACACTGGATTGGCACTCTCACAATCTCATTTTTGAAAAGATGCTCACTCGATACGGGTATCATGATCTTCCCATAATTGATACGTCATACCGAGGTGATCAAAAGCTGGAGCAAAACTTGAAGAAAAGCGTTAGACAATTGGAGTATGCTAGCATCATCGGAAGTTTGATGTACGCTACTACTGCCACTATGCCTGACATAGCTTTCGTTGTGAGAATGCTGAGTCGATTCACAAGTAATCCAGGCGTTGAGCACTGGAAAGCTGTGAAGCGTGTTATGAGATATCTCAAGAAGACTCAGACATATGCACTGCACTTCAGCGGAGAGCCGCCGGTAGCAGAAGGCTTCAGTGATACCAGCTGGTGCTCAGAGTTGGAGAGCGAGAGATCCACTGATGGATTCATTTTCACAATGGAAGGAGCTGCTATATCGTAGAAGTCGAAGAAGCAGACTATGCTCTCGCGGTCTTCTATAGAATCTAAGTTCTTTGCACTTGATACCGCAGTAGATGAAGCAGAATGGCTTCGGAAGCTCATGTATGATCTTTCAGTGGTTGGAGCACAAATACCGGCAATTCCGATATACTGCGATAACCAAGCGACTGCGGCAGTGGCATCAAATAATCTCTTCAACGGAAAGAAAAGAATTGTACGGTTAAAGCACAAGGCAGTGAACGATCTCATCAAGAGAGGTGTCATTGCAGTAATCGATGTTCGGAGTCAGGAGAACCTGGCGGATCCGTTCACGAAGGGCCTCAAGCATCAGCTGGTTGAAGACATAGCAGGGAAGGTAGGCTTGAAGGCGTTCTGATAGTATATTTTTGTAATCCTACCATAAAGTTTTTTGTTATTAGTTCAAAGAGAAATCTACTAGACATCTAACTTTTGGTTCAAGGGAGGACCACTGACTGAAAAACTATCAGGTAACAGTGGGTACTTGTTCTTGGGAACATGGAAGGGTTACAAACCCATAACCACTGTTGTCTACTATGTGTTTTCTGCGAAAAACGGATCCTGTGTTGAGGTTGGCTTAAATGCCTTAATAAGTTCTCAGGCAGAGTGAAAGCCTGGTGTACTTTAAAGGAAGCACGGTAGCACAGCACTACAAGGAGTAAAACTCCATGCTAGAGTGGGATGACTCCACCATGAGGTTCCTAGGTAGGGGTAATGCCTCAGCTTTGCAAGCCAAGTCAAAGCGGCGTAGCACCGCAAATAGGCAGGTAGCCTAATGATGTATGATAAAATTAAAGATATGTGGGGGATTGTTGGTGCTCTTACTCCTTGACATACGGGAAGATTCAAGTCGTCAGCGACATCTATCCTAATGCAAAATAGACAGTTACTGTAGGGAACGCTCAACCCTAGACACATATATATGGTAACATATGTGGGGGTTGTGATCTTACTCCTTGACATGAAGAAAGCTTGCTCTCAACATACTTTGTAAAGTTTAGTCCCATATTGGAAAAGTACCATGGGTTATCTCAACATATATGAGTATGTGTTGTTGGGATATGCACATGGGGTGGTGACCCTAAGGAGGGAACCATGTGGGTGATTTTATAAGAGGTAAGGAGAAGGGTCCAAGAAAAGCATTCATGCTTTTTGCTCTTGGGAAATTAATTTCCATTGGGGCTAAGCCCCGTAGGGGATTAGTGACTCGGACTCGGGCTCATGGGCTCATGAGGCGTAATGTGGCGTTTTGTTGGCACACTTTGCTCTTAGCACGTCAGCTTCGTCGCTAGGTGCATAGTGCACTTAAGTTGCGCTCGTTGCGCGAGCCACTTGCGCGGCCACGTTATGCGGCCACGTTGCGCGAGTTGCGCAGGAGCGCCAGGTTACACCAGGTTGCGCGAGTTGCACAGT